>OZ034966.1:30709885-31174885 GCA_964030785.1 Siderastrea siderea | reverse complement strand
TCAGAAGAAACAAAAAACAGATCGGTTAACTAAAGTATGTATCAGCCGCCAAAGTTATTAACGAGAAAGGATGTTCTTAGTGACAAAATTTTCCAAAAGCGACTCCAATAAAAAGCTCTTCATCAGATAAGGCGGATGAAACTGTACAAACAAAACTCGCGGCTTTCTTTTATCCATTTTGCCCGGTACATTAGGAGCTAGCGCATAGCTCCTCAATTTCCGCGCGCGTAGAAATAGAAAACTGAAGCAAATTGGTCAAGTAAAGGATGCACCAGCCACCTAACTTGTTAACGAATGTGTTATTTTTTTTAAATTTCCCATAAGTAATCTGCTTGAGGTAGACGTCGTAATGAAGACATGTAGTGCGAAAAATTACCAATAGCAGCTCAATGTAAGAAATGTTATTCAGATGAAGGGTTACACGTGAACTAAACAAAAGAGGCGGCTTCCATTTATCTGTCTTCTCTGGTATATTATGATTTCGCACAATAACCAGCTCCCACATAGCTTGATAGCTCAGGTGTTAGGACAGTTCATCGATAACGCAGATATAGTGGGACCGAATCCCTTGAACGTTTCGGGTTTTTTGTTACAATTAATGTTGATATGAATGGCAGATCATTGTAGTTAACATCAGAAAGGTTTTCAATTGAGTGTTAAACTAATTCGCGTCCGTTTGGGTTTTTCCTTATCGTACGCTGACATTAGTTAGAAATTAAACCTTGCAGATTTAGTCGGCTATTTAGAGTCGTTACTGGTTTAAATGTGTTTTCTCGGTGATTTGATTAGCTTTGTTTGCGTGTGCTGTGATTGGCCAGAGTGATTAGTTTTGTTTTAGTTTTACGACACTCAATTTTCAATCGCTCTATTGCATTATAAGAATCCTTCTGGAAGCCCACGAGACTGAAATCATTTCTGTGCAGCGATATGGCCGTGAAAAGAAAACCGAAATTCGACACCTAAAACTAAGAACAAATTATTGTGTTTCGTAGGAATTTGACTTCAAATGCTATCACATTCCTACCTCAGGGAGTGTTTGACCAGCTGACTTATCTGGGTATCCTG
Organism: Siderastrea siderea; assembly: GCA_964030785.1. NCBI lineage: Eukaryota > Metazoa > Cnidaria > Anthozoa > Scleractinia > Rhizangiidae > Siderastrea > Siderastrea siderea. The sequence continues at coordinate 31,173,820 of OZ034966.1, read as the reverse complement.
TGAGTATTGAAGTTAATTCGGGTTGATTGTTGTTTTACTTTATCATACGATGTCATTAGTTTGGAAAATTTGCGGAATTTTCTCGGTTGTTCAGATTCGTTACTGGTATGTATCTCTCCGTGATCTGATTAGCGTTGTTTGCCCTCAAGGCTGTGATTGGCCAGAGTAATTACTTTGGTTCAGTTCTACGACACTCAGTTTTCAGTCATTCTATTGCATTTTAAGTAACGTGTGCATCAGCCACCAAAGTTGCTAAAGTTGCGACGTCAGAAGAAACAAAAAACAGATCGGTTAACTAAAGTATGCATCAGCCGCCAAAGTTATTAACGATAAAGGATGTTCTTAGTGACAAAATTTTCCAAAAGCGACTCCAATAAAAAGCTCTTCATCAGATAAGGCGGATGAAACTGTACAAACAAAACTCGCGGCTTTCTTTTATCCATTTTGCCCGGTACATTAGGAGCTAGCGCATAGCTCCTCAATTTCCGCGCGCGTAGAAATAGAAAACTGAAGCAAATTGGTCAAGTAAAGGATGCACCAGCCACCTAACTTGTTAACGAATGTGTTATTTTTTTAAATTTCTCATAAGTAATCTGCTTGAGGTAGACGTCGTAACGAAGACATGTAGTGCGAAAAATTACCAATAGCAGCTCAATGTAAGAAATGTTATTCAGATGAAGGGTTACACGTGAACTAAACAAAAGAGGCGGCTTCCATTTATCTGTCTTCTCTGGTATATTATGATTTCGCACAATAACCAGCTCCCACATAGCTTGATAGCTCAGGTGTTAGGACAGTTCATCGATAACGCAGGATGGTGGGACCGAATCCCTTTAACTTTTCGGGTTTTTGTTACAATTAATGTTGATATGAATGGCAGATCATTGTAGTTAACATCAGAAAGGTTTTCAATTGAGTGTTAAACTAATTCGCGTCCGTTTGGGTTTTTCCTTATCGTACGCTGACATTAGAAATTAAACCTTGCAGATTTAGTCGGCTATTTAGAGTCGTTACTGGTTTAAATGTGTTTTCTCGGTGATTTGATTGGCTTTGTTTGCGCTTGCTGTGATTGGCCAGAGTGATTAGTTTGGTTTTAGTTTTAAGACACTCACTTTTCAATCGCTCTATTGCATTATAAGAATCCTTCTGGAAGCCCATGAGACTGAAATCATTTCTGTGCAGGGATATGGCCGTGAAAAGAAAACCGAAATTCAACACCTAAAACTAAGAACAAATTATTGTGTTTCGTAGGAATTTGGCTTCAAATGCTATGACATTCCTACCTGAGGGAGTGTTTGACCAGTTGACTAATCTGCAATTCCTGTAAGTGTTGAAGTTATTTCGGGTTGGTTGCTGTTTTACTTTATCATACGATGTCATTAGTTTGAAAACTTGCGGAATTTTCTCGGTTGTTCAGATTCGTTACTGGTATGTATCTTTCCGTGATCTGATTGGCGTTGTTTGCCCTCACGGCTGTGATTGGCCAGACTAATTACTTTGGTTTCAGTTCTACGACACTCAGTTTTCAATCGTTCTATTGCATTTTAAGCATAGCTCAGGTGTTAGGACAGTTCATCGATAACGCAGGATGGTGGGACCGAATCCCTTCCAAGCCTAAACTTTTCGGGTTTTTTTGTTACAATTAATGTTGATATGAATGGCAGATCATTGTAGTTAACATCAGAAAGGTTTTCAATTGAGTGTTAAACTAATTCGCGTCCGTTTGGGTTTTTCCTTATCTACGCTGACATTAGTTAGAAATTAAACCTTGCAGATTTAGTCGGCTATTTAGAGTCGTTACTGGTTTAAATGTGTTTTCTCGGTGATTTGATAGGAATTTGGCTTCAAATGCTATCACATTCCTACCTCAGGGAGTGTTGGACCAGCTGACTATCCTGCGTATCCTGTAAGTGTTGAAGTTAATTCGGGTTGGTTGCTGTTTTACTTTATCATACGATGTCATTAGTTTGAAAACTTGCGGAATTTTCTGGGTTGTTCAGATTCGTTACTGGTATGTATCTCTCCGTGATCTGATTGGCGTTGTTTGCCCTCACGGCTGGGATTGGCCAGAGTAATTACTTTGGTTTCAGTTCTACGACACTCAGTTTTCAGTCATTCTATTGCATTTTAAGTAACGTGTGCATCAGCCACCAAAGTTGTTCACGATTGGTTTTTTTTCTATTTTTGTAATTCAGCTGGATAAAGTATGCGTCTTAATAAACGTAGTTCTTAATGAAAAAAATTTCGAAAAGCAACTCAGAGAAAGAGCTGTTCATCAGAGAAGAGGTTACACTATAGAAACAAAACTCACGGCTTTCGTCTGTCCATTATTCACAGTATATTAGCAGCTATCGCATAGCTCCCTGAATCCCACGAAGAAAAAGAAAAATGAATTAGTCAAGTAAAGGATGCACCAGCCACCTAAATTGTTAATAAATGCCTTGGTAGACGTCGTAATGAAGTCACGTAGTGAGAAAATTGAGAAAAGCAACTCGATCTAAGGAATGTTATTCAGATGAAGGGTTTCACGTGCAGTGAATAAAAGAGGCGGCTTCCATCTTTCTGTCTTCACCTGTATTTTATGATTTCGCACAATAACCAACTCCCACATAGCTTGATAGCTCAGGTGTTAGGACAGTTCATCGGTAATCGCAGGGTCATGGCCATGGGTTTGAATCCCGTGCAAGCCTGAGGTATTCCTCTTTTCTCGGTTTACCTGGATTATCGGAATATCACTGTTCCATTTGCACCGTCATACTAGTGTCATGCTCCTTGATCAACTGAGTGACGGTGATTGGGTGAATATGCGATTTGTTTGTTAAAAAATGTACTGTTCCATTTGGCAGAAAATTCTTACCGGTTTTCCCTACAAATGGTAAGCGCTCCTCCCTCCGCAAATTGTCACCCGTTTTCCGTGCAAGTGGAAAGCACTCCCGACCTTTTTAGGCTTTTTAGTCGTGATTGCGATTGTGCAATGAACGACTATTGCATTTGGGGATCGATCAATTGACTGTCACTTGTGTTGTAAACTTACATAAAATTTATATTAAACTACCACATGCAAAACGTGAACTTACGTTAGCTTGCCAAGGGTGCCGTGTTCTTAACGCGTGAATTTTCAAAACTTTAGTATTCCGTTTTTGGAAAGAAGAGTCATTTTGTTTTTAATTAAAAGTCAAAATAAGAAACCCTAAGGAACACTCGACAGCTTAGACAGTGAAAAACAGAGAGCAACAGCGAAGAAATCGATCTACGAGCACACACTATTGATTTGTTGAAGCGAAAAGATAGCTGCCAGACAATCAAGCTGCCGACTTTCCTGAAAATGTGCTAGCGCTTCTGGTAATCCATGATAAAGTAATTTACATCTTTGATTATTAATTTGCATCAAGATACTTTTTCATTTCTATTCTCATTAGGGAAGCATAAATAATTTTATACACTACTTTATATTCCCAGCTTGCCCCGGGAAATGTTTGACATACTCAAAGACCTCCTCCCCTATTTAAGAGCAGCCTGCTTCGTAATGCAGCCTAGTTCAGTTAAGTTTAGGTCTCGGTACCCTTGCAAGGAAATGACGCTATTTTTTACTTCAATCGCTGCGCCAGTTTTTCTTCCCGTTATGGCACAAGTTCCTGTAGCTCTGTTAGACGCAAACGTTCAGGCAGATATCAACCCATCTCCGAAACAGCAAGATCCACAAAAATTGTTTAAGCAGCCGTTCAACTAGCTGTACAACCACAACCGCAAGACCCATTAGTACAGCCCGAGTTGAGAGGTTTGACCGCGTTTGAATTTGTTACTAAGTTGTTTGGAGCTCCCAGAATGACCTCGCTTGAATTCGTCGGTATTTTGACTTTGTTACGGTAGCTTGGTTGAAGCGACTGGTGTGACCTCGCTTACATTTGTTACGAGTTCATTGGTAGCGACTGGGTTGACCTCGCTCGCGTTTGTTATTAGGGTGTTGGAAGGGAGAGGGGTCACCTCGCTTGAATTAGCCTGCATAACAGGCGTTATTTAGCCGAGCGAGTGTTTCATCTTAGCCACGCGAAGAGCGAGACGCCAGCACGAAGAGCGAGACACAAGTGCGGACCGTGAGATAGGGAGAAAGAAAAACATAACGCCTGTTGATAGCTGACTCATCCCCAGTCGTCTCTTATTACTTGTACGCGGTTGCAGGAGGCTAGTACGGGCCAGATACGTGCGGGGGAAGATGGGAAGGAGGCACAATCTGGCAAAAAATATTGAAACACAGCAAAAACCCAGGGGAGGGTTTCCATCACCCCCCCCCCATCACCCCTGTACCATGGTGGGGGTGTGACTTTGCTTGTACGTCCAAGGGTTAATAGTTTTAAAATACAATATTGTTCGAGGTTCTATGACAAAATGAAAGACCTTTTCCGGTGCTTTTACTACCGGAATTTCGACTTACTGACTGTTCCAGTGTATATTTTTGTAATACCTTATCTATTTATTTATATAAGTTTTGGCCATATAAAAAAATTCAGTGATTATAATATTTAAGCTTACTTCTTTGAATACAATCCGTGGTATAATTATGCTCTAGAAAGGTTTAAGCGTAACACTTGTTTCGGATTCTTTTACATTTTACTTCCCCAGACAACTTCATAATTTTTTTTGGAAATCAAGGCAGAAAAAAAAAAGTATTAAAGTTTATTAAATACTGAGTGTCTGAATGCTTTGTCCTTTATTTATATATCGAGTTATAACTCTAGGGACAGCTGATAACATGTGTGAAAGCTATCAAAACGGGAAAGTGAAAAGATCAGCGAGTGCTCCAGAAGGGAATTAATTCCATACCACTACCAAGTTTGAGCCTCGGGAGCTGTTCATTTATCAATGCCATTGCTAGTTTTACTGCGGCACATGATGGGCGCTTAATTTTTAAAAAGTATTCACGCTTTGTGATGTAACTTGGCACGTTTTTAGTACGTCATTAGCTTAACAGTTTGGGCTTATGGCCTGTCGATTATGACGTTTCATGACGTCACAATGACGTCAAAAAGCAGCCATTTTGAATTTTCAGCGGCCATCTTGGATCCCGATCGTCCAGTCATACAGTTGAGAATGACGTCATCGAAAAATATATGAATTTGCTGTAAGAAACATACTTAATCAAAACAAGCACAAAAAAAGATTATCTTCTTCTCACAAACGAAGGGGAAAAACTGAAGAAAAGACTGAAAAAAGACAGAAAATAGTCAAAACACCTCCTGAGTAGAAGGTTGCTATGGAAACGTCAATCATCATAGACACGTCATTGATACAGGAAAATTTTCTCTGATAAATTTCAGGAAAAGTCACGAGATTTGGTGATTAATCGTCTAGCTGTTTAAAAGTTATAATTCGTTAAAGTCGGCGCAGGCACAATGTCCCCCCCCCTCCAGGCTAAATAGGGTTAACCCAAATTTAATGAATACAATCCGTGGTATAATTATGCTCTAGAAAGGTTTAAGCGTAACACTTGTTTCGGATTCTTTTACATTTTACTTCCCCAGACAACTTCATAATTTTTTTTGGAAATCAAGGCAGAAAAAAAAATGTATTAAAGTTTATTAAATACTGAGTGTCTGAATGCTTTGTCCTTTATTTATATATCGAGTTATAACTCTAGGGACAGCTGATAACAGAAATCTGCGTTGGTGATATAACACTTCCCTTTCCAAAACCAGCCAATTAAGTACTTGTCTAGAGCATTATCAGTTCAGTGCTAAAATTGCATATCAAACAGACATACATGTGTAGATACCTCACTTCAACCGAGATATTTCTTCCTTGTGGACTGTGAGGTCAATAGGCCACGATAATAAAATGTTATTTTAATGATGCAGACAATGGGTTCTTAGAGACTTTTCTACAGTTATGTCTGGAGGGGTAAGGGTCTGGAACATTGTCCGACAATATGACGGTGTACAAGAGAGGAAATTCAAAATGTCTCTTTTAACAATAGTTGTTTCCATATTAATGAATTTGGCTGTCACTTGATGCACTATGAATTTACGACTTTAACACTTTCACTTAAATAGTTCTAAGTGGGTCACTCAGGTAGGGAAATGAACATATGGAGGTCAATACCTGTACATGTAGGGCTGTATGATTTGGTTCTTAAGTCTCAAATTAACGTTCAAAAGACAACTACCCGTGACAATTTATTTAACTCAAATTATGCCCACTCCAAATTAAAGGACATTTATCAGCTATTTAAGATCAGGTCAGTTGGGAAAGGATGTGGCTGGAGAAAAAAAAATTAAAAATAAACAGAACATGAGGTAGTCTCCTACGCAGCCGTTATTAGTGGTCTGAGCGTTGTGTGACTACCACTAAAAACGGCTGCATAGGAAACTAAACGTCGGGGGTGGGGTCTCTAAAAAACAGAAAATCAGTAGATGCCATAGCCCTTGCCTGTTATGATTTCAAAGTGTGTAGTAGTAACCTATCCCTTGTAAACCATAATGAACGACACAAAAACAACTGGAATTTTGAAAATGAACCCAGTATTTCTTTTTATACTTTTCATGCAAAAAAGGCATTTAGGGTGGGGGGGGGGGGGAATAAAGTACAATTCTTATTTAATTTTTGTTTGAGTTGGTTGAGACAATCTGTATGAATCCCATTCTAAGGATACAGAAATGGCAAAGTATTTCTGCAATTTAAATAAGGAAAAGATCGACTGACTTATTCAGGTCCTGAAGGTCCGGAGAAGAAGAGACTTCACGATTATCTTCACTTTCACCAGACGCCATATTGGAAATACAAACAGCTACTCAAAAATGTCTTATCTAACAGCCCAACATCGCTGAAATTACACGAGGGGACTGGGCTGAGCCATCATGGACGACAGCCACGCTTTAGTGAGCGGATGACTTTTTGAGAGGGTTTTTTCCCTTAACTGCTCCAGCCAAGAAAATGTTTTAAATCAAGAGAGATACAGTCAGGATCTCTTTTAGTGACCAGATGACTTTTTTAAAGGAGTTTTGCCCTTAGTAACTGCATCAACAGAGATACACGTGTTTTACCACCCGAGCTTCTTCTTAGAAGCTGCATGACAAAGAGACCTAAAAAAAGAGGGGAGAGATCTTTCTCAGGCAGCCCGACGGATTCAGCCTCTGACGCGAAGAAAGCCAAAATGGCCGATGTTGAGCAAAATGAATTAGCCCAAGACGACTCTAATCACTCTGCAAAAGTACTCGACGCTATTCAACCTCTGGGGAAGCGTTTAGAAACCAGCATAGAAGGTATTCAAGCTGAAATGGACGTTTTTCGACACGAGCTAAATCAAAACCTCAAAGCTGTGAAGGTGACGGTGAAAAGTATTGAGGAGTCGTTAGAGGAGCTTTGGAATCGAGTTGAAGAAAACAGTAAGGATCTCAATGACCAGAAAGCTGTCTCAAACTCTATTATACTAATAAAGACAAAGACGAACCGAGCGACAGAAGGGAGCAGTTTATAAGATCAAATGCTGCGACTGCCAGGCCACTTATATTGGTGAGATCGGCAGGAATTTGAACGTCCGACAGACTGAACACAATCGAGCGACTAGAAATGGTGATATCAACAATCACATTGCTGAACACCATTTAAAAACAAACCACAGTATCAACTGGGACTCTGCTGAATGCGTTACCATCAGTACGGACTACTATAAACGAATCACTCTGGAAACGACTGATTGCCGACAATAACAAGACAGACAAACATTAGACAAACCGACCTAATTGACTAACAATAGACCAACGGACATTTGACTAACAAAAGACGGATCGAAACGCACCAATCACGTTTAACAGTCTTCACAGCCAATACCAGCACGGCTTAACTGACAGACAATCAATAACATCCCGAGATCATCGACCAATCACGACAACGACCAGATTCATAGTTCACTTGACTCTGATGAAGACTTCCGCGCAGGTTGTCGAAACGTCAGTCAATGCACCTCCAATAGTCCTTCTCAGGACTACACTCACCCGGACGATCACAATTTACCGAATTAAGAAAGCTAACCATTCAAATCAGTGCTTAATCCTAATCACAGGAGATCAGTGCTAAGCCCCAAATGTTATTTTTTGCCTAACTAGAGCTCTGTTCTCTCATTGTTCTGCCCAATAAATCGGGTTCTGTTCTCAGGTTGGTCGGGTTCTGGAAAACGATGAGGAATACTGCATTTTATTATTCAACAAATTGTCACTATGCCCATATATGGTAAGGAAGCCCTCAATATCTGTCATCCGTACATGACAGATATCCTGCGATATACGTAAATGACCATATTTGGAAGTGCACTGCAGATTTTCTTTCATTGCTTGTTTGGCGGCCATTTTGAAAAGCGAGGCAGTTTTAGCAGTCTTCTCCGGAAATTTTAACTCCCTGGAAGAAACTTTCCACGATTAAATGCTCTCAAAAAGTCAACAAGTATTTGCTTCAGCTCACAAAGATATCCAGAGGTTGATTTGGAATTTTCATAGTGAGAACTCAACCAAGAAAATGCTATTGCGAACGAAGCAACACAATTGCTCACGGAAAGTTGTGAAGACTAAAGTTGAAAAGATTTTAATTCATAGGAAGAGGACTTATTCTCGGTAAGGTAGCAATATTTTTTTCACTTTGTCTTGTCATTTCCAAACATGAGTTTGTAAATAAGTCTTTAAGTGAACGGTAGTAAACAACTACTTCGATTTCTTGAAGTTCTGTTTTGATTTTTGTCAAGCTTAAGCTTATGTGTTGCTAGCTTTAGCATTTTCATCATAGAGCCGTAGTTTTTCTTGTTCTGAAAATGGTAGTCGATGAGAATTTGTTGAATAATAAAACAATTATCCTGCTCAATCTTGCGGAATATCCCCTGATTTAGCCAACTCGGCCTACGGCCTCGTCGGCTAAGTATCAGGTGATATTCCGCGCGATTTCGCAGGATAATTGTTAAATATTAAATTCATAAGGCTTCTTACCTGATTTTGGGATATCCATTCTAGTCACAACCTTTACGTCACTGCAGATGATCGCAGGGTCATGGGTTCGAATACCTTTTAAGTCTAGATTTTTCATTTGAAAACAACTGTCGTTGAGGTCCGACCGAATTGAATGTTAAATGTTGTTGAACTTGTTTGGCCGGGCCTTTAGCAGATTAAACTTCCGTCGACTGGATGAAAACTTCAAAAGACAGCCACCCTGGAACAAGGCTGTAGAGTAGCTACCAAAGAATCAACGCCAATGTTTGTTAAACTCAGGAAAATGCTAGCTAAAGTTGCGACTTTATTCCCCAGAAGAAACAGAAAATCAAATTGGTTAAGTAAAGTATGCATCAGCCGCCAAATTTGTGAACGATAAAGGCTGTTCTTAGTGATAAAAATTTCGAAAAGCGACTCAAATAAAGAGCTGTTCATCAGATAAGGGGGTTAAACTGTACAAACAAAACTCGCAGCTTTTTTTATCCATTTGGCACGGTACATTAGGAGCTAGCACATAGCTTCTCAATTTCCGGGTGCGAAGAAATAGAAAAACAAATTGGTCAAGTAAAACATGGACCAGCCACCTAAATTGTTAACGAATGTCTTATTATTTTTTAAGTTCCCATAAGTAATCTGCTTGAGGTAGAGGTCGTAATGAAGACATGTGGTGCAAAAAATTGCGAATAGCAGCTCAATGTAAGAAATGTTATTCAGATGAAGGGTTTCACGTTAACTAAACAAAAGAGGCAGCTTCCATATATCTGTCTTCTCTGGTATATTATGATTTTGCACAATAACCAGCTCCCACATAGCTTGATAGCTCAAGTGTTAGGACAGTTCATCGATAATCGCAGGGTGGTGGGACCGAATCCCGTGCAAGCCTGAACTTTTCGGATTTTTTGTTACAATTATTGTTGATATGAATGGCAGATCTTTGTAGTTAACATTAGAAAGGTTTTCAATTGAGTGTTAAACTAATTCGCGTCCATTGGGTTTTTCTTTATCGTACGCTGCCATTTAGTTAGAAATTAAACCTTGCAGAAAAAAATTATTGTGTTTCGTAGGTTCTTGTCTTCAAATGCTATGAAATCCCTACCTCAAGTAGCGTTTGCCAAGCTAACCCTTGCACCAAGAGCCTGGTAAAACCAGGGTTTTACCCTGGTCCAAGCCTGGTTAAAAAACCAGGGTACCCTTGTTCTTAAACCAGGCTTACCAGACTCAAACCCTATGTGCAGAAAAGTCTGGTAACCCTGGTTACCTTGGTTATTTAGAAAACCAGGGTTACCAGACGTACCAGGGTAACCAGGGTTTAACTAGACTCTGAGAAGTCTGGGCTAACCTAGGTTACCCTGGTTACCCTGGTAAGTCTGGTGACCCTGGTTTTCTAAATTACCAGGGTTACCCGGGTTTAACCAGAACATCTGGGTCAACCCCGGTAACCTTGGTTTTTCTAAGAAGCCTGGTGATGCTGGGAAATTTCAAGAAAGCATTGGAAACCAGTAAACTGAGGCTTGTAGCCAATGTTCAAAAAGACTAAAAAGCACAGTATCCTTAACTATGGATAACATGGATATAGTCCTGGGCCCAGTTGCATAAAGCAACTTGAGATTAAAAGGGTTTTTTTTGCAACAATTCCCTTTGTTCTGGAGGATTTCTTCGTGTTCTCTTTGTGTTTCCTAAAGTACTCTACTCTATACTCACTAATCTGTCTTCGGCCGAGTTATCCGTGATACTGTGCCAAAGTCCTCCAGAACAAAGGAAATGGTTGCAGAAAATTCGCATTTAATCTTAAGTTGCTTTTTGGAGCCGGGCCCTTGTGAACTAAACGCAAAAACTAGGAGTTACACAGTACATGTATCATGAAAGGCCCACATGTACATGTGCACACACAATTACTTAAAGAGCCAGTGTCACCCAAAGTGCTTTGCGCGCCGCCGAGGTACATTTTCATATATGAAAAATACGCCATTTTCTTGATTGTCGTGAAGTCTGATTTGTATCTTCTTCCATCGCTGCCGTTAGCGATCCGAAAGCACTAGTGTGAATTTTGACTTGACATTTAAGTGTCGCCGTATCGATTTCGTTGTATATTTCTGAATTCTGAAGTGTTTTCGCGGTGGAGAAGGAGATCTTTAAATTGGATGCCTCGTAGGGTTCAGGAAAGTTGAGGCGAAGACCGAGTCTTCCGGGCTCTGCCAAAGTTGTACGGCTGAAGGAGTCCGTGTATCAGTAGCGGAGGGAAAGAAAAAAATCTACGGGTTTCAGCAATACTACTGACAGTGCATTTGCCGAAATAGCGCTACATTCGTTGCCGAATGAAAACAGAAGGAACGTTAATTTACCACAAAATAACAGTAGCTACGGGCTTGCTCCAAAAAAATGCTTATGGTCATGAGCTTGTGCTGTTTTGCTTAATTATTCCTTGTGTTCACTGTCTGGTTATGTTTTATTTTTACAAAAGGCGTAAGTGGCTATTCTGGTTTTGTGTTCATCGACATCAGTCAATGCGATCGAGCACGCAATCAATCGATCGGACTGTAATAGATCCATGTATATGCATTGAATGCAAATTCAGATCTTGAGTAGTTTTCTCCAGTGACATCTAGCGACGAAGACGTCAATATTCTTACTACTTGTTTTTGTCTTATTATTTTTATATCGAGTGGAAGTGGCTACTATGGTTTTGCGTCCATCGAGATCGATCGATCAATCGATCGATCAATCAATCGGTTGTTATAAAAGCTTCATACGCGTTGACTGCAAAGTCAGATCTAGAGCTGTTTTCTCCGGTAACATCTAGCGAGGAAGATATTACGATTTTCAGGAGCTACTACTGTGAATATCAGCTTGCTGAAAGGCCAGTGCGAAATGTCCGGCAAATGTGCCAGCCAAACTTCAAAACAAAAGCACAACCGTGCAAAGCACTTTGGGTGACACTGGCCCTTTAAACAATACTGCACCAGCATACTACCTAATTAATTAAATCTTCAAGTACAAGGTATACATTGTAGGTTGTAATGAGAAATGATAAAATATAAAAAAAGTAATATTTGTCCAGGTTTATCCTGCATTCAAGACTACTACAGCAAACCCCAAGCCCAGTGTACATTAAATGTATATGTACACTGTATGACGCTTTGTATTCTATGCCAGTCACCTTGTGGCCACATTCAGTTTACCTCAGAATGTCTATTTTTTAACAAATCTCCAATATCAGTTACAATATTTACAGTGTATCTGTGCATATGAGGCAAAACCAAATGAAAAGAATCATTGAGTAACAGGGAGTATACACATTCACTGATTTTACATTTACGGTCTTATCTGTTTTGGCTGCCTTCATTTCACTTGCGGTTAACAATCTTCTGAGTTCAGTCCTCTTATGGCCTTATACATGTAGACGTGGTCCTAGAAAAAAAACATTGAGAAGAAATGAAAAAAAAGTTCTAGGCCTGTCATACACTCAACATTATTAGGTTGTAATGTTACTTTTCAATAACATATATAAAGGTTCATGTAAATTTACAATAATATTATGAATACAGTTCAAGCAGTGAACAAAATTAGTAAAAGGTGTAAATATTAATTTAATGACTTTTAGTCAAGTATTGGGTTCCAAAGCTGTGGAGTGGCAAAATAAGAAAGATTTCTTAAAATAAACTGTCACTTTCGTGACATCGACAAACATCGGAAGCATTACAGTGACAGTCCATTTCAAAACCTTAATAGCCCTGATCAGAATACACTTTTCTAGTACACCATAACAGAACACATCCTGTTTGCATGTATTGTACTCAGTGAATACACGATGATCCGGTTTTCACATGTTCATGTACGAGGTTCCAACAAATCTCCAAAAATGATGTGCCTATTGACTGAGTGAGAGGACTAGACAGGAAAATATTTGGCTTAAGGTCATGGTGTACAGACTGAACACAGCGAGGTCTGTGTGCCACGACCGGCTTGTCCTAACTCTGTCAATACACATTTATCATACCACCGATTTCATGCTACATGTAATACATGCATTTTTGGAAAATTTCAAAACTACATGTATGCTTAAAAATACTCAAAGCATGTTAAAGTGCACGCGTGTTGAATGAACCGATGATGTGTGCAAGACTGGACGGCTCTTTCCAGACTGGCTTGCATCAACCCACCTGGCCCTACACACATCAACTCGGAATACATCTGTACCGTATATAATACACTAACAGAGAACTATTGTCCACCCATCATGGAAAAACGGCTAAGTTACAAAAAGCCAAAACCACACCACTTCTACACTTTCCTGGCAGGGATGTGCAACACTGTGCCATGGCTGTTGATGTGTCACTACTTTCAACTGCTTATGCAAATTGATGTCAGTTTTCAAGATATCATGTTGTTGAGTGGTGAATTGTTCATGGGTACCAGCTAGTTTTTTTTATAGTATTGTGTTGGCGGGGATGTACGGTGGTATAAGAAGTTGAGTTATCAAGTGACTGAAAAATGAAAATGGTGGACATGAAATTCAAAGCCCAGATGCAAGGAAATACAATGTACGCTACTATTAGTAGTTTTAACCCTGTTATCCCAAGCAGTTAGCCTCTAGTGGTCTAACGTGGTTGTAACTGGGTGTAGATGTTATGTATTGAAATGAAATGAGACCCCAAGAGAAGCTGAACCTGAGGTGTTCCCTACACCAGTCAGGAGTTCTAACCACTACATGTACAGTAACCTACATTGTACAGAATGTAGATTACATAGGAGTCTACACGTGAGCTACAGGTGTACAGCTGTATTGTAGGGCATTACTTACAGTACAGGGTCACCATACAGTCAGATGCCTTCAACACTGCCCTTTCTAGCACTATGCAGGACATGATACAGTATGAACCTAGTAAGATAACCTACTTCACTAACAGTTTTCTTGTAGATTAGTACAATCATGTAGCTGGAGTGCAGAAGGTCGTGGGTATGACTTCAGTTAGGGATTTAACTTGGTGTCCTAATCCCACAATTGCTTCATGTTGAGCACATGTATCATCATTCTTTTGGTTAATAAATGACCAATCTTAGTAATTATTTACAACATCAGTAATTATTTTACAATGTTAATAACCATGGCTCTATATCAGCAGGGCTTTTGTTTCAGTGTACTGTTCAGGATTGTGGTTTGTCCACAATAATCTAGTATTCATGTCTTAAAAATTCAAGCATTCAATGATCACCAAGGAGATAATGTCTTCATATGACATGAATCCATATGCCATTCTGTCAAAATCTTTAAAAGGAATGCCTGCAACTAATGCTCAATACACTGTACATGTACACGTCCTGTGTTTAAAGAAAACAGATCTACATGTAAGCAACACAAATTTGAAGTGTAACATGAGGATTCTAATTTATACAGCTAAAACGTTGTCTGATTTTACAGCCTCGAGCTTACACGAGGAGACCGAAAGGTAGTATGGGTAGCTGAAAATCGTTTGTGATTCGGCTGTAATTTCGCAGTTGTCGCTACCGTAGGAGGGGTGAAAGTACGATAAACACTTGCCTGTGTGATTTAATTTGTGTAGGGGTGAGCCACAGCTAAGTTTGGTAAATTTATTAATAGATTACCCATAGCACCTTGTGGTCCTATGGCGTAGGTTTTCCAACAACGTTAATTGTAGCTGTATGTTTGAGTAACTTACCTGACCATGTGTGATGCATTCCTTTGCTATGTACAACATGCATCAAGAAACTGTTTTGCTGTAGAACTTGGAGTCATACTGATACAATGTGCACAAATGTAGAAACCTGATGAAAAATTTTGAGAGTAAAATTAATAAATGGATCATAAAAAATAAACTTACTACTCACATACATGTACGTGTAGCTACATGTATAAAGGTGAATGTAAATCATACTTTAATTTCATCTGTACCACAGTACATGAACTACTTTACAGATCACAGGAGATTGTTGAAGGAGCAGTGTACATGTAGATGTATGAGGTTCAGGTTTGAACTGAAATTTAACTTCTATATAGGATGTAACTAAACAGCGCCAGTCATCTAGCCCAGTTGATTGTGTTGTTAATATTTGGTTCTTGGCAAAAGTGCAAAAAACTCACTGGAGACAGTTTGACACACTGAACACCATCCCCTTAAAGCCAAATAATTTTTTCCTTCAGCTCAGGTCAGTAAGCAAATAATTTTTTGAATTAGGAAATAAGCCAAAAATTGAAAAGTTGCCATTTTGAAGGCTGTTTTCCCATAACATGATTGAGCAGTTTTGATGATTTTCAAAAATAGTTTACTTAACATTCGTGAGACACTCAAATGCCCTCCTGGATTTATAAAGTTCTTTCATCTACATGTAGACTACTCCGAACAAGTAGGTACATTGTTTTCATAATGTTTTCTGCACACTACAGGTGTAATTAGTATATGACATGCCATTCACCTCCGAGCACACCAGTGGTCACCTCCACAGTTTTTTTGTCCATATCTGATAAAAAAGTTACCTGTACCAGTCCGTGGGGCTGGATATTAACTTGTGTGGCATAATAATTATTATACTGAGAGAACCATTATTCACCTTAATGTCTGTGACATTTAACATTTATTCCATGAGCATGTATGTACTGGGTATAGGGTGGTAAGTAACCAACAAGGTGCATAGCACAAAGTTGATAAAATCACCTCATATCCTGAACGAGCACAACAGAATTAATAATATTCCTTTATTAAATCTCAGCTTTAGTTATCTTTGCTGAATTATTGGTGGCTGTATTTTGGACAAGCTTCTAGCTTTTACTTGGACGGTATGTTATTTTGAATGTCATGGTACTTGGCATGCAGTTTCCATGCATGCAGTAAAATCAAATTTAAGGTGCCAGTGCATGAAGGGACATGTTGAAATTTGTGTTGCATGAGCTCAGAAAGCACCAGCCACACACCAAAGGGCGTCACATGTTGTTGCAAAAATGTAAGCACCTTTCGATTTCCTCTCTGCTAATGTTCCTGCTACAGTACATGCCTTTAGCATAACAATTGCAGTGTCGCGCTGCTGTGTGTCTCTGTGACACGTCCCTGCAACATGTCCCCTCATACCCTGGCATCTACATGTACTGTATACAAAAGGAAGGAATTCAATGCCTGAAATTGAGAATTTAGTGTATTACTACTACGTATATAGGGTCTTAACTGTGAGTCTGTCATGGATAAATTACTGTTTAGTATTTAGGCATACATTCCAGACATTAGGTTGGGATGAAAGTTCATAAATCTGGTCACCACTTTAGAACTGTCGATTGCAATGAAAAACTCCCATATGCAAACTCCCTAGAAAAGAGGACTTGGAGAAATGCACACATTTCCACCTTATGCCACTAGAATAAAAATGCTATGGTGTCAAGACCTGGAGTTGTTACTATTCAAATAATATCAAATCTGATCATGTTAGTACACATCACTATCTTTGCTTAAAAAAATCAAGAAATCTCATAAACCGTTAAAGAACTCACTAATTGGCGAATTATGCATGTTTCATTTCATGTTTACTCCGCTTTGACGAGTGATTAAAGAAAAATTTAGGCTTTCATTGTATTCAAGTTTATGTGTACACGTGTCTGAGTGAAACGCATTTCAACTGAACTGTTGGTTAGCGTGTAGGCATTATGAAATCACCTACAACTAATCACCAATGGTACATGTAGATGCATGGAGATACACGTACGTGCTTACATGTGAAATGCCTACTCCTCAAATTATTCGGATTTGCGAAGTTCTGATAGTGGTACGTCGACTACTTCTTGGTCGGTAAACGTTCGTTTTACTACGCCGGGCTTATCACACTTTGATGTGAAAAGTGTAAGTCACAGAATGCCACATGTGTGAACAATGGCTTTCGTTGTTACTTGATACCACTGTCCCACCTGGGGTCAATTTCACAAAGGCCGTTTTTGATTATGATTTGCAACGTGCAAATTTGCACAGTGTACATGTAAGCGTCGCTTACACCGTGTGTTAAAGCTTGTTACACTCATTTGGCAGAATGTCACAAAGAAACTGGAACTTTAAGCCCTCCATAGAAAACTAAATGTACATGAAATGTTAGTCATACCGGCTACGTACAGCTGTATTATGAGGAATTAGGTTACATGTACTCACCGCAGGGTCGTAACCAGGTATATGGGATCAGGGATCACAGCCTCGTGATCGGGATCATGGACCCGCCCTTGCGAACTGAATTCCCAGAAAAGATGGAATTCCTAGGAATTCTTAAGAATTCCTAGGAATTCCAAACGATTCCAAGACATGCAAATTAGGAAAAACATAAAAGCTTGGAATTTCTGGAAATATATGGCAATGTGTTAAAACTGTACTTGGAATTATTAGAAATTCCTAGGAATTCCCAATAATACCAAAACTGATAATGAAAGGGCTTGGGAATGTCTGAGAATATATGGGAATGGCTAAATTAAATGGCTTGGGCTAATAAAAATGGTTGGGAATTTATGAGAATAAATAGGAATGACTAAATTAAATATGAGAAATGTTGGCAATTTACTTGGAATAGCAACTATAAGTCCCTGACTTAAATACTTGACAGACTTCAAGTTGAGGATATTTCAGTGAAATGTCTTTGGAACTTCCAGGAAGTTATGAAAAAGGGCATTTAATGTATCACACAGTCAAACAAGTCTTAACTTGTTTTCTAAACATTGAGATATTCCTGAACCTTTGAGGACAGGTCAGGCAAACAAAATTGAAAGGTCCATACATGACTCAAAAATTAATAAATAAATAAATTCCTTGTGTAAATTATGTGTTAGTTTGCTTGTTGAATTGAGGACACCAACTGAATAAAGGATGAATACATACATGTTCCAAAGCAGCAAAAGCATCTTATTATGCTACTATTTTCTGTTTACAGAAAAAGTATATCCTTAAAAATTGTCCATGACACAAGTAACTATAAAGTGTCTTAAAAAAAATATTGTTCATAACACAGCTTCAACCACACTCCACTGAAGTTAGGCAGTGTACTAGGCATGGATTTGCAGAGTTCCCTTTGAGAAAGAACACTTTTTTCCACAATGTCCTCTTCCTTTGCCAGTTGAAATTTACCTCTGAAAATAAAGTATAAAATAAAAGTAAACGAGAAGTCATGAAATGATGCCTTCAAATAGATACTATTATCATACCACCGTACGACCTCACTCATGCAGTTTTATTGAAAACATACTCAGGAGATGATGTGTGTAGGGGCAGATACATGTAGGTTGGTGTGAGCTGGTCCAGAAGAGCTGTCCAGCTCTGCACACATTGTCACCTGATTACTATAGTGTGCACGCAAGTCTTCATTCATTTAGTATTTTATCAAGACCTTTCCGTAACTTTCCAATCAAATTCAGCCTTAAAATGGTGGTATGATAAAATACTTCTTGACTACGCTGTATTAGTTAGGTCAGGCTGGACGGCAAAATATTTGGATCTCGGTCATGGCGCATGGAACTACTCTGCCCGTATTCCATGCGCTAGAGCCAAATACTTTCCCATCCAGCCCTCCCACTCAGTCAATAAGTATATATTATTATTACACATTGTAGGAGACAATTACACAACAATGACTTTTAAGAGCATATCACGTAATTATTGACGACAGGACTTGTGATTATTTCACTCTAATGACTTCATTTTCTTGTGGATTTCATGTTAGTAAAGAAAATGAATACAGCAGTAGGTAATGTCGAGGAAGGGATTTAAGAACCCCCAGCCACTTATTTACAAGTGAATCAATGTTTTGAATATGAACAAAAGAGACCATTCTTATTCAATGACATGCAAATGGGGTCAGATATTCTTAATTTTTTGCTTGTCGACCGCAGGGTCAGCTGTACCCAATCTTTTGACTGAGTAACAGTTTGATTAATATTAATGTTTGTGCTGCTGCACTGTATACAAAGCGAGCTGTTGTAAAGATCGTTTCTGAACTGGTTACAGAACGAGAGTGCTCCTTGATGATATAAAGCTGTATAAACTCGAGCATACAAATAATTCTTTTATTCAACCTATTCAATGGCAAGAAAATTCGACATCTCCGAATTATATTCTATATTCCTCTAAAAGTCTAACTCATTATTAAAATTTGAATATGTTTCAAATGAAGCTCCTTTTTTTCACAGGATGTTTATGTGTGGGCACCATACTCGGCTTTTCTGTCGACACAAAATGGGCCATTCCATGTAATGTCTGCAACTCCCCCCCCCCCCCCACCCCCTACTCCCATTGAAGTACAGGGAAATCCTAAAGGGAAGGGAGGGGGATTTCAAAAGTCATTTATGAAGGAGTAGCTATGTCGGTTCCTTTGATCTCTCAAAAACATCTCCCTTTTTTAGTGGGGGTGCATACATTAAATGGAATGGCCCAATGGCATCCAACTGCATAAGACATAGTTTAGAATCTGTTCAAGAAATTAAAGATTAATACTGTACCTTTATGTAAGAGAAGGTAGCTTTGCATCGAATACTTCAACTCTTCAACCACTGGAATAAAAAGACTATCCATGTTTTCCTTTCTGGCGTACATAAACGACACGGCGATAGCCACCAAATACAAACAATCCGAACACTCCAGGAAAGAATCACTGGTCACTGGTTACGCGCGCCTGCAATTTTCAAGCGTGCGGTTGTAAGTCACATGACCGTAGATACGTGGTGTAACTATCATATAGTGGTTTGACTTAATCCAATATAGGCATAAACATAGGAAGCCATATACATAGCTATACACAGCCATACACAGCTATACATGACTATACATGGCTATACACAGCTATATATGGCTATACACAGATATACATAGCCATACATAGCTATACACAGCTATACACAGCTATACATAGCCATACGTGGCTATACACAGCTATACATGGCTATACACAGATATACATAGCCATACATAGCTATACACAGCTATACACAGCTATACATGGCTATACATGGCTATACACAGCTATACATGGCTATACACAGATATACATAGCCATACATAGCTATACACAGCTATACACAGCTATACATGGCTATACATGGCTATACACAGCTATACATGGCTATACACAGATATACATAGCCATACATAGCTATACACAGCTATACACAGCTATACACAGCTATACATAGCCATACGTGGCTATACACAGCTATACATGGCTATACACAGCTATACATAGCCATACATAGCTATACACAGCTATACACAGCTATACATGGCTATACATGGCTATACACAGCTATACATGGCTATACACAGATATACATAGCCATACATAGCTATACACAGCTATACACAGCTATACACAGCTATACATGGCTATACATGCCTATACACAGCTATACACAGCTATACATGGCTATACACAGATATACATAGCCATACATAGCTATACACAGCTATACACGGCTATACATGGCCATACATGGCTATACACAGCTATACATGGATATACACAGCTATACATGGCTATACACAGATATACATAGCCATACATAGCTATACATAGCTATACACTGCTATACATGGCTATACATCGCCATATACAGCTATACACAGCTATACATAGCTATACACAGATATACATATCCATACACAGCTATACACAGCTATACACAGCTATACATGGCTATACACGGCTATACATGGCTATACACAGCCATACATGGCTATACACAGCTATACATGGCTATACACAGATATACATAGCCATACATGGCTATACATGGCTATACACAGCTATACATGGCTATACATGACTATACACAGCTATACATGGCTATACACAGCTATACATGACTATACACAGATATACATAGCCATACATAGCTATACACAGCTATACACAGCTATACATGACTATACATGGCTATACACAGCTATATATGGCTAAACACAGATATACATAGCCATAAATAGCTATACACAGCTATACACAGCTATACATAGCCATACATGGCTATACACAGCTATACATGGTTATACACAGATATACATAGCCATACATAGCTATACACAGCTATACACAGCTATACATGGCTAAAGCGAAGAGCGATAAAAACGGGCTCAGAAAACGATTGGAATTGTTACAGAAACATGCGAAACAAAGTTAATCGTGCTGTGAAGTGCGCTAAATCGAACTATTATCGCAAAAAATTGCACGACAATCTTGGCGACCCCAAGAATACATGGAAAGTATTAAATGATCTAATGGGCAAAAAATCTGCAGTTACTGAAATTAGCGAACTTGTTACTTCGTCTTCGCAAAATGGCTTAAGCAATGCTAAAGATATCGCAGATCACTTTAATAAACATTTTACCCAGATTGGCCCAGATCTTGCAGCAAACCTTCCTACATCTACGACAAACCCTGAAGACTACTTGAAGCGTCACTCGACCACTTTTCAGCTAAGTGAAATCAAGTCTTCCAGAGTTTTGAAACTGTTATTAAAACTTGATGTCTCCAAAGCAACAGGTCTCGATCAAATTTCGAACAAGATTCTTAAATTAGCTGGCCCGGTTATTTGTAATCAATTAACGGACTTGTTTAATCTATCCGTTAAAAGTGGAGTATTCCCGAATGATTGGAAACTGGCTAAAGTTTCCCCTATCCATAAAACCGGTGAACGTAACGATGCAAATAACTATAGACCAATATCAGTCTTACCAACTATAGCTAGAATTTTTGAAAAACTTATTTACGAACAGCTATATGATTATTTATGTAAGAACGATATTTTAGATTCGCGACAATCGGGTTTTAGATCACTCCACTCGACTGTAACTGCACTACTCGACCTTACAAACCAATGGTGTTTCAATATAGACAGGGGCATGATTAGTGGAGTTGTATTTCTAGATCTCAAGAAGGCCTTTGATACGGTAGATCATAACCTTCTTTTGACAAAATTGGAGCATGTTGGAGTGCGTGGATATTCGTTAGAGTGGTTCAATTCATATCTAACAAATAGATATCAGTTCGTATACATCAACGGGATTCTCTCTGAACAAGACATGATCAAATGTGGAGTCCCACAGGGGTCCATACTTGGACCACTTCTATTTTTGATATACATTAATGATCTCAGCAACATTACCGATTTTGCTACTACAAGAATGTATGCAGATGACACTAATATGACCTTCACTGCTTGCAGTGTCGAAGGACTACGACATGAAATGAACGCAGACATCGAAAAACTCATACAGTGGCTTTGCGCAAACAAACTCACTCTGAACATATTAAAAACTGAATACATGTTAATTGGTTCAAGACAAAGAATTGCGACAGTCACTGAAAGTCTTGATCTCTCTATAAACGGCATATCGTTAAAAAAAGTTAACTGCAGTAAATGCCTAGGTGTAGAACTAGATGAATTTCTTTCATGGGATTCCCACATTACAAGTGTCTGTAAGAAGGTGTCATCGGGCATAGGTGTTATAAAAAAGATCAAGCCTTTTATTCCATCGCGCAGTTTAATTAACATTTACCAGTCAATCGTTGAACCGTATTTCGACTATTGTAGTATTGTTTGGAATGGCATTAGTGAGGGCCTGGCCGAAAAACTCCAAAAGTTACAAAATCGCGCAGCACGAATTATCACAGGCTCACATTACATGGCACCTACAAAAGACATGTTAGAAAAGCTCGGATGGTCAAACCTTAAGGAGAGAAGAAATAAACAGAAAGCTCTGATGATGTTCAAAATTATTAACGGCAGGACACCAGTTTACTTAAAGGATATGTTCGCAAAGAACATTGGCACGTCATGTTATAACCTTCGAACATCAAGAGAAAACATCGCTTTACCGAGAGCCAGAACCGACTATTACAGAAACAGTTTCGCCTTCACTGGGGCGAAAATTTGGAATTCGCTTCCAAATGATCTGAAATGTGAACGGTCGCTCGAATCCTTTAAAAACAAGCTCAAATCTCTCAGCCTCTGTATCGATTTTTAAATACATATATATTTCCTATTTTTAAACTATTGTAATACATGATACTTAAGGTTAGTTAGTTTAGCATTTTAAAACACTATTTGTAAATATTGCACGGCTTTTGTGTAAACCAAAGATACTATTGTAATTTTGACAAAACCACCGTGGATAAATAAAGTTTTCTATCTATCTATCTATACATAGCCATACATAGCTATACACAGCTATACACAGCTATACATGGCTATACATGGCTATACACAGCTATACATGGCTATACACAGCTATATATGGCTATACACAGATATACATAGCCATACATAGCTATTACACAGCTATACACAGCTATACATGGCTATACATAGCCATACATAGCTATACACAGTTATACACAGCTATACACAGCTATACATGGTTATACATGGCTTTACATGGCTATACACAGCCATACATGACTATACACAGCTATACATGGCTATACACAGATATCCATAGCCATACATGGCTATACACAGCTATACACAGCTATACATGGCTATACATGGCTATACACAGCTATACATGGCTATACACAGCTATACATGAGTATACACAGATATACATAGCCATACATAGCTATACACAGCTATACACGGCTATACATGGCTATACACAGCTATACATGGCTATACACAGCTATACATGGCTATACACAGATATACATAGCCATATATGGCTATACACAGCTATACACAGCTATACATGGCTATACATGGCCATATACAGCTATACACAGCTATACATAGCTATACACAGATATACATATCCATACACAGCTATACACAGCTATACATGACCATACATGGCTAAACATGGCTATACACAGCTATACATGGCTATACACAGCTATACATGGCTATACACAGATATACATAGCTATACATGGCTATACACAGCTATACACAGCTATACATGGCTATACATGGCTATACACAGCAATACATGGCTATACACAGCTATACATGACTATACAGAGATATACATAGCCATACATAGCTATACACAGCTATACACAGCTATACATGGCTATACATGGCCATATACAGCTATACACAGCTATACACAGCTATACATTGCTATACACAGATATACATAGCCATACATAGCTATACACAGCTATACACAGCTATACATGGCTATACATGGCTATACACAGCTATACATGGTTATACACAGCTATACATGTCTATAAACAGCTATACATGGCTATACATCGCCATATACAGCTATACACAGCTATACATAGCTATACACAGATATACATATCCATACACAGCTATACACAGCTATACACAGCTATACATGGCTATACACGGCTATACATGGCTATACACAGCCATACATGGCTATACACAGCTATACATGGCTATACACAGATATACATAGCCATATATGGCTATACACAGCTATACACAGCTATACATGCCTATACATGACTATACACAGCTATACATGGCTATACACAGCTATACATGACTATACACAGATATACATAGCCATACATAGCTATACACAGCTATACACAGCTATACATGACTATACATGGCTATACACAGCTATATATGGCTAAACACAGATATACATAGCCATAAATAGCTATACACAGCTATACACAGCTATACATAGCCATACATGGCTATACACAGCTATACATGGTTATACACAGATATACATAGCCATACATAGCTATACACAGCTATACACAGCTATACATGGCTATACACAGATATACATAGCCATACATAGCTATACACAGCTATACACAGCTATACATGGCTATACATGGCTATACACAGCTATACATGGCTATACACAGCTATACATGGCTATACACAGCTATACATGGGTATACACAGATATACATAGCCATACATAGCTATTACACAGCTATACACAGCTATACATGGCTATACATCGCCATATACAGCTATACACAGCTATACACAGATATACATATCCATACACAGATATACATATCCATACACAGTTATACACAGCTATACACAGCTATACATGGTTATACATGGCTTTACATGGCTATACACAGCCATACATGACTATACACAGCTATACATGGCTATACACAGATATACATAGCCATACATGGCTATACACAGCTATACACAGCTATACATGGCTATACATGGCTATACAGAGCTATACATGGCTATACACAGCTATACATGAGTATACACAGATATACATAGCCATACATAGCTATACACAGCTATACACAGCTATACATGGCTATACACAGCTATACATGGCTATACACAGCTATACATGGCTATACACAGATATACATAGCCATATATGGCTATACACAGCTATACACAGCTATACATGGCTATACATGGCCATATACAGCTATACACAGCTATACACAGCTATACATAGCTATACACAGATATACATATCCATACACAGCTATACACAGCTATACATGGCCATACATGGCTATACATGGCTATACACAGCTATACATGGCTATACACAGCTATACATGGCTATACACAGCTATACATGGCTATACACAGATATACATAGCCATACATGGCTATACACAGCTATACACAGCTATACATGGCTATACATGGCTATACACAGCAATACATGGCTATACACAGCTATACATGACTATACAGAGATATACATAGCCATACATAGCTCTACACAGCTATACACACCTATACATGGCTATACATGGCCATATACAGCTATACACAGCTATACACAGCTATACATTGCTATACACAGATATACATAGCCATACATAGCTATACACAGCTATACACAGCTATACATGGCTATACATGGCTATACACAGCTATACATGGCTATACACAGCTATACATGGCTATACACAGCTATACATGGCTATACACAGATATACATAGCCATATATGGCTATACACAGCTATACACAGCTATACATGGCTATACACAGCTATACATGGCTATACACAGATATACATTGCCATACATAGCTATACACACCTATACACAGCTATACATGGCTATACATGGCTATACACAGCTATACACAGCTATACACAGCTATACAGGGCTATACATGGCTATACACCGCTATACATGGCTATACCTGTACAGATACACATAGCCATACACAGCTATACATGGCTATACACAGATAAACATAGCCATACATAGCTATACACAGCTATACACAGCTATACATGGCTATACATGGCTATACACAGCTATACATGGCTATACACAGATATACATAGCCATACATAGCTATACACAGCTATACACAGCTATACATGGTTATACATGGCTATACATGGCTATATACAGCTATATACAGCTATACACAGCTATACATTTCTATACATGGATATACACCGCTATACATGGCTATACACAGATATACATAGACATACATAGCTATACACAGCTATACACAGCCATACATGGCTATACACGGCTATACATAGACATACATAGCTATACACAGCTATACACAGCTATACATAGCCATACCTGGCTATACACAGCTATACATGGTTATACACAGATATACATAGCCATACATAGCTATACACAGCTACACACAGATATACATAGCCATACATGGCTATACACAGCTATACATGGCTATACACAGATATACATAGCCATACATAGCTATACACAGCTATACACAGCTATACATAGCTATACATGGTTATACACAGCTATACATGGCTATACACAGCTATACATGGCTATACACAGATATACATAGCCATACATAGCTATACACAGCTATACACAGCTATACCCCAGTAAAAATATTTTGTGATCACACCGTGATCACAAATCACGCCCGTGATCACGGGTGTGATCACTCCTTTTACCGTGATCATGGCTATGAGAAGGCGTGATCAGAGTGATCACACCTGTGATCACGCCAAAGACTGTCATCACGCCGTGATCACGCAGTGACCACTAACAACCGGAAAGTTATGTCTTAGAATTGTCCACTCCGGTAAAGAAGAGAAACGGCCATGAGAACCCAAACCTTTAGACAAACCAACAGAATGATAGGGATTACGCATTAGCTTTCATCTTCGGAGACGATTTCCCGATGTTGTAAATTGTCACAGTCGGCTCGACGTCTAAGCGTTTAATGTCAAGATAATCTAACTTAGATATTTCATGTTTCTGCTGTTCACGCGCAACTGCCACTTCCAACTTGCTCCTTGACATTGGCCTTAGATTCATTGTAATTGAATGTAATTTCGCTTTGCTTAGCTTGTCGACAAAAAGAATATATAATTATTTATTTATATGAACGACTACTGACTTGCCGCTAAATACGCACGACGACTTAAAGATCTTGCTTTTTTCGGAAGTTTTCTCGAATTCTTCAATAATATTATTTCTGATTTTAACCTAATAACTACATACAGCGTTTTTACATATATTGTTCTCACTTACAGATAGCAGCCGTTACCTCCTTGTTTTCGTTCAGGAGGCTTACAAATACTTAGGCGAATCGACACTGAATCGACTGGTCTGAAAACTGACCGATGAAGCGATATTGTGCCGCTGACGCAAACAAATTTTTAGAATAACCCGAAGATATTGAAAGAGTTCGTGATCGCAGGCTTACTGCAGAACTTAAGTTGATCAAACTTGTTACCTACTACTAAATTATAATAAATAACATACCTCTGAATTCTTTTAAACTCGCTTTTAATTTGCCATTTCAAAAAGAGCCTGATACATTTATTAGACATTTGATACATTTCAGGACCACGCCGATCCGGCAAACACATCTCACAAATTTTAAAATGACTTTTCAGCACTGTTTTAGTTATGTTCAATTATATTCGGGAAACGAGAGATAATCCAAACATTGGTTAAAATGTCAATAAAAACGCATTTGCGTCTGATTTGCTCAACAGATATTACGAGAGTCTTTCCAACGCGCGGCTTAATATTAACATGATGTTTAACTAAGTGTTGGTTGTGATATTTCTCTAACACATCACGTACACTACCTTTATCTTGCTCGCTGACAATCAAAGATTGTACATTTTTATCACAGTCACGCGCATTAAAGGATAATTGTTCAGAGCTTTCCTCTAATGCATTGCAAATACAAATTCCTCTTTCGTTTAGCTTTAAAAAGAGTTTTACCCTTCCATAATAAATAGCGCCATCTTTATCTGTGTATTCCACTACAGTCGAATTCGTCTTGCGTGTTTTTGTACTCAGGGAATAAAATTTCTGACCGTCATTGCTTTCAAACCTGAGATAAGGAACAATTTCATAGTCTAGTGGCAAGTTATTTTTCATGACATAGAGTCTCACCAGAGTCCGTATGTTGTCATCTACTAGACTTCTTGTATCTTTTCCGCATAAGAAGCCCCCGTTTACTCTAGCAAAAATTCTACTACTCCTTGCATAGCCAGACAGACTTTGCAACAAACGCTTGCTGTTTCTAGAAATATTACTTTTTTGAAGCACAGTTTTGGTGTAGTTAGCCAACCCAAAACATAGTCCAATCGCACATCCGATTTGCTCCTTTGCGTGATGAGTTCCATGAACAAGAGGTTTAATAAAGGCGTTCATGCTTTCAAACGCAAAGCAGCTATAAGCCCACAGCGGTCCTCTTCGTGACACATAATAAGCGAGGTGTTGCAAAAGGTGGATGTTCATTGTACATTGCGTTGGCCCATATAATATACCCATTAAAAGAACAAAATCCTGAAGCATACTATCTGCATGTCTCAGATCTTCGGTGGATATTGAGTCGGAACACAAAATTCCTATCGCACCTACAAGCAGTGACCAGTGAAAAGCATACAGCGGATTTAATTTGTTTCTCAAAACTGCCACCGAATAGTGCAATAGCCAATTCTTTAGTTCTGTGGCTTTCCAGTGTTTCAGATCTTCTAATGATCTGGGCAATCTTCCAACAATGTCTGGCGGCTTAATCGATTGAAGTTGACGTGATATGGATTCCTTCTTCGCTCCTAAATAAAAAGGTTTGGCTCTGTTTCCATCAGACATTTGTAGCTGCATGATATACTTAACAACTCCGAGACAAACACAATGCATCCAATCAATTGCAAACGATCGAATCAAATCAAAAGGATACAACAGTTTTGCGAAAACTGAGTGCCCTTTCACTCCCATCACTGCTTTCTTCTGCGTGGCATTTGACGCGTATGACAACTGATCATCATGAGTCCTTTTCTCGAGGTTTTGTTGAAAAGGCCAGTATCTGTGGATGTTGTTGGGTCCATAACCCTTTCCTTCTGATATGCAAAGGTGGCAAGCACATTTGCCATTGTAGCGTTTCATGTTCATCAAGTCTGCGCGGGCAGGCAAATCCGCTGTCGCCACAAAAAGCATACATCGAACATTTATATTTCCATGTGCACTGTCTGGTACATGAATTCCGGGATCATTTAAGGAATTAAGCTTCTCGATAAGGGGATTCAAAAAAGTTAGCATATTTGGATCTTTTTTGTCACAATAAATGTACGCAGGAATGAGAAACTTTCTTTTGAATCGGTGCTCTTTTGGAAGTTCATTGATCATGACGTAAACAGGCCACAAATGACCAGCACGGGAAGAGGAAAATTTGTTGACTCCATCAGTGTTAACAGTGAAAGAAATGTTATATAATTGTGAAAGAAAACCTCCTGGGTGTAAGAAGTTTTTGTAATCCATTCCATGGAAGATATCATGAATGCCGCAACTGCTAACTGCACACTTTACTTGCTCCTTGCCTTTTTTTAGTAAGGTCAAAAATTCCGAATCCCGAAAAAGATCTTTAATCTTCTCTTCGAAATGTAAATCTAAAAAACTTGACAGGGCCGCTCCTTTGCAACTGTCATTTGGGCATCGATCTTTAACTTGCTTTAAACAATTTGAACAGTAATTTATCTTCGTTGGTTCCTTGGATCCAAAATATTCCTTCATGAACAATTTCATTTTATAAACTGACTGAAACGTTTTCTGACACCGTTCTCCGAGTAGAGCTGTTAGCATTCGAAGTAGATCTGCCCAGGCTGCTTTACTCAAGTTGTGCTTGAGAACAAAACTAACAATTAAGACAAAGGACAGGATTTTCGATATTTTGCTTCCTTGATATAGCGGCTCCTCTTCTTGTGATTGCGATGTTTCATTTTCCTGTTGTAAGTTCACCTCTTCGGGCTCTTCGAAGTTTTCACTTTCAGTCGACGATTGAGAAGAGTCGTCTTCACTGAATGAAGATGATTCTTCGCTTTCATCCGTCGAAGAAGTGGCATCGAGGGTAGCGTCCTCGTCTTCTGAGTTATGGAGGGAACTGTCATAAGATGTCCCAACCTCACAGTTATCATAATTATCGCTGGTTGTTTCGGAAGCGGCAGAATCCATTGAAACGCCAGAGGATCTTGCAACGGTAGCATGATACCTTTTCAGCTGTCTGCTAGGGTTTTCTTGATCTATAAACGGTGTGTATTTCCTTTTCCGTTTGTCCTTTGTCCTTCTATAATAGTACTGGAGTTGTTTAGATGTATTAACTTTGCCGTGAGGGGAAAGAGGCTGCAGTTCATCCTCGCTACTAGAACTCGATAAATTTTCCTGATCGTCCATACTGAAAGTTATCCTGTTTTAGCTGTCCTAAAAAAGGGCAACCTTTCGTGAAACCGTATACTTGTTTGTCATCACTTATCATTTAAACATTCACAAAAGGGTGCTCGCGCAATAGCTATTCACGCAATAGTCAGTAAATAAAAAACATGTCAGGATTTGCCATTTTGTATGTAATATCTGTTTACATTGCACATGCATCGCAATGCTTTCTTTGATTTTATTGTTCAACTTTTTGTAAATGAAAACACGAGTGAAATGTGATTAATTCCCGTGTCGTCACTTGATAAGTTCCGTCAACAGTGACATTAAAAGTGTTGTCGCTCTTGAAAGAATTCACGCTATCCGACAAATGGTAAAAGAAAGTACCGTTAACGTAACCCATGGTTCAGGGGAATTCAGTAACAAATTCAATAAAGAAGGTAACCGGTTAATTTAAGGAAGACCAAATATTGGTTTTCTTATTGTAATAAAGCTTCAACAGAGGAACAATATTCCAGGTATGTACCAAATTTTCAAGTTTCCGGTTTTAAATACATTTGTTAATTAACAAGTTCCAGCTGAACGTCAGTTGTGTTAAACATCATAAAAAAGTCACGGGAAAAATGGTGAAATGTATACTTTTACGTGTTGAACTTTGAAATGAATTTAAATAACTGCCTTTTTTATGCTCAGTTTTGCAAGAATTACGATCACTGTTGAGCTGTTTTTATCAGTATAATACTGCTTTGTTTGTGGAACTGAAATAAATACCTTCACTTTACGTATCCTATTACCTGTCTTCCAATGAGAGGTCAACTGAAAAAAGCGGGAGATTTGTAATCCTTTTTGGTCAACAGTCAGTTGCAAACTCTTCACTCTTCGATATATTTTGTCTCGTGCTTAGTGAAAGTTCGATGGCTACGCAGTTTTTCGTAGTAGAATTTCCATCCGAAGAGGAGAAATATAGAGGGCCATATCTTGTGCCAGCAAACAAAGTTGAACGAGAAAATGGAACCACTCAAGTTCTGTGGAGTGTCGTTGATGAACTTAAGGGTAGCCTCATGGAAGTATATTATGAAGCAACATGCCTGAAGCAAGGTACGAAGAAGGAATGCAGTGAGTTCCTTGATCTCCTGAAGAAAAGTAGAGAGCAGGCAGAAATTAGCAACAAAGGGGGGGTAAGAAGCCGCAAGAAACCATCAAAACTCGACGATTATGAGTTTGATGGTCTCGCCGAGTGCTCAACTTCTGGAAAACCACCGACCAAGAAGGCAAAGAAAGCAACAAGAGAACCCTCATTCAACATTCATATTAACGAACCTGATGAGGACTCGGAGCCTTTTGATCCTGAAATGGAAGGGAATACAGTTCTGAAGAAGTGGACCAAAAAGGCGCTGTCAGAGAACAAGAAGCCAAAGACCAACGGTTTGTCCCGCCAAAACTCAAAAAGTAAGAAGCCTCCAAGGGAAGATTCTGGAAAGCAGCAAAGATCACAGGAAGAGAAGATCAAGTCATTACAAAAAAAGGCGAGGTGTGAAACTGCCGAAACCCAGTCAAACGACATTGAAAAGTTGACTGATGCACAAAGGGATGAAGCTGCTGCTACATTGGGACAACAGCGAGGACCCGGCAGAAATCTCAATTTCTGTATCGCCAGAAACCACCTTTGAGAGCTTGAAAAGCCAAATTTCTCAGACTACCAGAATATCGCCCAGCAATCAGCTCCTGATTTTGAAGGGAAAAGAGTGGTTGATGGAGGAGCAGGGAAAGATTTGTCAGTGTTGGACGACTGATGACTTGGTGGCCATCTTTGAAAGAAAAGATTCTTCAAGCGGTAAGTCTGTGGAATCTATAACGAGATTTAAGTAAAAAAAAATAATTACTCATTCTTTTGGTCACGGGTCCCCGTTGTAAAAAAGATGTTTTACAAATACACTGGCAATTCAGGGAGTGAGTGCTAATATGATAAAATGCGGCCAGTTTGTGAATAACCAAAAATCGGAATTTTTTAATATAAATAACATAGGAATCATTGCCCTTATGCAGATTCAATGCCCGAGTTCAGCGATCACTCAACAGACATAAGTTCAGATAACCTGGCTAATGATGCCGAGCAAGTAGGCTCTGGAGACAATGACACTGAACATTACTCACCTAAAATACAAGGTAAGTGTCTAGCTCTAGCTACGGGTTTTTATTTTATTCTTTCGCAGTAGCTATTCGTACGGCACCCGTTCATTCACTTCTATTGGTTATTCGTACGTGTCAGTCAGAGGAATTTCTGTGTAATTTCTGATTCTTGCCAATTCAAAATATTATATTTAACTTTGAAAGTATTATTGTACAAAAAGCGCTGTTTATTTGAGCCAGATTAATATGCGTAGTTTCTGCATGCTATACGAGAACAACTCACTTGACAGATACGTGAAATTTTTAACCGAGCTAGACTCACGCGAATGTCACAAAACCTCTGCTCCTCTAATTTACTTGTCGTCAAAGTACACTTAAGAGCCAGTGTCTGTAAATATCGAAAACCCGGCGCCAGTTGTGAAATTTTCAATTTCTTCATATTTTGCCTAAATAAACCCTTTAGTGAGTTATTTTCGAAAATACAATTAAAAGTTCCTAAAGCGCTTTAGTTTTTTCAAAATCGAGGAAAGTCTGAAAATCCCCATGTTGGCTTCCCGCCGCCATCAAAAAAGGGTAAAATGGTGCATTTTCTTTTCGCTCGTACAGCTAAACGCAGTAATGTTTACCGGTGTACTTTTAGAAAATCATAACACTATTCCTGCTCTTTCCAAAACTGTAGTTTATTTGGGAAAAGCTTTTAAATTTTATATCTTTCTAGCTGTTTTATCTACCCTGCTCTCAGCGCTTCAGCGGATAAGCAAATTTTAACTAATTTCTAAACCATAGAAAGCCCACTGGTACATTGAGTTTCAAGCCAAAACTACGATGGTCTTTAAGCTTATACTTCATATTATGCTGTGTGAAAATTTCTTCCGCGGCCCGACAAAAGTGTCCCGTTGAGAGATGGAAACGATAAGTCAATTTTGGCAACGCGACCAATTTGTACTGCAAACAAACGTCACTATAAACAAACCCAACATCAATCAAAATTCAGCTCAGAAAACCTTCTACAGTGCAATATCAGACATCATACACATTGTAACTTAAAATACTTTTTATTTTGATGAAAAAACATCCTACCTTTGGGTATTCGTCGTAAAATAGATGCTAAAAGAAGAAGCTTTGAATCTAGCTTTCGTTATCCGACACCGAATAAATTACATCTCAACCACAGGTCGAAAACTCAATGCAATCATCTGTTCGTCACACAAGGGTCGTATTTGAGTATTCCCTCCTTGTACTGCAAAATAACATGTTTTATAGCAAGGAAATTAACTTATTATCTTGAAAAGTTAACAGTACTTTAAGCGTTCTTTAAAAAAAAACATCTGTTTCCACTCGCTTACATTTGCGTGACAAGAATTCGCTCGCTGCTAAAGCGGCAAACTGTATCGAAAAGATAAAATGCAGTTTTCAATAGATTAAAACTGCTCATCGTAGGGAATATATTGCAGAATTTGCGTTGACTAGTTACTGGCAGCGAGGAGGACTTAAAGTCCTAAAAATAAAACGGTGACAGACTAGTGAGAGCCAGTCATTTGAAATTAATTTCCAGGCAGTCTGTCCAACTGAAATACCCTTGTTCTGAGAAAACACAACAAAGTCTAACATGGTTAAACTTACCAAGGTGGTTGAAGGATGATCAACTTGACTGTTAGTATTCTGGTAAAATGATAGGAATGTGTTTCTTTCCTAGCTAGTACTAAAAGTTTTAAGACGGCCATGTCAAAGAGCCTGTCGTGACAAAATTTGTTTTAGCGTGATTGGGGATTGGGGCGAACGCCGGGGAGAGTGGGTGGGGGTAAGGGGAAGGTAGGGCTTTCGGAGAAAGAAATATGCAGGTGTTACACTAAAGGCTACATTACTGAAATGACGTGAATAAAGAAAGTTACAATGCACATTGATATTTTTGTCTGTATTCCCGTTGTTATTTTTATAATAACGTTAATCGACAATGTTCCCTTAACCAGTGATATAAACAAAATTTATATTTTAAAAAATCTATTTGTATACATATACTCTGCCAGACTAATTGTTTTACTGTAACCTGAATAGAAAGTAAGAAATAATTTGTATAAAATCATTTCTCTTTCGTAAAACCCTTCCTGTTGCGGTAATATTTGTTTTTCGGCCCACGGCATGAGCTTTACAAATCAATCTTGCAGTGTTATTGTGTGGTCTTTTTAATTCACTCCACAGAGCAACTACAACAATCTACTAATTCTTGAAGAAGAGAAATGTAGGGTACATTCCTCCGTACTGGTGGGGTTGGTGCTTGAAGTTCCAAGGCAACTCCACCTTTAGCTTTTATATTTCCTCAAGAGAAAATAAAGAAACAGAGAGGGACACTGAGGGCGTTGGTTGGGATATGTCAATTCCACAAAAGTTACTTATAGCCTGGCTTTTCAACGGGTCTGTTTCCCGAAACGTCCGCATAAATACCATTTCCCTTGTTTTTTGAAGTCGTTTTCATGACAAAACGTAACACCACTTGGTCCGCCATTACAAGCAAAATTTTGAATGGATCTTCAAACGCCAGATCGAGGTTGCCTTTATGCGGACGTCTGGAAAACAGACTTCCGTTCCAAATGGCCATCTAAAAATGACTTTACCGAACTTGACATGTCCCAAAGCCTAGACTGACAGTGTCCCTCTCTGTCCCCTTATTTTCTCTTGATTTCCCGCTTTAAACTAAGGCACACAGATCGTACTGATGGACAACAATACGGTGATATGAGGGGAGGAAAGCACGGTGTCTCTGGCTGTAGAGAAGTTCACTTGCTCTTCTACCGCAAGCACATCTTGCTCCGTCACCTGCACCTCTTGCTGACACGCTTTCGCTGCCAAACGAGAGAAGGATGAGATTTGCTGGGCAAACAACCTCTCACTATTTGAGCCCTCGAGCTCGACGCATGCTTTGGTGACAACATCGGGGTCTAGTTTCTTCCCGGTGCCTTGACCGATGTCAACTGACTTGGCTTTTAGGTAAGACGTAGGTAAAACGTTGCCTGACTTTGAATTTATTATTCCTTGGAATAATCAATTGCACAATTTCGAGTTTGGCGATGGGGAACTAAATGTGGTATGGCGAGCGTATGGCATTGTTTCAGGAAAGCGTTTTGTGGTGGACAAAAATACAGGTCAGTCGCTTTACGTTTGTTATTTTATGATTTTAGAAAGGTAGTATGTTGGTATTAAAGGGCTCTATAACTGTTTTATTTACGAGAAAACGAATTTTGAGATGAAATTTCATACAGAAACGTCTTTATAAATTCAAAGTCAAGCAACGTTTTACCCTAGGGTGTACAAGGGAAGGGGCCTTGGATGGCACTCCAATGACATTTCAATTTTTTGCACTCTGTTATTTAAATTACTTATTCTTTACCATTGGTACAGTAATTTAATCCAAAGTTGTTATTTTATCTCAGATGTAAACTAAAGTTCGTTCTTCGCTCCGTTTTCAAACGGTCATTTTAAAACGATATCCACGGTCAGGCAGCCCAGGCAATCCAGCACAGAAACAACCGATGTTCCTCAAGTTCGTAGGATTCCTGCTTTGCCCAGTACTGCAGATTTCTTCTCGTGTCCACAAGAGGGTTGTGTACGTGTGTTCCAACGACTCTACTATTAAATGGCACCTTTTCCTGAAAGCCTGCGAGCTGTCCCCTGAAAAGTATTGCATCTTAGTCCTTGCAAAACAGGAGTACGCCTCTCACCTTCAGGAAGGTACAGGCCTTGTGCCTTCGTTACAAGTCCCAGCCTCGTATGTGTCAGCCGACAACGACCAAGGCTACAAAGACGACTGGGCCTGAGGCTGAAAGATTTAGGGACGCGCAGAAGTCTTAACTGGCACCGGGAAGAAAGTAGAACTCGATGTTGCGCCAAAGAAATGCGTCGAGCTCGCGGTCCAAATGGTGAGAAGCTGTTTGCCGTAACGGAAATTCTATCCACCCAGCAAATTTCATCCTTCTTTTCTCATTTGGCAGCGAGAGGTTGTCATCAAGAAGTGCCGGTGACGGAGCAAGATGCGGTGCTCGCGGTAGAAGAGCAAGTGAACTTCTCTACAGCCAGAGACACCGTGCTTTCCTCCCCTCATATCACCGTATTGTTGTCCATCAGTACGATCTGTGTGCCTTAGTTTAAAGCGGGAAATCAAGAGAAAATAAGGGGACAGAGAGGGACACTGTCAGTCTAGGCTTTGGGACATGTCAAGTTCGGTAAAGTCATTTTTAGATGGCCATTTGGAACGGAAGTCTGTTTTCCAGACGTCCGCATAAAGGCAACCTCGATCTGGCGTTTGAAGATCCATTCAAAATTTTGCTTGTAATGGCGGACCAAGTGGTGTTACGTTTTGTCATGAAAACGACTTCAAAAAACAAGGGAAATGGTATTTATGCGGACGTTTCGGGAAACAGACCCGTTGAAAAGCCAGGCTATAAGTAACTTTTGTGGAATTGACATATCCCAACCAACGCCCTCAGTGTCCCTCTCTGTTTCTTTATTTTCTCTTGAGGAAATATAAAAGCTAAAGGTGGAGTTGCCTTGGAACTTCAAGCACCAACCCCACCAGTACGGAGGAATGTACCCTACATTTCTCTTCTTCAAGAATTAGTAGATTGTTGTAGTTGCTCTGTGGAGTGAATTAAAAAGACCACACAATAACACTGCAAGATTGATTTGTAAAGCTCATGCCGTGGGCCGAAAAACAAATATTACCGCAACAGGAAGGGTTTTACGAAAGAGAAATGATTTTATACAAATTATTTCTTACTTTCTATTCAGGTTACAGTAAAACAATTAGTCTGGCAGAGTATATGTATACAAATAGATTTTTTAAAATATAAATTTTGTTTATATCACTGGTTAAGGGATCATTGTCGATTAACGTTATTATAAAAATAACAACGGGAATACAGACAAAAATATCAATGTGCATTGTAACTTTCTTTATTCACGTCATTTCAGTAATGTAGCCTTTAGTGTAACACCTGCATATTTCTTTCTCCGAAAGCCCTACCTTCCCCTTACCCCCACCCACTCTCCCCGGCGTTCGCCCCAATCCCCAATCACGCTAAAACAAATTTTGTCACGACAGGCTCTTTGACATGGCCGTCTTAAAACTTTTAGTACTAGCTAGGCAAGAAACACATTCCTATTATTTTACCAGAATACTAACAGTCAAGTTGATCATCCTTCAACCACCTTGGTAAGTTTAACCATGTTAGACTTTGTTGTGTTTTCTCAGAACAAGGGTATTTCAGTTGGACAGACTGCCTGGAAATTAATTTCAAATGACTGGCTCTCACTAGTCTGTCACCGTTTTATTTTTAGGACTTTAAGTCCTCCTCGCTGCCAGTAACTAGTCAACGCAAATTCTGCAATATATTCCCTACGATGAGCAGTTTTAATCTATTGAAAACTGCATTTTATCTTTTCGATACAGTTTGCCGCTTTAGCAGCGAGCGAATTCTTGTCACGCAAATGTAAGCGAGTGGAAACAGATGTTTTTTTTAAAGAACGCTTAAAGTACCAGGAATGTTAACTTTTCAAGATAATAAGTTAATTTCCTTGCTATAAAACATGTTATTTTGCAGTACAAGGAGGGAAATACTCAAATACGACCCTTGTGTGACGAACAGATGATTGCATTGAGTTTTCGACCTGTGGTTGAGATGTAATTTATTCGGTGTCGGATAACGAAAGCTAGAATCAAAGCTTCTTCTTTTAGCATCTATTTTACGACGAATACCCAAAGGTAGGATGTTTTTTCATCAAAATAAAAAGTATTTTAAGTTACAATGTGTATGATGTCTGATATTGAACTGTAGAAGGTTTTCTGAGCTGAATTTTGATTGATGTTGGGTTTATTTACAGTGACGTTTGTTTGCAGTACAAATTGGTCGCGTTGCCAAAATTGACTTATCGTTTCCATCTCTCAACGGGACACTTTTGTCGGGCCGCGGAAGAAATTTTCACACAGCATAATATGAAGTATAAGCTTAAAGACCGTCGTAGTTTTGGCTTGAAACTCAATGTACCAGTGGGCTTTCTATGGTTTAGAAATTAGTTAAAATTTGCTTATCCGCTGAAGCGCTGAGAGCAGGGTAGATAAAACAGCTAGAAAGATATAAAATTTATAAGCTTTTCCCAAATAAACTACAGTTTTGGAAAGAGCAGGAATAGTGTTATGATTTTCTAAAAGTACACCGGTAAACATTACTGCGTTTAGCTGTACGAGCGAAAAGAAAATGCACCATTTTACCCTTTTTTGATGGCGGCGGGAAGCCAAAATGGGGATTTTCAGACTTTCCTCGATTTTGAAAAAACTAAAGCGCTTTAGGAACTTTTAATTGTATTTTCGAAAATAACTCACTAAAGGGTTTATTTAGGCAAAATATGAAGAAATTGAAAATTTCACAACTGGCGCCGGGTTTTCGATATTTACAGACACTGGCTCTTAAGGTTGAAAATTTGCCAAAAATAATTTCTTTTAGCCTTTAAAAACATAGAAAACACAGACTTGGATCGAGTAAGGGACAACATGTAAATTCTATGGACACTGTGACTTCGTACGGATTATCTGGTTGAATTACTATTCGTACGAGAATTTTCCATACAACTGTTCAATTGTTTAGCATTCAAAACTGGGGAAGAGGAGAGAGATAAAAAAAAATAAATAATGCTATAACTTCCAACTCACCTTTTTTGCATCAGGTTTATTATTCGAACATTTTTTTTTCTTTGGGAAAATACAAGCAGCAATTTGATATCGTTAAGCTGTTTACATTATGTTGAAGGGCACCTCATGCTGTTAAATTTCTAATAACCCATTTTAGAAATATGTTAGTAAAATAAAGAACAAAAGCTTACACAATGGCTGTGTACAAGCAGAATGGTCAGGACTAAAAGATGTGCTTATTGAGCTTGTAAAAACGATTCCCGATATTCTGAATCCTGGGTATAAGAAACCTAAAACGGCGATTAAGTCAAGACCTTCCATTTTTCTGGCGCAACTAGTGAGACAGATAGTCTGAAATGTCAGCCGTCCTCTCAGACTACTAGACAGAACGAGAGAAGGTAAAAGTGGACAAGTTTGTGCTCGTTCGTGTGTACGAAGTATTAGTTAAATAAATTTGTAGTCTACATTTTGTCGGTGGATATGGTCCAGCAAAGAGGGATCCTAAACCTATATCTGCTGTTGTCCATTCAATGTCACCGATCGCAGCGATAAAAAATATAATTTTCAAATTGCCGTTGTTCTTAGTTACCCGTAAAATTATTTTTACCGTTTCCTGACATTCTGCCAGTGACATTCGTTCAAGCAAATTCAAAGCTAACCTTTGAATCGTCGGTCTAAAACTTTTAACGAATGCGTAAATGCCGTCGCTTTTATGTCATAAATCGCAGCGATAAAAATATAATTCTCAACCCGCGGTCTGTTGATATCGTTCAAGTTCATCGTAAATAATTTTTTACAGCTACTTGACAATCCATCAATGAAATTCATTCAACCAAATTTAAAGCTACTCTTCAAACTTTCTAAAACTCTAAACGAATGCGTATAAAATGCCGATCTTTAATATGCAATCGCGGCCGATAAAATTGTAATTTTCAATCCGCCTTCTATTGGTCCTATTGCTGTTGTTGTTTTCAGTACGTTCGCTTAAAAAACGTCGTTTTCTTCGCAGTCACTGAATCAATTACGACCGTGCATGAAAAAATAATAAGAGTTGTGCATAAGTATCAACAGGGTTTTAGCCGCTGATCGTTCAATGCAAATTTTCTTGCTTCTCTCTTTGTCTGCCTATCATAATTCACAAGACAATCTCGTTTACGATTGTGTCGCGACACCCAGGAATGGCGCGGTATAAATTCAAACGACAGTGTCATAAAAGCATAAATAGACGAACTTACCCTTTCTTTACTAGCAACAGCAGAAAAAAGAACAGACTCCCTCTTTGTTGGACCTTTTTCACCGCCAAATTGTAGACTACACATTTGTTTAACTAAATCCTTCGTACACACGAACGAGTATGAAATGGTCATAACTGATGCCCTTCTCTCGTTGTCTAGTTGCGCCAGAAAAATGGATGGACTTGACTTATTAAATCGCTGTTTAGGTTTCTTACCCAGGATTCAGAATAACGCGAATCGTTTTTACAAGCGCAATAAGTAGCACTTTTTTTAGTCCTGACCATTCTGCTTGTACACAGCCATTGTGCAAGTACGTCGCAGTTTACCTCGAAAGTCACATGACACTTCGAAACACGACACGTGAAATCTAAAGCCGAAGTGGTTTAGTTTCTCAGGAATGAGTCACTTTGAATTACCTTTTTCCGGCGTTCAGGAGTACATTAGTTCCGTTTCACTGAACTGTTTAATTCGCCCTTTCTGTTCGGGTGTTATCCACGCGAAAACAGTAAGAAATCCGAAACAACTTCGTGACATGACACAATTGCTCAGTTCAAAGAAACGCTTCGATCGATCACACACATGAACAATTTCTTTTTCGTGCGGCGGGCTGACAGTCTGTCAATTTAGTTTCATGTCAAAGCTGCACTCGTGTGAAGTTACATTATTTGTGCTGACATTTGAAGATTTGAGTCCGAGCGTTCCAGTACTGAGTACATAAAGTATAACTACTCCTTTCATACTATCCCCGCTACACATGAAACTATGAAACTAGAAAGAATTCATATCTTATACTTTAACTAATAAGAAATTCTCAAGTCTCAAGTTGAGCATTTTGTGTTTCCTACAGGGTGATTATCATCAAAACAAACTTGATTTCCCAAGAATTATCTTGTCTTAATGAATGTGACTGAGATGTTTCAGTGATGTTGAAAATGAAACCTGTCCTACAACTTTCAGCGAAGCAGGAAAGACTTTTTAAAATCACGGGCCTCATTCTGGAGATTCACATGATGCATTCAGTGTACCGTAAAAAGATGAAAGCTCTTTGATCAATAATTACTTATAATTGTTTTGGTTAATTGAAAAGGCCACTCGGATGCATTTAGTCACGTAATCAATAAGACGAGATACAAAATGTAACTGAAAGACAAATGGCAAAAACTAATTTTTAGTGTTAGCTGCTGCTTTCAACCGTTTTGCATTCTAACTTGAAAATATTTGGATATACAATGAAATTTTGATATTTCTTTTTCCTATTACTTATTGATTTCAGGATTACACCGTTTGGTGTAATACTATAAAGCCAACCAACACTGATATTAAATACAAATAATTCTTATTTAATATCAGTATTGATGAGTTTATTCTTTCTCTTATATGGAAAAAAACGAAATCTTTTAAATTAACACCTGATTCTGTGTTTTTTTTTTATAGAGGCAACCACTCAGGAAGACATCGAAGCAAAGGTCAACAACCTCCAAAAGCAGATGTATGTCATTACTGGCCAGCTTCATCAAATCTGTGATACTATGGCAAAATTTGTTAAATGTAAATCTTGCCAAAAAAAATTATACAAATCTTCTGATGATAGCGACGTCAGCCTCGAGGACGTTGGTTTTAGTCCTGTCTCATCAACTCCAGCCACTCTCCACGTCCACCGATTCCAAGCCACACCTATGCCAGTTGCCTCTTCATCGCCTTTAAGTGCCCAGAAAAGTGCCAAAGTTATTCCCGTCCAGCTGAAGACCACTGATAAAACACCTGACGATTCCAATGCCATGATGCTGGTTGGCTCCGCAAGCAGGGGAATATATCTCTCCAAAAAGAAAGTTGATCTTCTTTCCAAGAGCACCCTTAAACTCTTTGCGCTCAAATTGTTTGAATTAGTGTTTAGCCGTGAAGAGGCAAAGGGAGGGAGTGTTGAGGGTAAGGGAGGGAAACTTCACCAGTTAGACCCAAACCGACTGGCTGCATTAAGAGAGCACACAGAACGGATATTCACCAATGAAGTTAGCTGGCCTGAAATTAAGAAAGCGATCGATGAAAAGTGTAGAATGGTCCGCAACAACAGATGCACTCTTTGGGCAGGCATAAAGACAAACAAGGATTAAAGGACTGGACTTTGATTAAAAAACGCTGTCCCGGG
This sequence comes from Siderastrea siderea, assembly GCA_964030785.1. Lineage (NCBI taxonomy): Eukaryota > Metazoa > Cnidaria > Anthozoa > Scleractinia > Rhizangiidae > Siderastrea > Siderastrea siderea. Next base: position 31,131,077 of record OZ034966.1, on the reverse strand, counting down.
AGATAAACTTTACAAATTTTGCAATATGTTATGACCACTGAAAAGCAGTGGTTAAAACGACGGCGTTGTGTATCAAATGCAAATTTGAACAAAACCAGAATTAACACTATTATATTAAAGCTAATGTACAAATCGTATTTCTTTATGTCGTTTAAACCACTATAACCGTTCAAGCTAGCATATTATATACCATTATACCAAACTTAAACTGAATTATTGTAAATTAGAGTATCGTTTATTAAATCATCTACATATAGTAGAGATTTGAAGATGACTAATATTTTTGTCAGTTTTCTACTCTATCAGGGACAGTCTGCTAAGCGTGAACGTGGTGTGCTCATAAAAAATGGCGTGCTGGCGTGATCACAGCTCCCGTGCCTTCTTAATCACAGACCGTGATCACAGTCTGTGATCACGGTTTGTGATCACGCCTTCCATTTCTGTGATTTGGGATCACAATTTTTTTTTGTGATCACACTATCATCACGGCGTGATCACACCGTGATCACGCGTAAAAAGTTTTTACCCGTGATCACGGCGTCATCACGCTCTGTGATCACGCCCGTGATCACGCCGTGATCACGCCGATATTTTTACTGGGGTATATGGCTATACATGGCTATATACAGCTATACACAGCTATACACAGCTATACATTGCTATACATGGATTATACACCGCTATACATGGCTATACACAGATATACATAGACATACATAGCTGTACACAGCTATACACAGCCATACATGGCTATACACGGATATACATAGACATAAATAGGTATACACAGCTATACACAGCTATACATAGCCATACCTGGCTATACACAGCTATACATGGCTATACACAGATACACATAGCCATACATAGCTATACACAGCTATACACAGATATACATAGCCATACATTGCTATACACAGCTATACATGGCTATACACAGATATACATAGCCATACATAGCTATACACAGCTATACACAGGTATACATGGCTATACATGGCTATACAAAGCTATACATGGCTATACACAGCGATACATGGCTATACACAGATATACATAGACATGCATAGCTATACACAGTTATACACAGCTATACATGGCTATACACAGCTATACATGGCTATACACAGATATATATAGTCATACATAACTATACACAGCTATACACAAATATACATAGCCATACATAGCTATACACAGCTATACATAGCTATACATGGCTATACACAGCTATACGTGGCTATACATGGCTATACATGGATGTACATTACTATACACAGCTATACACAGCTATACACAGCTATACATGGCTATACACAGATATACATAGACATACATAGCTATACACAGCTATACACAGCTATACATGGCTATACACAGATATACATAGCCATACATAGCTATACACAGCTATACATAGCTATACATGGCTATACACAGCTATACGTGGCTATACATAGGTGTACATGACTATACACAGCCATACACAGCTATACATGGCTATACACAGATATACATAGCCATACATAGCTATACACAGCTATACACAGCTATACATGGCTATACACAGATATACATGGCTACACATGGTTATACATAGCTATACATGGCTATACACAGCTATAAACAGCTATACATGGATATATACAGCCATACGTGACTATACCCAGCTATATATGGCTATACACAGCTATACACTGCGTGTGTTTTCCCTATCCCTTCTCTTGAAATATGCTGTTCTTTGTAATAATTTATTTATTGTTTGCGGTCTTTCTATCGGGACCGCGCGAGGGGTGGGCTGAGGGAGCTTTTACCCCCTTTCCCTTTTTTTGTGCCATTAAAAAATAAATGAAAAAGTTGGACAATTTCTTTGTTTCAGAGTTAATCAGTTTTCGGTTTACCAGTTAAATATAATTTTTAATTTAGACCAAACAGGAACTGAGTACTCTAACTCCGTGTTGAAATCGCCTTTCCTTCATTTGGCTTGATTAGTTGAAATTCTCACGCGCTCTTGGGGAATCTCGAAGAGTCTGGACCTGTTCAGACTTTTTCAAGTCACTTGAATCGATGGAAGTTGAAACTGTCGCTCTCGCTCTTGTCGAGCCATTAACTCTGCGCGTACTGTCATCGACTCTTTCCTGTTGTTGAAGAGTTTGGACTTTAGTTGACTTTTGTTCTTGTGTTGTCCGCGCATTATACATTAGGACCGTTCCTTTATCAAGCTAATCTACAAATGTAAACGTTTCGTCTAGGATATATAGTTGCCAAAAGATGTCATTTCCTCAGTTCTATCGATAACAAATAAGGTGTTCAGTCCTTAATTAGGCCGCTACGGACTGACTTTGGTAGAAATGTACGTTTCATGATTCTAAACTCAGTAGTGATTTAATATTCTACAGGTCTGCTTGTACAAGTTTTTTTAAAGGAAAATGTTTTCATGTTTTTGATCTTTAAAAATGCGAATACGATAAGGTTCATAGCTTGCCGCTTTTATCTTTCGAGTAGAGCCGACTAAAGAACCTGTCAAGGAGCATTATTTTGGGACTGTTTTAACTGACAACTTTTATCACACTTGGCTGCTCTAGATACATTGCTAATTACTTGAAAAGAGAAAGTTTTTGCGTGAGATTTCCCCCCACCTGCTTTACACGAGCGATCACCAATTAGCCCCCCACTCTAAAATAGGCCGCACGGCCCCTGTCTATTTAGCTGCCCCAGTTAACCGGTTTGAAACAACTTTCTTTGGTCAGTGCTCGCTCAGAAAATTAATCTAGCGACGACGGGTCACCGCTTGTTATTTTGTGTTAGTTCAGTCAGCTTTTAAGCAATTATTGGTCAGGATATCCAAAATAATGAAGGCCTTAAAATTCTAAGTAAAACATCTGTAAGTTTCTCTGATCCCTAGCACAAACTAAAATTTCAGCACATTCTTCACAGACAGTGCATGTACCACCCTCATTTCGTTCGCTTCCACACTCACAGCTATACATAGCTATACAGGGGTACAAAGGTACAACGCAGGGTAGTATTAGTGGCCCTTACCTTTTCAACTTATTCCTGAATGACTTGGAAATAGTTGGACACGAAGAGATATCTTTATTTAAATATGCAGATGATTCTACAATCTTAGTTACGTTCTCTAGAGATTTACCTGATGTATCGGGCATTGCATTGATTAAATTTATGGACTGGACTCACGCAAATAGTGTGCACTGTAACACTAGTAAATGCAATTACTCTTGCATAAGAAAGGCAACCCTACAGCCTATCCAATGTTATACAGTATAACCAGGAGCCCATTATGATATTATGCAGTATAGTTGTATCTTTATACTGGGAGTCACAATACAAAGTAATTGTTAGTTTAGCTTGCATGTTAAGGCAAAGCTTCATGAAGCCAGCAAATGTTTATTTATAATTACAGGTCTGTGTAAGGAAGGATACACACAGGGCGAATTAGATCAGCGTTTTTAATGCGATTGTGCTCCCTAAAATACTGTATGGCCTTTCAGTTTTTGCAGCCAGTGCTTCTGACCTCACCGCTGTGCAAAGCTTTTTAAGAAGATAAGAAGATGCCACAAGCATCTTTGAGCTCTTGGAAAGTAGTGACCGCCGCCTTTTCGACAAACTGTAACGTAATGACCATCCGTCACATAGTCTGCTTCCTCGGTATAAAGATTCATTGGAGCGCCGTAGAAATAGATCCAGTATAAGACCTTCCTTTAAGTACAGAACGTTTTACAATGTAAAGATAGCTTTTTTAATAGATTACTTTTTAAGTATAACCTAGTTAGTTCCTAATTTAGTTCACTTATAGATTGTACTTTTGCGCATATAAATAATTTTTTAAATAATTCTATTGTAACATCTGATACCTATTTTCATCCGATGAATAAATACATTTTTATTATTATTATTATTATGATGATGATGATGATGATGTAATTATACACAGCTGCATATGGCCACGCACAGCTATACATAGCTATACACAGCTATACCAGGAGCCCACAATCCTTGTGGGCTCCTGGCTATACATAAGTGCAGCCTTCCGCAAACTCCTTAGCGGGCCACATATCAAACGTGTCGCCCTCTTTTGACCAGACTTCCACATAGGGCAGGCATGCACAGGTGCTTTGAAGGCTGTTGCCAACCAGGAGCACCTGTCGGTTGAATGTAGAGTCCCGGTGGCTTTTTCCTTGCCTCGTTCCTGTGTGGCTTTTTCCCAGGCCTTCACGGTCAATCCATTTGAGTGACGCGAAACGGTTTTTCCGCGACGAGATATAGAGGCCTAGGAACTAGGCAAGCTTTTCCCACGTCTTCATGCATCTTTCGGACACTCGTGGTCGTCGCAGAGATGAATATCTATGTCACATTCTGTGTACTTCTGTTGGTTCTGTGCTCTTTGTGTTCATGTGGGCGAGGAGTTTGGTTCTCTAAGGAGGAGCAAAAGCTACTGGATAAGGTATTAGAAGAGTATACTGCCTGTTCGGATCATTATCGTTACGATTCTGTGATCAACACTGGCTTGGAGAATTCGCGACGCCTGCCAAAACTCTTCATTTGGTGCCCTCTACAGCATAACGGTGTACAGATACAATGTCCTGTTCATCGTTGTCAATTAACATTCGACAGATGGACATCCTGTGTTGTTAGTGATAATACATACAACCCGCGTCTTGTGTATGATTTGGAGGGCAACATCGTTTTAGTTCAAGCTTCCTATGTTTGTCCTCGTGGCGATAGGTTCCTGTCTGCCTCTAAGGAAATTTTGGCCTTGTTACCAAGTCCAATAAAGGATTCCTTTCCGTTTAAAATGTCGCACAGATCTGCTTGTTCAAACCGCCTGCTTGATTACCTAATAACGTCCCTGACCATGGGGCACAGCTTCCTCGATATAACAGAATCTATACTCGACATTAACTATCGCACCTTTTATCGCATACATGGAACTGACCCTACGACCTCGTTTCATGCAAGTCCATTGTTTTCAAGTCCGGGATAAAAAGGTGTGATGCAGTGGACTGGGATCAAATTAGGTGCTAGATCAAAATGGTTGCCTCCTTGGGTTTCCTCCGTAATCCTGATAATCTATTAAGTTCCCGAAAAACGCCGACTTTTGGTTATCTTTTCTTTGTCTTATCCGCCTTGATCGATGCTAAAAAACTGCCTAAAAACTGTCTAAAAACGAGCAGAGTAAAGTAAAAAGATGGAAAATGGCGTTTGAATGACGCGTGGCATGACGCGTGTTTATAATGCCTGCAGCTCGCGCAAGGTTAATCAGGACACCCCGGTAAATTAATTAAATCAAATCAACATCAACACCGCGCTTCTAGCTCTTTTTCCCCAAAATCTCTCCTATGCTTGTCTGTTTCTTTAGGAACTACAAATAGAATTGTTCCTCAGTTTAGACGATTTTCTTTGCCATGTTTTTGTGAGATAAAGGGAGGAGAAATCTTCAAAAAATCTTCGCCGTGGCACATTGCAAGCAGGCAAAGTTTAAAGTTGCAAAACGCCACTATCTCCAAATATCTCCAGCTAATTTTTTATTATGTTATGTAAAATTTATCGACCTTTAAAATATGTAAGATTTAGGGTGGAGTAATTTGGAGCTTTTGTAAAAGAGACGATGAAAGACAACCATGTCGTGTTTTGCGGCAAGAGCAAGCATTCGACACCCTCAAATTAAGGTCATTTTTAGCCAAATTACGGTAAAGAAGATTGACTAATATGCACGCAGACATAAACATTTTAAGCTGTGAGCCAGGACTGTGAAAAAGCGTTTTAATCATAGTGCACGGCTGGCTGAAAAATAAAGAACGAAAATGAGATTTCCGGTTTGTTGAAAGGTAAATTTTGCCGGCTACCAAACGCACCGGAAGCGCGGAAAGAGCGCTCGTGCCAGTTCTTCTCCGCATCAGACATCGCTTGAAGAGCGGACTGCTCGTTTCATCGCCCAACCTTTTCCCGCCCTGATTCGAATTGCTAGGAGCCGTGTGTAATATTTGTAAAAACAAACTCCTCTAGTTAAAAAAGAGTGGGTCTTCGTTTTCGTAATTACGGAAACCCCTCTCTTTTAACTAGAGGAGTTTGTTACTACAGTACACACGGCTCCCAGCGTACTTTTGTGTTTTTACCACATTTTGAAGTCATCTGTGTCTTCATTATGAGAGAACACACGCACGTCCAAATGGAATCCATTCGTTCAATAATAGTCCGAGTCCGAGTCATTTTGGTACACTGTCAAGAAGTTACAACACTTTGTACCAATTCTGTGACTAATAAATGTTTTCTGCAATTTGTACTGACTTCACCTGTCTTCGTTAAAATTAGTGGTTCGAACTCAGAGTAACAAATGTATGGTAATGGTATGTACATACGTCAGTCAAACTTTTATTAACCGGATGCGGACACCTAAAAATTTCAAAACGCGGACCCATGAAATTACTTTTTTATGATTGATATGGTGACATGACACAAAGAAGCAGCAAAATACAACTTTATTAACCAATGACAACAACAAAAACAACTAAAGTCTGATGTAGAAGAAACGTCCGGTGGATTTGCTTATCGTTTTTGCCTGTGATTTGTTGACCTCGATAGCACCCACCATGTATAGCCATGTATAGCTGTGTATAGCCATATATGACTTTATATAGCCATATATAGCTGTGTGTAGCCATTTATAGCTGTATAAAGATATGTATAGCTGTGTCAGTAGAGCCGTTTATACCTGTGTATAGCTATCTATAGCTGTGTATAGCCATGTATAGCTGTGTATAGCCATGTATGGCGGTGTATACCTGTGTATAGCTATGTATAGCTGTGTATAGCCATGTGTGGCGGTGTATAGCTGTGTATAGCCATGTATAGCTGTGTATGGCTAAGTATGGCAGTGTATAGCTGTTTATAGCCATGTATAGCTGTTTATAGCCATGTATAGCTGTGTACAGCTATGTATGGAGGTGTATAGCTGTGTATAGCCATGTATAGCTGTGTCTGGCTAAGTATGGCAGTGTATAGCTGTTTATAGCCATGTATAGCTGTGTATAGCTGTATATAGCTTTGTATAGCTATGTATATCTGTGTATAGCCATGTATAGCTGTATATAGCTGTGTATAGCTGTGTACAGCCATGTAAGGCTGTGTATAGCCATGTACAGCTGTGTATAGGCATGTATAGCTGTGTATAGCTATGTCGGACTGTGTATAGCTATGTATAGCTGTGTATAGCCATGTATGGCGGTGTATAGTAATGTATAGCTGTGTATAGCCATCTATAGCCGTGTATAGTCGTGTATGGCTGTGTATTGCTATGTATAGCTGTGTATAGCTGTGTATAGCTGTTTATAGTTATATATAGCTGTGTATAGCCATGTATAGCTATGTATAGCTGTGATTAGCTATGTATGGCTATGTATATCTGTGTATAGCCATGTATAGCTGTGTATAGCTGTGTATAGCTATGTATGGCTATGTATATCTGTGTATAGCCACGTATAGCTGTGTACAGCCATGTATAGCTGTGTATAGCTATGTATGGATATGTATATCTGAGTATAGCCATGTGTAGCTGTGTAGAGCTGTGTATAGTCATGTATAGCCGTATATAGCCATGTGTAGCCATGTATAGCTGTGTATAGCCATGTATAGCTATGTATAGCTGTGTATAGCTATGTATGGCTATGTATATCTGTGTATAGCCATGTATAGCTGTGTATAGTTCTGTATAGCTATGTATGTCTATGAATAACTGTGTTTATTAAAAACTGGACTAGGTATATTGGATTTCTAGCATTTTGATTGGCTGAACGGAGCTAGGCTATCAGCTCATATACCTGCTGCGACAAATATGGTCAATGAACACTCAACAACAAAGTGAGCTGAAAGTTTTTTCCTCGCGAGCAACCCGACGAGAAAAATGGACGAGAAAATCACTTGGCAGCGAATTTAAATTAAGCAGAAATTCCAACATCGTCACCAACAAGCATCACCAACAGCGTCGTCTAACACAAGTCAAAATTGTTTGAAGAAACTGTGCAGAAATAGAAATTTAAGCATTAAGCGTCGTGTTTACAATTAATTTCTTTCATCGATCGTCACGTCGATCATTGAAATTGAACACGGTAGGTTTTATCAGGAAAGCTTTCCACTTCAAAATATCAAGACAAGACATAAAATAAAACACAGTGAAATGGGGCAGGAGCATTTAATAAAAACTATCACACATTCATGGCGAGTCGGTGCGAAAATCATGAAGCAGTCTAAACAAGTACTAAAAAAATACAGCGGCAAACTACCAAGAAGGAAGGAAGGGCGAGATTTTTTTCGCCTTTAACACGCAAAATTGACACTGGTTTACCTGCACTCGTTGTAGCTCTGTGTTCCAACAGGTCCAAATGCTCAGATAGAAATCGGATGCCATGTAAACGGAGTTGAATCGCTTTTCCAGTAGTTTGAATGTTGTTTTTAAGCTTACCATTCCGTCCGCAACCTCTAAACCGAGAACAACTGCATTTTGCACTTTGCATTTAACAAACTATGATGGTGACTTCTAATGTTCCTCACTACAGTAATCCTGCTTCTGAGCTGCATGGAAATTACCTCTTCAAGTTCAAATTTGTTCTATCTTCAGTTCGATGAAACACGCAAATGATGGCTCCCTTGTGCGAACAGATTACAAACTTGTTCAGTTTGAACTCCAGCAGCTAATATGGTGAAATTGTACAGCTTCAATCCGCTTTGAACGATGATAACAACAATGTTTCAGGAAAAATCAAACATGTACCATATTTCAGAGCCAATAATTAGAAGATTTCTTTCCAAAACTTGTGCTACTTTGTTCACTTTCCGAGCAGTTTTCATTGATTCATTCAGCTTTGCAATGAAACGCTGCAACACTTCGCAAGGTTTTGGCGCCTTTTTCGTTCAGTCATGTGAGCGATTCTTGTTCCGTTTAAATTTCTTTTCTCATTTTTCCCTTTCTTTCTTGATTTTTTTTAATAGTGGTTAAGTTTTTAATAAAACAATTATTCTACTCGGGCTTGCTGGATATCAAATGATTATAACCAACTCGGCGCTACGCGCCTCGTTGGTTATCTATCATTCGATATCCAGCGCGCCCTCGTAGAATAATTGTTAAATAACCATGTATAGCCATGTATAGCTGTGTATAGCTGTGTATATCCATGTATACCCATGTATACCCATGTATAGCCATGTATAGCTGTGTATAGCCGTGTATAGCTCTATATAGCTGTGTATAGCTATGTATGGCTATGTATATCTGTGTAAAGCCATGTAGAGCTGTGTATAGCTGTGTATAGCTATGTACAGCCATGTATAACCATGTATAGCCATGTATAGCTGTGTATAGCCATGTATAGCTATGTATAGCTGTGTATAGCTATGTCTGGCTATGTATATCTGTGTATAGAAATGTATAGCTGTGTACAGCTGGGTATAGCTATGTATGGCTATGTATATCTGTGTAAAGCCATGTATAGCAGTGTATAGCCATGTATAGCTATGTATAGCTGTGTATAGCTGTGTATAGCCATGTATGGCTATGTATATCTGTGTATAGCCATGTATAGCTGTGTATAGCTGTGTATAGCTATGTATGGCTATGTATAACCATGTATAGCCATGTATAGCTGTGTATAGCCATGTATAGCTATGTATAGCTGTGTATAGCTATGTATGGCTATGTATATCTGTGTATAGCGATGTATAGCTGTGTACAGCTGTGTATAGCTATGTGTGGCTATGTATAACATGTATAGCCATGTATGGCTGTGTATAGCCATGTATAGCTATGTATAGCTGTGTATAGCTATGTATGGCTATGTATATCTGTGTATAGCCATGTATAGCTGTGTATAGCCATGTATAGCTATGTATAGCTGTGTACAGCTGTGTATAGCTATGTATGGCTATGTATATCTGTGTATAGCCATTTATAGCTATGTATAGCCATGTATAGCTATGTATAGCTGTGTATTGCTGTGTATATCTATGTATGTCTATGTATATCTGTGTATAGCCATGTATAGCTGTGTATAGCCATGTATAGCTATGTATAGCTGTGTATAGCTGTGTATAGCTATGTATGGCTATGTATATCTGTGTATAGCCATGTATAGCCGTGTATAGCTGTGTATAGCTATGTATGGCTGTGTATAACCATGTATAGCCATGTATAGCCATGTATAGCTATGTATAGCTGTGTATAGCTATGTATGGCTATGTATATCTGTGTATAGCCATGTATATCTGTGTACAGCTGTGTATAGCCATGTATGGCTATGTATATCTGTGTATAGCCATGTATAGCTATGTATAGCTGTGTAGAGCTGTGTATAGCTATGTATGGCTATGTATACTGTGTATAGCCATGTATAGCTGTGTATAGCCATGTATAGCTATGTATAGCTTGTATAGCTGTGTATAGCTATGTATGTCTATGTATGTCTATGTATATCTGTGTATAGCCATGTATAGCTGTGTATAGCCATGTATAGCTGTGTATAGCCATGTATAGCTATGTATAGCTGTGTATAGTAATGTATGGCTATGTATATCTGTGTATAGCCATGTATAGCTGTGTATAGCTGTGTAAGCTATGTATGGCTATGTATATCTGTGTATAGCCATGTATAGCTGTGTACAGCCATGTATAGCTGTGTATAGCCATGTATGGCTATGTATATCTGTGTATAGCCATGTATAGCCGTTTATAGCTGTGTATAGCTATGTATGGCTATGTATAACCATGTATAGCCATGTATAGCTGTGTATAGCCATGTATAGCTATGTATAGCTGTGTATAGCTATGTATGGCTATGTATATCTGTGTATAGCCATGTATATCTGTGTACAGCTGTGTATAGCCATGTATGGCTATGTATATCTGTGTATAGCCATGTATAGCTGTGTATAGCCATGTATAGCTATGTATAGCTGTGTACAGCTGTGTATAGCTATGTATGGCTATGTATATCTGTGTATAGCCATGTATAGCTGTGTATAGCCATGTATAGCTATGTATAGCTGTGTATAGCTGTTTATAGATATGTATGTCTATGTATATCTGTGTATAGCCATGTATAGCCACGTATATCTGTGTATAGCCATGTATAGCTGTGTATAGCTGTGTATAGCTGTGTATAGCTATGTATGGCTATGTATATCTGTGTATAGCCATGTATAGCTGTGTATAGCCACGTATAGCTATGTATAGCTGTGCACAGCTGTGTATAGCTATGTATGGCTATGTAAATCTGTGTATAGCCATGAATAGCTGTGTATAGCCATGTATAGCTATGTATAGCTGTGTATATCTGTGTATAGCTATGTATGGCTATGTAAATCTGTGTATAGCCATGAATAGCTGTGTATAGCCATGTATAGCTGTGTATAGCTGTGTATAGCTGTGTATAGCTATGTAGGGCTATGTATATCTGTGTATAGGTATGTATAGCTGTGTATGGCTGTGTATAGCTATTTATATTGCTTCCTATGTTTATGCCTATATTGGATTAAGTCAAACCACTATATGATAGTTACACCACGTACCTACCCACATGACCTCTTGAAAGCGGCCCGGTCGCATGGCTGTCTAACCGGTGAGGCCGCCATTTTCAAATTACGTTGAGGTGGTGCCAAGAGTTGCAAGTTTATCATACGCGAAAATGGTTTATTACACTATTCTTTTGGACTACTTTCGCTTACGATAAGTGAGGCTCAACCCAAGTTGCTTCAGTGGAAGTTGATAGTAAAGATGGTGGATAATTGTTCGATTCAAGGTGGTTGTAAACAGACTAACCGATTTCAAGGTAAGTGACTTACATTTTATTTTCTATCGAGGGCTTAAACAAATTAGTTCCCTTCTTTGCGAAATTCTGCCAAATGAGTGTCACAAGCCTTAATACAGTGTGTAAAGCGTGCAATTCTTCAAGGAACAGAAATCAGAAGGGCCGTTGTTCAGTAAAATTGCCCCCAGGGTGGACAGCGTTAATTCTCACTGGTTAAAAGTAATAACGAATTCAAAACCACGTGTTAGTAGAGTGACTAACGCTTTTCATAAAAAGTTTAGTTGAAGGTAATTTCATGTTGCCTACACGCTAAGCAACAATTCAGTTTCTCTCAGATATGTGAGCACATTAAATTGAATGCATTAAAAGCCTACATCTGTAAATTGTTCTTCAATGACCAGTCAAAGGCGATTGAACTTGAAATGAACATACATTTGCCAATTTAGAAGGAGTGAGTTCTTAAACGTTTTGTGTGATTTAAATATATTATTGATTTTTTAAATCAAAGATACTGATATGTAACAACATGGTTTCATAAAATTAGAATGAGACCTCAGGTCTTTCCCATTTGCATTTGACAATGCTCCAGTGGCCCTTAAGGTGGAATTTTGTGCATTTCTAAAAGTTTCCTTTTTAAGGGGTTTGCATGTGGACGATTTTCATTGCAATCAACAATTTTAAAGTGGTTACCAGACTCATGGGTTTGTTCCAAACATTTTGTGAATGTCCAGTGTGTGCCTAGATACATGTACTGAGCAATAATTTATCATGTGGGCATATAAAACCCCAAGACGTGAAACTCACATTGTCAAGAGGGTTAAGGACATATGTTTGACTGAAGCAGAGTTCAGCCATCTATTACACGTTGCATAGCTTTAAAAAATTAATGTTAAAACTTCAATTTCTTGACGAAAGGGGTCTTTGGATCACACTCCGTGATGCGAAGCACAACATCCTGCGACAGAATTAAACACAATATAAAGCCGGACTGGGGATTACAAACATCAGGAAAGAAACTCATCATGTTGCAGATTATAGTAATTTCGATTCTTTAATAATTGTCTGTGACAAATTCAAATATGAGAGGCTGAAAAACCTATCGTGTTCTTAAATGAGGTAAATTCAACGTACCTTATATGTCGCTTAACAGACAATCCGAGGTCATATTTAACTGAACTCCATCATATAGTGATCTGAGAAAGATTGATGTGACCTCAAGATCAAAGTCTTGGAAATGCGACATTATTTTAAGTTGTAATGCTCAATTCAGTCACCATTTAAAAATCCTCCAAACTAAACCCACTACAAAAATGCAAGAGGCAGCATTGGTCGAAAGACTGAGATACACACATGTATATAAAGTGCAGTGTACAAAGATGTGAAGTAGGAGTCGTGCAGGCCTTCCAACCCCATTTTATAACTGAAAAATTCACATGGTCTTTGGGTAGGGTGTGATGAAGAATTCTTGTTACCAATTTGGCAACTAATTTTCAGGATTTGGTTGACAATGCAGAAAGTTTAGGCACATTGGCAACTGTATTAGGCACAATTTCTAGCCCTGTGTAAAGTGTGTTGAACTGACTCTAGTTAGCCTGCGAGCAGGCACACTTAGTGTGCAATTCGCGCGAGTATCTTGGCGGCGGAAGTCGGTAAGCAAAGCGGGCCAGCGAGAAGAATGGTGCGAGGAAAAGTGAGCCTGCACGAAAGCCGTTGAATTTTGAATTCCGCCCCTGTGAGGTGACAAGTCTTAACTGTCAAGGTATCAATTATCTAACCAGTCAGCAAGCGAAGCAAAATCTTAACAAACACCACAGCAGATTTTCACACTCGAGAGGATCGAGTTCTTTATGAGTGTGCCAGAATAGTGTAAAAGAAAATTATAAACACAGTTGACAATTTTTGCCGCATTTAAATTAGACTTTCCACAAGTCGACCTCACGAGTTTCAGAGCACAAAAGCCATAAAGTGAGTGGAGCAAGCTTTTTAGGCTGCGAAGCGGTGGAGCGACGAAGTCCTGCACCATATAAAAATGGGACAAAGGACTTTTTTGAAAGTGTACATTTTAAAAATGTGTTCTATTCGAAATCAGTATACACTGTAGAAGTTAAAAATATCAAACTCCAGGGACATGAAACTTGCAATAACAAAGAGTATCGAGCTGCTACCTCAGAAGACTAATCACCCTTACATTATGCGTTGCAAACATCTGTAACCAGGAACAAGCGATACCATCTTCCCACAATGACAAATAACCGAACTCAGTGTAACAATGACTGCAAGATAATGCCCATTGCATGGTCAAAAAAAGATGTTACATTTCCTGTCATTACAGAGATCCCAAGAAGATAGGCTTGAAAACCACCATGCACTAAAACCAGTGTGGCTGATATTCCAAAAAATTGCACAAAACTGCAATCGCTAACCAGACGCAACCAGCTGAGTCATGTTAAGAAATTGAATCGATTGAAAAACTGACAGACTGTGAACAGTTGTCCTATTTTCCTTCTCGCTAAAATTAGAAGAAGAAAGAGACTGCTCGCAGTCTAAGAAACCGAGAAAGGTGACAACCAGTGACACCACTTTGCTTGTTATTTGCCACAATAATAAAGTCTGTTATCGTGTGTCATTTCAAACCAATCAGAATACTGCGTTCATGGCGGAATGCGGAGAATTCAAAATTCAGTGGCTTTTCTGCAGGCTCACTTTTCCTCGCACCATGCTCGCCAGCCCGCTTTGCTTGCCGACTTCCGCCGCCAAGATATTTTGTACTTGCACGAATAGCACACTAAGTGAGCCTGCCCGCAGGCTAGATTCTAGTAAGTTGTTTGCACGACTGGCATGAACCAAATATTAATTAAACTTACTGAACATCTTTTGTATCACACTAATTTTTTTAAGGTCGTTGCCCTGTATTGCATTGTGCATCCTTAATGCGCACGATTTGTGGCGTCAATAGCGCGCACTCAAAGCGTGCGCATGTCTAGGGAGTAATGGATTTCCTATGAGGCTAAGCTCACCAGGGAAAAGAAAGGTCATTTACTCTTAAACAAGCATGGTGACCTATCTTTTTTTTCACTTACTTTTGTCCTACCATTCATCCTCTTTTTGTTCAAAGAGTTAGAAAAAAAAACACATGTTAAAAAGAAAGGTTATTGCTAGAAACACATTACTCATGGAGATGAAATCACGACCTCGAGAACACGCACGTGAGGAAGGTTTGAAGTCAATTTCGTCTGATGCTTCGAGCCTCTGCCATAAAACATCTAGTAAATTGTTCCTTGTTATCGGTATTTCACATCTAGTAGATTGTTTCAAGATTTGCTTTAATTATGTGCTTCCTGTTCCTATGGAAAGTAGCATAAACTGATCAAATACACATGTGTTTGTCAGGCGAAATTGCATGGAATTATGGGGTAACTTGAGACGATGATATCTCGTGAACGGACATGGGGACCTATTCTTTGTATTTTATATTTCAAAACATTGCATGATAGATAACAACTTGTGAAAGTTTGACAAAAATCATATGTTAAATTTTATTTTGGGGGAATGACCTTAATTCTTGTTTTGATTGTAAAATTATTGAAAAGTCTGTAACACAATCAACTGGGCTAGATGGCTGACACTGTTAGTTACATACTAGGACTTAAATTTCAGTTAAAACTGAACCTCTGCATGCATAATTACACATATACATTGCTCCTTCAACAATCTCCTAGGATCTGCAAAGTACTGTACTACATGTACTGTGGTGTAGATAGAATTAGAGTATGGTTTACGTTCACCTTAGCTTAATATTAGTGCATGGTAAATAAATTTATTGTTTATGAGCCAAAGTTTTATTAATCAGAATATTTTTCCTCAGGGTCTACATATGTACACATTGTATGTACTCGCAGTTCTACAGCAAAACAGTTTGTTGATGCACATTGTACATGGCAAAGAAATGCATCACACTTGATCAGGTAAGTTACTCAAACATATACATTAGAATCCTCATTGTAACACTTCAATTTGTATTGCTTAGATCTGTTTTCTACAAACATACCGGTAGTATGTGTAACATGTAATTAGGCTTTGGGTCGCAGGCTGTTCTTCAGGGATTATGACAGAATTACGTACACAGAGTTTGGAATTGTTGAACTTTTCCATGGATTCATGTCATATCAAGGCAATATCTCCTTGCTGATAACTGCTTGAATTATTAAGACATGAATACTTCATGTAGATTATAGTGGACTACATGTTCATGTACATTGTGACTACAATATTGAACAGTCACTGAAACAAACACCATGTGCTAGATATTGTAAATAACTACAGAGATTGGTCATGCATTGACCAAAAATGATTATATTTTTTAAGATGGTGGAGTAACCAGGATGAAACATATTAAAAATTTTAAAAATGTGCTCAACATGTTGTGTATAGCAAACAGAACATTTATTTATTTAATTTTTTTTTTTTTTGCAACATAGAAATCTGTTTACTCACGAACAAACATTCGTGTACAACACTTGTTTTTTGTTTTGTTTTTTTTTGTAATTTTTTTTTAAATACTTTATTAACAATTAAGCACACTGAACATTACATAAGTTGGTTGCAAGGCAATATTGCTTGGTTAACAAATAATACATAAATTACATTGAATACATTGGTTACATTGAACTGATAACTTATTTTAGAAAGTTTTGGACCCGATATTACCAATTTAACAAATAATACATTAAATATATTACTGATAATTTATTACTATTTTTTTGAGAGTCTGAGGGGAGTACAAGTAGGGAGGTTTGGAAGAGGTGTATCTTGCCTGAGTTTTATCCAAATTCAACACGATATCCTATCTTGAGTTTGCTAACGAAAGCAGAACACTTAAATCAAACCCCTGACCTTCTGCACTCCAGCTGAACTAGTAGTTATAGAGTTGGCGGTTCGAGATCAGTTTTTTCAAAACTGATCTTGAACAACGCCAACTCTATAACTACTATCCATCTGATGGGAATCATCTAATGGGAAGGAGTCGAGCAGGCTCGGGAAGTCGTCAGGACGAAGTCCTGGCGAGCGAGACTCCTTTGCGGCCTATTGTGGGTAGATATCTAATCTCGAAGAGATTTGATATCGTAGGGCACAATAGGCATATTGGTTCCCACCACATAGTTCCCACCACAAGGCTCTCATCACATGACTCCATCACGGCAATAGACCCCCCGGCATGCTAAGTATTTGAATGATTGCGTAGCAATCCATTCAAAGACGACGCACGGGGATGGGGGGGTCGTTATTGCAAAGGCGCCTTAGGTGGGAAGAGCTCGAATAGCTCGAAGAGCTATGAAGAGCGATGGGCGCCTTATTATGTGATGGAGTCATGTGATGGATAACTATATACAAGATCCATTTTTTGGTTCCACATTATTTTTAACTATATTGGTTCCATATTAAGCATTGGGGAACAAAAGCGGAGCTTTTGTGAGGCAGTGAATTCATCGCTTTAGCGATCAAGAGGGGAAGTTTCTTTTTGCGATGCTGGTTCCATTTTATGGATAACTATATGTATTTTATTACATGGATTCAATTATTTGTATTTGGATACTATATGTTTTATCTCATGATGTAACCAACGCATTATCCCTTCACGTGACGTCGCACTGCAGGAAGTCTTTCTCGGAAAACAGGAAGTCATACCGAGAAACAAGTCTGGACATGTCTGGTGAAAACAGGAAGTTTATGATGAAATGGGACTTTCCCGATGAGTCATCAGATTGTCATGTAATATCAGATGAACTTGTATTTGAAGTAAAGTTTGTTAGTAAAGTTTGTCAGTAAAGTTTGTCAGTAAAGTTTGTAGTGAACAGAAAATCAGACTGTGTTTGCGGAACTTGTAAGTACATAAAAAAATATCTCATATAATAGTATAGAATGAATTGCAATGAAGATATTCACAATTACTTGAAAGAATCAGAAGTTGTTTGTCCTTTTTGTGACCAGCAAATAGATTCTGCCAGAAAACCAAAAGATGATAAATGCTGTGATAATCAGTATATTATTAACGACGATGGGATGTTAGCATGTTTAAGTTGTGGTGTAGTACAAGGATATAATTATGTGAAAGAATATGTTAATTTTTATGAAAATATACATAGATTTATAAGAAAATCTGTTTACCATCGAGAGTACCACATTAACAACATATTACTCGATATTGAAGAAAAATATAACATCAAAATATCAAACTGTCAGAAACAAAAAATTGATGCTATATATGTCGAGATAGGTAAGGTTCTTAATGAAGTTAATGGTACAAGGAAAAGGATGATTAGCGCAAATTTCATTATGAGAAAGATATTCAAGATGATGGGAATACCTTACAAAAATATTCCAATTAGTAAATCGAAAAAAACATTAACTTTTTACAATAAATATTGGGCTAGTATTATGTCTCTTATTGGCGATAAAATAAGATCTATTCTTGGATGAATACCTTGTTGTATTTTTTTTCAAATTTGTCAGTTAATGGACACATATCAATGATTATTTCATCTATAACTTTGACATAATCAAGAAATTCTTTTTCATCATACTTCAGTCCTCTCATAAAGGATCGTAAATCTGTTAAAACCTTTGAATAAGATGTATAGGCGAATTTACTCATTTCAATTTTTCTCTTGTAATTTTTGATCTCTGAATATGTTTTAAGTAAGAGCCCAGCACCGGATATCACTCCAAGAGGAATAGGGTTTAGTGTTACACCACCAACTATTGTTCCTATAGCTACCAATAAAGCGGATCCAATATTACATGCAAGTTCTGTTTTTTTGAAATATTTGTAAGTCATTTTGGCAAGCCAGTATTTCTTATGATAGAATTTGTATAATGCTTTCAACTCAGATATTTGATTTTCCGTTAATTTTTCTGAAACATGGTTCCAATTGAATATATTATGTTTATCCATATATATTATATGGTTACATTTTTCTTTTTGAATGACTCTTTAATATTGGAGTATAATGTTCTGATGTTTTTAATCAATCTTTCTATGCTTTCGAGAATTTCATTAATTAAAATAGCTGTTCTCATATATATTATTATGTTGGATTATTTATTATGTTTTTCATCGGAAACCTCAACGCTTATTTCTTTTGGGATAATATATTCTAAAAAGCATTCCATACTCCAATCAGATGGATATCCGCATTGTGATATATGATGAATGAAAAAAATGTTTATGGCACTCTATATTCAATCGACATTAAGAGTTCTTGATTTTTCACAACTGAACCCAGTTCCACAGCCAAATTACCAAACGCCAGTACTAAATTGATATTTATTGTCTGTGATCGAGTTGATTGGGTTGAAGTGTAAGTGATTGATTGAGTTAAATGGTCACTGTGTTTTATTTTTAAAGAAATAGGCTTATATTTACTTTTAATCTTGAAATAGAGCACTGTTATAGTTAATATGTGGCTATGATTTGGAATGATTATTTTGTCACAACCATTCAATAAAAATGTGTTCCCGTTTTTCGTATTTAAATACCCATGTATATAATGAACTGAACCACTTAATTTATACCCATTTAAAGACAAATCCGTTTGCATTACCATTTTACCATTTTCTACAACGTACGCCGTATCATACACATCCGAGTCTACATTACTCTGTGATCCTTTGACTCCATATACAATCAAATAACTAACTCCTTGAGTGGAGCTACTTGCAGTGCCCTGACAATGCATGTCAATGTAAATGTATTCGGGAGGAGTTATGTTCCACTTATGTAAGTGAACAATAGATCTGCTGTAATTAACAAACAGCTTGGTTGATTGTTGACCAATATTTAGTGAAGTGGAAACGACACTCACTGACAAATTTGTTGTGCTTGGAGGGAAAAATTCAATAGCCAAAGTGTACTCGCCTTCTGGAAGTTTGAACATGTTAAAGCCAATGCGAGAAGAGTACTCATTTTGAGCGTCTTTCCCCATTTTAAATTTATAAGCTTTTTTGTTGACATTGTGGGGGGAACCAGAAAAGTCAACAATGCCATCAACTATTATGTTGTTTTCACTTGAAGATTCATCGGCATTTTCCATGAGATACCTGAAAACGTCTTTCTTATTGGTTGAGCTGGTGATGTGAGACTCCTTGATTTTTGTGTCAAAGTAAGTTTTCAGCCCTACAGTCACATCACCTTTGGCGGTGCGTACCTTACTGCTGACATAGCCGACATTAGCTGCTGATTTTATGTCTTTGTCATCGGTGTTCAAGTTGATTATTGTTTTTTCATTTAAATTCAAGTTACCAGTCATATTGTTGGTGCCATCAACTTTGAGAAACTTTTTTTGTGTCATGTCATCAATTCTGTTGTTAACAAACTCGACACATGCGGCGTCTCTTTGGTTTGATGGAAGATCAAGATTGATAATTGAATTATTTTTCATATCAATATCAGATCCTTTATCCAGTTTTTTTTCAAGCTGATTTTCGACATACTTTTTGTTTGTGGCTTGATCTGCCTGTGTTGGGTCTTTCACATTTGTGATAAAATTATTGTTCATGTCAATATGTTGCTCCATTCGACCTCCTTCTTTCTTTGACAAGAATATCTCCCTCTGTGTTTCATAACTGATAACCTTGTTGAGATCACCTCGAACTGGATAATTGTCTTTTGAGACAATGAGTGACCCTGTCATCGTATCACCAGCTTTTGCGACATATTTAGAACCATCAAAATTTAATGCTTGTAATTTATTCTCAACATATCCTTCTATCTGTCTTTTATTCATAACATCATTCTCATTGTCTCCATTTTTAACATTAACCAGTTTTTTATTTTCCATATCGTAATTACCATCAGAATTTAGTTTAAAACCGATCCCTTGAAGTCCCCGTAAACCAGATGAAGTTGTGCTGGTTGATGAAGGTTGTTCATTAAAAATTCCCATATATGAATAGATTAGATTATGATTTTAGTTATTGTATCTTTCCATAAAAGTTTCTTTTTATTAGTTTCTTCGGTTTGTCCACATACAGGAACGAATACGGTTTTTTAGTTGCTTTGATATATTGTTCCTTATCAACACCAAGTTCTCTAGATATTAAATTACGTTCGTTAGAGCTTGGAAATTCATACACAGAAAAATGACTGCAATTTAACCGTATATCCTTTGGTGTTCCATAGAAAGATTGACTCAGATAAATGACTGAACAATTTTTATGTCGACCTCTTATGAAATAATCAATCAGAGGTTTTTGATTCTTTTCACATACGAAATCGTCAAAAATAACTATCTTCTGTGCTTCATTTTCCATATCTTCAACTGGTACAATTTCATTATTACTGCAGACGAGCACATCATAGCCAACCGATTGACTGATTTCATTGAATATCTTTATCAAATTCTGGTATTTTTCTTGTTCCAAGTTTTTAGCATAAAGGTGGATCTGATCGAAACGGACTAATGGTATCGTTAACATATGATAAAGCAAATTTGTTTTTCCAGATCCTGAACCACCACAAATCAACATTCGGAATGTGTCATTCGGCATATATTGATACAATTGTTTGTAACTGTTCGTTTTGTCACTATTACTATCGTAATTAGGTATTTCCATATATAATATATTAGATAACTTCAGAGATAAGTTGAGATAAGTTGAGATAAGTTGAGATAAGTTTTATCTAAGCAATATATATTATGGACATAGAAAGAATTAAGAAAATATCAGAGGCTAAAATTAATGCTGGTAAACAAGTCAATAATGTAAGAAACACGCTGAAAGAATTCAAACATGGATTACAAGATGTTCAAGAGGAATTATCTGAGGTGTATAAGCCGATTGTTAAAGCACAAGAGGATGTCAAACAAAAGATTGACGAGAAACAGGACAAAATGCTTGAACAGTTGCAGAAAAACCAAAAAGCATTAACATCAGGTCTTGAAAATCTTATTATGTTTCAGCAACTACCTGATGAACAACCACAAGAAGTAACCAAAATTCCTATTGATTATGAACCAGAAATGATGAAAACTGAATTTAAGTCTGATATTGATAAAGGTTTTGATAAAGATGAAATACAAAAATTAATGGAGTATAAATTAAGTCCTCCGAGCGATGTATTGAAGGCTTCAATTGATAGAACCCTGGACATTGATGAATACGACAAAAATCTTGGTGAACTAATCAAAGAAATAGGTAGACAGAAGGCTCATTTATCTACTACCAAAAAAAATCGAGCAAAAAATAAAGACCGAATTGATGAAATAACAAAAGACATCAAGTTGTTACAAAAATATAAAAATCGTATAAAAATTATACCTGAAGGTAAAAAGACCATTGGAACAGGTTATACACAACCAAAACGTAATGCTTACAAAATATCATCTGGGGGCAAATATGGTAATTTGATGATCGATATTCCTAAATTAATGGGACAATTGCATTTAGTAGCAAAGAAGGATGGTGAAAAAGTACTTGATAAAAAGGTTGATTTTGACACTCTTGATTTGTTGACAAAGAGATTCAACAGCAAAAAGAAGTATAGTGACCTTTCAAAGATGGTTTTCAATCAATTGAATAAACTAAGTGAGATACCTATCCACAGAACTTCTAAAAAATTCTCCAAACTTGGGTCAGGTGTAGTCTATTATAATAATGTTAATGATCTCATCAATCGGATGGAGCTTCTTGGAGGCAGCATATTGGCAGGTAATGATGGTGCAAAGAGTGAAATGTCTGAGATAGTGCATAAATTATATGAACTTGGTAAAATTAACGCAAATCAGCTTAACGATATATTGAAAAGTTATGTTATCTAATCTAAATATATATATGCAAGAACGAGCAATTAATATCAATTCGTTTAATCGACAGAAGATTGGAAGATCTCGTCCAGAGGATTATACAATTAAATTTGACCCTATCATGCATCTGGATACCGAGATGCGTCATGAATTAGCAGTAGATCGAGTAACAATGACGTACTCATGGCATAATATCAATGCAGAATATGGTAACAACCAGATAAAATATACAAAAAACAATGGTTCTACTTGGAAAACAATCAATTTTGTTGACGGAATGTATAGTTATGACGACATTTCTGAATATATCATTGGGGTTGTTACACAAAACGGAGATCAGCCAAGTAATAATCAGGTTGGGGTGAAGATTTATTTTGTGCTTTCGTCATACCGCGTTGTTGTTGAACTCGGAAATGATTGGGAATTAGACATACGGAATTCGACATTCAGTGATTTAATTGGATTCGAACCAAAAATTATAACAAAGACAGAATATAGCACCAAGTTACCAAATATCACCAATTCTATCGACACTATACACATAAATTGTGACGTTGTAACGGATTCAATCACAGATGGAAAATTCAGTAATACTTTGGCTATAATACCAACCGATAATCTCACAAGAAGCTATCCATTTACATTCGAACCAAGACGTGCGCTATTCAGTCCAGTTTCAAAAACGATGATCTCTGAAATGCGCATCACACTGACAGATTCAATAGGAAGATCAATAGATTTGAATGGTATCGATTGGCACATGACATTAATCCTGAGATCCAGTTTTATCTAATATATTGATATATGACACGCCAAAGTGAATTAAACGATCCAGAAATTGGCAGATATGTAAAAAAACATATTCATTCTGGAGAAATACACGGTAAAGGATTAATGGATATTTTCAAATCAGTTGGAAGCAAGCTATTTGGTAAAACAGCTAAGGAAATAGCTAAAAAAGCAGCTACCACCGCAGCAACAAAAGCAGCAACAAAAACAGGGGAGCATCTTGGTAATAAAGCAGGAGATAGAATCATTCAATTGCTAAGTAAAAAACAACCAGAACAACAAACTATTAGTAAAGCCGCTGAAAGACCAATGACTGATTTCGAAATTGCTCAGAGAGTCAATCAACTAATTTCAGGAGGTAAAATCAGGAAGAGGTAATTTTATATAATCTAATGATATATGGAATCTTATAGAAACCCAAAATATGTTGAGAGATACGAAGATGTTATTTTCGAGCTTGAAACACCACTGAATACAGTAGTTGCGAACGCCCGTTCTCAAAAGAAAGACGGGTATCGTTTTGTTGTCGATAATTCAGGAGAAGTAACTCCGTTTGACTGGTACAATGCACGTATCGGAATAAGTTTCAAAGTCAATAAACTGGCAGATGGAGCAAACATCGCTGGAAATGACCATAATGGTATTGTCAATAGTATTCATAGTTTCATCAAGAATTTTGATGTGAAGATGAATGGGAAGAAAGTGTACGATTGCAACGACGCCAATCACTGTGTCAATATCAAATCACTACTAGAATATTCTCCGGGTTATGCACAATCGACTGCAACTAATGAGTTCTATCATTTAGACACCCATAGAGCAGCTGAAGAACGCCCAGCTCAGGCTGCTTATAACAAAGGATTTGCTGAAAGGAAACTGCTTCTGGGTGCGTCTATTGTAGTCACAAGAGAATTGCCTCTTAATAGATATTCGTTTTTTGAAGCTCTTGAAAGAAATCTACTGCCATCAGGTCGATTGGAATTGAACATTGAATTTGAATCTGATGCTAATTTGATCTGGCAGGCAGCTGATGATTGTAGAGTCGTTCTGACAAAGCTGCAACTGATCGTACCACGAATCACATTTAACAGTGAAGGACAAAGCATATATGTGAGCAAATTTCTGAAACCGTATAAATGGTCATACCTCCGTGAAAACATTGAGAGAAGTAATTCAACAACACAGCGAGCTGGTCATTTTAAAATATCATCAGGAATGTCCAAGCCAAGACATGTGTTTGTTTTCATTATAAATGACGCAGATATTGATGTACAGACAGCCAACCCATTTCTATATAACACCTTCTCAGTGAGTACAGATCCCAGGACTCTTCAGAATTGTCATCTTGAAGTAGGAAACGGACAGGAATATCCCGAGATTCATTATACCCCAACAACCGACCTTAGTCGTGTATACAGAGATGTTTTGAAATACGTTCACAAGAACTCTGAATATAGTGAGGGATCCCTCCTTAATATCAGTAATTTCCAGACACTGTTTCCATTTCTGTATTTCGATTTAACGAAACAGAAAGCAGACGTTAGAGACGGTACAACAAAATTAACATTCCGTTATGAGCTTTCAGGAACAACAGCTACAGCTTACAGTGTATATGCACTAACTTTGTATGAACAGGAAGCTGAACTAGTCCAGCAGAACGGCAAGCTGCTTTTCCGATAAATGGAATAATTGTCTAAACAATAGTAAATGGA
The DNA here is from genome assembly GCA_964030785.1 of Siderastrea siderea. NCBI lineage: Eukaryota > Metazoa > Cnidaria > Anthozoa > Scleractinia > Rhizangiidae > Siderastrea > Siderastrea siderea. Next base: position 31,105,958 of record OZ034966.1, on the reverse strand, counting down.
TATGAGTTTTGTCAAAAGAATAGTGAATGGAATAATTTTCATCAAAAGAATAGTATGTAGATATAAATTTCATCAAAGGAATAGTGAATGGAATAATTTTTATGAATGGAATGATTTTTATCGAAAGAATAGTGTATGGATTTAGTTAATATCATAAAAAACATATTTAATCTAACATATATCATATACAAGATATGTCATATGTTAAATATGGAGTGAAATTATCTGGTGGACAGAAAGAAAAACTGGCAAAAGCTTTGTCAAATAAATCAGCGATAACGATACGATTGACAAAAAGTGATTTGACTGGTAATCATGAATTGATGCTAACCAGAACACAGTTGAAACGTATACAAAAAGCCATGAATAATGGTACTGGTGTTGATTTGAAAATCAGTAAAACTCAGATCAGACATCTCATACAGGAGGGAGGTTCTCTTTGGGGTTCATTATTGACACTTGGTGCGAAAGCTCTTCCTTATGCAACAAAGGCTGCTACGAAAGCTTTACCTGCTTTAGCTACTGGTGCTTTGTCTGGTTTGGCATCATTGGGTGTTGACAAGATATTTGGAAAGGGTCAAACAGGTGGTTTTTTGATTCCACAAAACAAAATCGATCAACTGATAAAGCATAAGGATCTATTGACAAAAAAGCAGAAAGAACAAATTGTAACAGCTCTTCACACAGGAGGTCAACTCGTTGTTAAGCCAACAAAAACACAGTCTGGGGGCTTTCTTGGTACCCTTTTGGCTTCTATCGGTGTTCCTCTGTTGTTGAATGCTTTAACAGGAAAGGGATTACAAGTTGACAGAAGACGATCAAGACGATCAGCTAACGTTTATGCACCAAAAACAGGGCAGCCCGGAAGGGGATTGCAGGTTGACAAACATGGATTAACAGGATCTGTTCCTATCTATGTCCCATCGCATTATACATCACCTCCATTTTTTGGATCATGGGATAATCCTGTTGGTATGGGGATTAAAAAAAAAAAGAACAACAAAAAAAAGGGCAACGGGTTACTTCTAGGAAAAAACAGTCCCTTCAAGGGAATCCCATTGCTGGGAGCACTTCTGTAAAATTTATAAACAAACCATTGAGTAATTTCGATCTGTTGAATTGGGTAAAACAACTGGGAATAAAACATTTCAGAGGTGTGTATTCGAGAGATGCATTACCACAAAAAATATTGAAAGATGAAGTTGGAATTGTTAATTTGGATTCCCAAATAGGGTCTGGTACGCATTGGGTAGCATATAGAAACGGTAAAAATGTAGCTGAATACTTTGATAGTTTTGGGTTAATAATGCCATCAGAGATTCAAAAATATCTATCAACAAGTGGAAAACAAATATTTCATTCAGGAGATGAGATCCAAGAGAGAGATTCAGTCCTTTGTGGATATTGGTGTTTATACTATCTAATGGAGAGACAAAAAGGCGTTCCTATGCTTAATGTCATCCATAATGCAAATTTCGATATGAATGATCAAAGTGTCAATCATCGTTTTATAATCAATTACTTTAAAAAACAGCATGGTGGTGAAAATCCGTTTAGTAAACCACTTCAAGCATCAAAATGGGCTGAGAAAATAGTCAGGAAAGTAATTCCATCAACAGACCACGTATTTGACAGATATTGGAGTGGTGATATTTTGAAAGGTGCTTTTAATAATAAAACAGGTATAACAAGCAAGAAATTATGGACTAAACCAAAGAAGGGTACTGTCATGCGTTTGGTTAAAAATCCAAAAACTGGTAAATATGAAAACGTATATATTGAACCTTAATCTAATCTAATATATATATATATGGTAAAATCTTTTTGCGTGAAACAAAAAAAGGTCACTCTATGTGTACCAGGTAGTGAAAGATATGTAAAAGCCAAAAACGGGCGAACAATGATGAAATGTACTTGTGCAGAATGTGGAATCACTAAGACTAAATTCGTTAAACAGGCGGGAAACGGGTTAGCCCGTCGAAGGGGGCGGGCGTACTAGATACAGTAGCATCAACAGGTTTAGATATGTTTGTGCATCATGGTATTCCTTGGTTAGGTAAAAAGGCTGTTGAAATGGGACGATATTATGGATCAGAAGCCTTGAGAAACCCAAAACTGCAGAAAAAGGCTATCGATTATGCTCTGGATAAGTTGAATCCAATGATTCAAAATGTCGGAAGTCAAGCTCTTGATCAATTATCAACCAAAATTAGACCAAATAGAAAGTATAAAACCGACAGAAAGGATTTGGATGGTGGTAGTTTAGATATCCATAAACTAATTGGGAAATTACCGACACCAAAAGCTGGATGGACTCCTGGAAAGTATAAATACATGGGGGCATATAACCCTCTCGATAAACAGTTAGAGTATGATAAAAACACTGGAGAGGTCACCAAGTGGCACGTACAACCTTACAATGAAGTTGATAGAATATCAGCTCATGATATTTGTTATGACATGGGGAAGGACAAAGGTGAATGTGACAAAGTAATGGTCAAGTCATTGGATAAAATACCTTATGGACAGATGCCAAAATGGGGACAAACAGCACGATTTCTAATCAACACGATGCAGAAACTAGGTCTAGGTGTAAAACAAAGGAAGACAAAAAACGTGAAAGGCCGTCGAGTGAAGAAAACTGGCAAGAAAAATTAGCTAATGAGCTTCATAAACCGATAAAGCGTAACTTCACCCGGCGGCGGGTAATTGTAAACCATATTGACGAGACATGGTGTTCAGATATCGTTGAGATGCAAAAATTCAGTCGATGGAACGCTGGCTACAGATATCTTCTTATGGTTTTAGATGTATTCTCTAAATACGGTTGGATCGTTCCATTAAAAGATAAAAAGGGTGAAACCGTTATGAATGCTTTTAAAACAATCCTTAAGGAAGGCAGAAAACCACAATATCTTTGGACAGACAAAGGCAAGGAGTATTACAACAAACATGTTAAGGAACTACTTGATAAGAATAAAATAACCTTGTACTCAACTGAGAATGAGGAAAAGTCGTCAGTTTGTGAAAGATGGAACCGTACAATCAAAACCAAAATGTGGAAACAGTTTACTGTTCAAGGTAATACACAGTATCTTGAAATGTTACCTAAATTAGTGAAACAGTATAACAACACAAGACATTCAAGCATAAAGATGACGCCTACAGAAGCAAGTAAAAGGAAGAATCAAGGAACTGTTTACTTTAATCTGTATGGTGATATGGAAACATCAAAACAGAAACCGAAATTTCAAGTTGGTGATAAGGTTAGAATAAGTAAGTATAAACGAAATGTGTTTGATAAGGGCTATACACCAAATTGGTCTGAGGAAATTTTCACAGTTGATGAAATACAACATACGAATCCAATCACATACAAAATAAAGGATCTCAGAGATGAAGACATTCAAGGGAGTTTTTATGAACCTGAATTACTGAAAGCTGAACAACAGGTATTCAGAATTGATAAAGTCATTCGGAGGGATTATAAGAAAAAACAGGCTCTTGTTAAATGGAAGGGATACAGTGATGAATTTAACAGTTGGGTTCAAATGAAGGATTTAAAAACAATATAATATATACATATATATAGATGGATACAGGAAATCAGCAGTGGTTATGTGAATTTTGTAATAAGAATTATAGTTTGAATAGAAAAGACAAACATCTTCTGACTAAAGTTCATAAAAAGAATAAAGAACGTTCAGATCGTGAGGAGGAACTTGAAGAATATATGATACGTCGAGATATACTATTGTCGGAAAATATTGCAGATATGGATTTTGAGGAGTTCTTGAAAAAACGTGTACTTGTTGATAAACAACTTAAAAAAGAATTTGGTCGAAATTACAAAGTTCCTGAATGAATTTAAACGCACAAGTCAAAGTGATTTAAAAATAAACATATAGTATAATATATGGATAAAAACAAAAGAGGAAGACCAAAAGTATATTTTACTGAAGAAGACAGAAAGGAGGCTTTAAAAAAAAGTAAAACAAAGTACATGCTGAATAAAGAATGGTATTGTGACGTTTGCAAAAATGGAATAAATTATACTCTTGCAGGTAAATGGTGTCATTTGAAAACAAAAAGGCATAAGAAAAACGCAAATAATTAACATAATGTATTCAGTTCAAAGGATTCATGCTTGGATCATTTGAATTCTTGACCATGCTTAAACGCGAGTTGAAACTACTTAAATAATATTTTACTATAGTAATATATACATAGAATGCAAATGAAAGAATCTAATCATATTAATATGGATAAAGCTAGTTTGAAGAAACTCAGCAAATCACAACTTATTAAATTGCTTCTGAAGCAGGAGAATAAGAAGCCAGTTCAACAAAAAAGAAGACCAATACCAACACCTCGGAAAAGTGTCAAAGAAATGGTCAAGCAGTATGAAGATAATATTATTCAACCACCAGCAGAGTTCCGGGATAATTACAAACCAGTCCCAGCACCAAGAACCAAGAAAAATGCTGCAAAAAAACCGGTTCCAACACCAAGAACCATAATAAAACAAACAGACAAAGCTTTAAAAGGGTTTACCAAGTCATTTGAAATTGACATTAAAAGCAATAAAGACCCCTTAACCCAAATGCAAAACACAAGAAAGGCTGTAGAACGTCATGTAACAAATTTATTGAATGAAATGAAAGGCTTGAAATATGTTGAAACATTGAAAGTCACTTTCGAAAAAATATCAGCTGATCTAATAGTCGAAAAGTCAGCATATTTCAATAGTACAAGTCAAACAATAATCAACCAAATGGAAATCAATGAAGCATTACAAATGTCTAAACAAAATATCTTAAACAAGATAGCTCAATGGATATCAGAAGGATCAGGATGGACGGTACAATCAGTTGATAACCATTACCTGAACATTGTCAAATACAAGCCCATGAATGGATCCTCATATATCCAATTGCCTTCTGAACTGCGAAATAGTGCTAAGGGACTAATTAACATGAAAAATGAGGATAATGAATGTTTTAGATGGTGTCATATCCGACACTTAAACCCACAAGAAAAATATCCTCAAAGGATTAAAAAAGTCGATAAACCATACATTGAAAAGTTAGATTACTCAAACATTGATTTTCCAGTCAGTGTCAAACATTACAACAAAATTGAGAAGCAAAACAGTATCAATATAAGTGTATTTGGATATGAAAACAAAGAGCCATATCCCATCTATGTTTCAAGAGAAAAGTATGAAGATCATATGGAACTACTTCTGATAACAAAAAATGAAAACAAGCATTATGTTCTCATAAAGGATTTCAACAAGTTCATGTATAATCAAACAAAACACGAACATAGAAAACACTTTTGTATGCGGTGTCTGCAATGTTTCAGTTCAGACAGGGTTCTAAACAATCATAAAGACAATTGCATTCAAGTGAACGGCACCCAAGCAATTAAAATGCCAACTAAAGATAACAACATACTGAAATTCAACAACTTCCATAAACAGCAACCTGTTCCATTTGTCATTTATGCTGATTTTGAGGCTATAACAGAGAAGATTCATGGATGCCAACAGAATAATGAGTCATCATACACAGAAGCATACCAAAAACATACAGACTGTGGATATGGTTATAAAGTAGTTTGTTGTTATGACGACAAATATACAAAACCAATACAACTATACAGAGGTGAAAAGGCTGTTTATAAATTCATGGAAAATATTTTAGAAGAAGTGAAATACTGCAAAAGAATAATGAAAAAATATTTCAATAAACCATTGAGAATGACAGAAGAGAATGAACAGGAATTCAAAAAAGCAACAACATGCCACATCTGTGATAAAAAATATACTGAAAAAGACATTCAAGTGAGAGATCATTGCCATATTACAGGTAAATTCAGAGGCTCAGCTCACCAAGAATGTAATCTGAAACTTAGAATAAACCCAAAAGAAATAAAAATTCCAGTCATATTCCATAATTTGAGAGGTTACGACAGTCATTTCATTATGCAAGAGATTGGAGCTATTGTTAAGAAACATGCATACAAAAATAATAAAGGAGAGGAGAAACAAATGAACATAAATGCAATTCCTAACAATATGGAAAAATACATGGCTTTTATGCTTGGTAACCATCTGACATTCATCGACAGTTTCCAATTCATGAGCTCAAGTTTGGATAAATTAGTCAGCAACTTACCTGCAGAAGCTTTAAAGTATACAAACAAAATATTCCAAAAAGAAAAATTCAAGCTTATGACACGAAAAGGCATTTATCCGTATGATTACATGGACAGTTTTGAGAAATTCAATAAAACAGAATTACCAATGAAAGAAGAATTTTACAGCATATTGAATAATGAGAATATAACAAACGATGATTATTGTCATGCTGAGAAAGTGTGGAATACATTTCAATTAAAAACGATGGGTGAATACCACAATCTATATCTCCAGTCTGATATCCTTTTATTATCGGACGTGTTTGAAAACTTCCGCAAAACCTGTTTACAATACTACAAACTCGACCCATGCCACTATTTCACTAGCCCTGGTTTGAGTTTTGACGCCATGTTGAAGATGACTAATATTCAATTAGAACTAATGACAGACATAGATATGTTTCAATTCATTGAAAAAGGCATGCGTGGCGGGATCAGTTATATAGCCAATCGATATGGTAAAGCAAATAATAAGTACATGAAAGAATACGATGAGAAAGCGCCCTCAAAGTACATTATGTATCTTGACGCCAATAACCTGTATGGTTGGGCAATGAGCCAATATCTTCCTACTGGAGGTTTCAAATGGATGTCAGAAAAGCAGATTAATAAAATTAATTTAGCTCAGTATAATGAAGACAGTAATAAAGGATTGTTAATAGAAGTTGATTTAGAATACCCCAAAGAGTTGCATGACAATCATAATGACTACCCAGTAGCGGCCGAGAGAGTTTGTGTCAAAAAAGATATGCTCTCTGATTATTGCAAAAATATAGCTACAAAGTACAATATATCAACAGGATTAGTACACAAATTAATACCAACATTATCGAATAAAGAAAAATATGTTCTGCATTACAGAAACCTGCAACTGTACCTTGATCTTGGATTGAAAATAAACAAAGTCCATCGAGTGTTAGAATTCAATCAGTCGCCTTGGCTCAAAGAGTACATTAGCTTTAATACAATAAAACGTACTCAAGCGAAAAATTCATTCGAAAAAGACTTTTTCAAACTTATGAATAACTCAGTATTTGGTAAAACAATGGAAAACATAAGAAAGCGTGTTGATGTTCGACTTATCACAGATGAAAAGAAATTATTGAAGATGGTGAGTAAACCAACTTATGTAAGCAGTAAGATCTTCAACGAAAATCTAGTTGCAGTGCATAAAATAAAGGAAACGCTCACTTTAAACAGGCCGGCATATATTGGAATGTGTATCCTTGATCTGAGCAAAACATTAATGTATAATTTCCATTATAATTACATCAAAAAAAAGTATGGAAATAAAGCCAAATTATTATTCACAGACACAGACTCATTAACATATGAAATTGAAGCAGAAGATGTTTACCAAGACTTTTGGAATGACAAAGATCGATTTGACAACAGCGACTACCCAGAAAGCTCGCCGTATTTCGATACAACAAACAAGAAGGTAATCGGTAAATTCAAAGATGAAGCAGCTGGAATTCCAATAACAGAATTCGTCGGTTTGCGATCTAAAATGTACAGTTACATCAAAGACAATAATAAAGGTGGAAAAACAGCTAAGGGAATTAAGAAAAATATAATAAAGAACAACATCAAACATCAAGACTACAAAAATGTTTTATTAGAAAATAAACAAATACATCATACCATGAAGACAATCAGAAGTATTAACCATCAACTTGGAAGTTACGAGCTCAATAAAGTGTCACTAAGCTGTTTCGACGATAAAAGATATATAGCAAACAATGGAATCAAAAGTTTCGCTTACGGACATCATTGTATTAAATTACTAATTCATCCAACATCAGTCCATCATTGAGCGCAGGTATTGGTACAGCATTAGGAGGAGGCTTTGATATATTTCGTCAACCGGAAGCTACTTCTGAAATTTTTATCAAACTGGAGCAAGTTCTGATATTTTTACACGAAAAAGTAATTTATGGGTACATTTTTAATTGGTTAATAGCTTAGTCATTTCCTGTTTTCACCAGACATGTCCAGACTTGTTTCTGAGAAAAACTTCCTGCTTTTCCGAGAAAGACTTCCTGTGGTGTGGAATCACGTGATTGAATAATGCTTTGGATACATAAAATGGAACCAGCATCGCAAAAAGAAACTTCCCCTCTTGATCGCTTTGCGATCAATTCACTGCCTCACAAAAGCTCCGCTTTTGTTCCCCAATGCAAAAAATATGGATCTAGCATATATAAAAATGCATTCGTTTCCACATGAAATAAAAATGATATAGTTATCCATAAAATGGAACCAGCATCGCAAAAAGAAACTTCCCCTCTTGATTGCTTCGCAATCAATTCACTGCCTCACAAAAGCTCCGCTTTTGTTCCCCAATGCAAAAATATGGATCTAGCATATGAAACCAGCATCGCAAAAAATGAAAGAAACCAGCCAAAAGGTATCAAATCATGACGCCACAGGCAGAAAGAAAAGATCTGAGAACATCAGCAGATAGCGGAACCCATCGCTATTATATTTCTTCGAAATATAATATCTCTTCCCGCCAAGGTTCCGCTGCAATAACGACCCCCCCATCCCCGTGCGTCGTCTTTGAACGTCTTGCTTCGCAAGCCATCCAAATACTTAGCATGCCGGGGGGTCTATTGCCGCGATGGAGCCAGATCTGGAAACATATAGTTATCCATAAAAATAAAATACATATAGATTTCTATAAAATAAAAATACATATAGATTTCCATAAAATTGATCTCGATAAAATGATCTCCATCTGATGGAATAGTAGTTATACAGTTGGTTCGGTTACAGATCATTGCAAATGATCTGGAACCGACAACTGTATAACTACTTGAACTACATGATACATTTTACTAAATAAATTAAGCTGCAAGGAAACTGGTAGTGAGGTAGATAATCTTACTAGGTTCATAAGTTACATCATGTCCTGCATTTTGCTAGAAAGGGCAGTGTTGAGGGCATCCTGACTGTATGGTGACCTTGTAAGCAATGACCTACAATATAGCTCCTTCTAGACTCGTGTAAGCTTCATTCTGTACAATAAAAGTGGTTAGAGCTCCTGATTGGTAAAGGGGAACACCTCAGATTCAGCTTTTCTGGGGGTCTCATTCCATTTCAACACCTACATCTACACTCATAGGTCCAGGTGGATGGTAAAATACCATGTATTTGGCTCTCAGGCATGGCACACAGACCTCCTGCATTTGGTCGATACGCCAAACATTAAGCCTTAAGCCATACATTTTCTTGTCTTACCTTCCCACTCATTCAATTAGAACATAATTATTACATGTAGTTTGAGAATTTTGAGAACCCCATACATGAACATGTGAAAGCCATCACCATGTATTCACTATCTACAGTGTTCTTTTATGGTGTATCAGAAAATTCTTCTCTGGTTAGTGGTTTTAAGGATTTGCAATTGTCTATCACTGTAATGCTAAAGCAATGTGTATGTCACTCAAGTGAGAGCTTAGCTTCAGATATCATTCTTATTGTGCCACTCAGGCCTCCACATCTTTGGAACACACTACTTGACTGTTTACTTTATTTTGTTTACTACTTGAACTGTAATTGTAAATGTATGTAGTGGTTCAAATTTTTCTTTAGTTTGAAACTTTTCAAACCAGATTAATTTTTATTTTCCTTTGCCCTAGATTTTGGTAATGAATCTGAGATAAAGGGAAATAAAAATTATACTGGTTTGAAAATTTTTAAACCAAAGAAAAATTTGAACCACAACCTGTACATGTACATATGTACCTTATATTTTATTGAAAATTAATGCTGCAACCTATTAATAATGTTGAATGTATGACAGGTTTAGAATTTATATAAAATTTCGATTTTTTTTTCCTAGGACCACATGTATAAGGCCATCAGAGGACCGAACTCAGAAGACTGCTAACAGCAAGTGAACTAAAGGCAGCCAAAACAGATAAGACCTACAGTATATGTAAAATCAGTGAAGGCGGTACTTGATGATTGTTGAATTGTATTTCCAATTTTGCCTCATAAACAAAAATATAAGGCACAAAAATAATGATATTGAGCTAATTTTATCATTTAACTCCTGTTGAAGATATGTTGAAAACAGACATTCTGAGGTAAACTGAATATGCCCTTGTACCAAGAGCCCGGGAAAACTAGGGTTTTGTCCTGGTCCAAGCATGGTTAAAAAAGCAGACCCTCGATTTGTCTACTTTAAATATCAGCAACTGACCTTTAAATTGAGGGATATTGTATCGTGTCCAACAGGTGTTTTTTTGTTACCATTTTGGGTCAAGTTTCTAATGTTTTCCCCACTTATTTAAGAAATTCCCATTTATTCCCACAATTCCTGACCATATTCCTATTTTTTCCCACATATTCCCAAAAATTCCCAGTTATTCTTTAACATTCCTTGGAATTCCTAGAAATTTCTGAATATAACTGGGAATTCTATCTTAGGAATTCCTAGGAATTTCAAGACAGCACCATTTAAGCTTGGAATTCCTAAGAATTCTTAGGAATTCCAAGTCCAAATTTACCGTGAAAATTCACACCTCAGATTCTTAGGAATTCCTAGGAATTCTCAGGAATTCCTAAGAATTTTTTCCTAGGAATTCTTAGGATATTCTTAGGAATTCCTAGGAATTCTCAGAGTTATTTCGCAAGGGCGCGGGGATCCCGGGTCACAAGTGATGGGATCCGGATCAGCCAATGTTTTTTGGTCTTGGAGGGGATCAAGGATCAATCGCTTTTTAGATACTTTATTCTTTATGAGAAACAAGAATATTCCGTTTTGCAAGGAAAAAGGCCTCTTTTCAGGACTATTGAAAAAGCTTTTAACCTTTATACTTCAATTCTTTTACGTTTCCGTCACGCAATCAGCTGTTTAAAGCTTTTCTCGCTCGTATTTCATGTTGCATAACTTTGCGGTTTCCGCTTTGTCGGACTCTCTGAGAAATCGGATACTCGCTTATCGGTACCATGCGTTCATGATGCGGGATTGGCTATGGACAAGCCAAGGAAAGGAAGTCGAGAACGACGGTATGACAGTTTAACTTCTATTTTGTAATTATTACCATACACTTACCGTATTGATCTGTTGATATCATGGTTGTAAAATGCTGCGCGCAAATTGAAGGCCACTGTTCTTCATATTTCTAGATCACGTTCCTATTCCTGGTCGCCAGCCAGAGAACGGTCACGGCGATCAGAAAGCCGAAGACGATCAGCAAGTCAGTCAGTTAACTGTTCTTTTATGTTTTATCCAGCACTAATTCCTTTATAAAGCTTGATAGATGTATGTTGCTTTATCTATAACTACCGATATATTGCAATGCGCAACAGTATCAGAAGATTAAGAAGTAAATAATTTCAGTGATAATAGAGAACAATGCACCAGAATTGGTCAGATACATTGTCCTTGATACTTCTTAACATCCCGTTTTCTTTACTCAGATCTCGGAAATCTCAGTCGAAAAGATCCAGATCTCGTTCGCCGAATCGTCATCACAGACATGAATTGCACGAACGACAAAGGTAAAGCCTTAGTTTATTGTAAACCTGACACCCTGTTGTGTGATGATTGCTGTGATAACAATTCACGCTGGCGAGTAATATCACTAGTATATCACAGCAAGCGAACAAGCGAAAATATTGCGGGCAGGGAGAGAAATGCACATCCTCGATGATAAGACACTGTCTATTCTAGTAAGCAAACTTTTTTAAACGTGCTTTGCTTCTATCCAGTTTTTCGAAGCCCTTGACCATCACTTTTATCATGCTTCCGGGGTAACCTCGTTCCCAGGGCTTTTCCCTTGGTAATTTGGAACGGGCGGGAAAAGACCCTCTTTTCCCACCCGTTCCAAATTACCAAGGGAAAAGCCTTGGGAACGAGGTTGAGGCAGTGGAAATTGCGCGTTGAAAGGAGGGGGCGTTTACTTAGGGGACAAAATAAATCGATTGGTACCTGCTCACTACAAAAGGCGTCGTAGGCTATTGAGCTACTATACCTTATTTCCAACTCCTACCTCCGGAAATCCCTCCGAGTAGTACAATATTTGTCAGGTACGGAGCAACAGAAAAATAATGAAAAATTATGGCGTAGGTCGGGGAATTCGGATAAAATTTTTGTTTGATTTCTTGCATGAATATTTTTTATCTTGGTAAAACGTTTGGAAAGGCAATGCATGATTTTATTTTATTTTATTTATTTATTTTTTTTTTGGAGTGGGGGGCTACTCGCTGCATATAATTCTTTTCTGTCCCCAACAACAGCAAAAGAATCTTACCACGATACCACGATGTCAAGTGCTATTTTCCAACAGTGTTCCTAACAGAGGGAAACAAATTTAAATGTTCTTGTGGTTATGTCAGTGCCTTGAATCGGAAAAGACGAGTTGGAAATATAAAGAGGCATCTAACGACGACTTGTCGTAACAGAGAAAGACAAGCTTTGCGCACATTGAAGAATTATTTTCGCAGTAATAATAACACCAACGAGAATTTGTAAGACTCGGGACGACAATGAACTTCCAATTGAATTATACTTTACTATAGTGTTGTTTTCAATAACATGAACACATACATAACATTTTCTAGTGTTGTTGTTAGTAATGCTCGATACATGTACATGTTATTCAGTGACAATTAAAATAAATGATGTATTAAATATTACAAAACAGAAGATTACATTTCCTCGTTTTTAATTGTGTGGTTCCTTTTCTATGTAGACACATTTGACATAGACGAGGACAGCATTTTGTTCAAAGTGGAATGCCAACTATTGGGACCACAAATGGACATATCTTGGGCCTCTCTTAAGGGAATAATTACTCTTCCATGGCCTTATCTGAATGGTTTACAACATTTTCAAAAATCCGTCGTTGATCGTTTTGGTCTCTCCAAGCTGTCTGATATTACTGCCTTTTATTACTACGATGGCTTTGATCTGTTGTGCCTTAAATCAATCGAGGATCTTCTAGCATGCTTGCGTTACTTTAGGAGCTGTTCTAAAATCTACCAAAACTGGATAGGATTATGCAAAATATACGCGACTACTACAAGTCATCACGAGGTAAATTCCATGAGTTCTTCACAATGCCAAAGGGAAGAGGACGTTGAGATATCAATGGTGTTTTCCGATCTCGTTTCTCGCATCATTGAGAGTGTGTCTGTAGCGATTCTCTTTCAAAGCGTGAATGAAAAAGAAGAAAAGCTTTTACGGTTTGCTCTCCGCATGCATAGGAAATGTGGAAACCAGATGTCAGTGGTATCAGAGAATGCAGTGTTTTGTAATGTCTGCAGGAAAACATTGAAGCTTAACAAGACCTTGCAAATTGTCAACGTTGATGAACATATCAAAAGACAAAAATGCTGCCAGGAGAGAAACATGCTCGGTGTGTATTTGAAAGCTATGGGTGCACACGTTTCAAAGTTAAAACGCAGACTTCTTGCTTTAGAGGAAGTGACCGCGAAAGAGAGCGAAGATATTCGCAAAACCATAAGTGAACTTAGAAGTATGCCGCACGATATGCTTTTTAAAGTAGATGCTGTTGAAAAATTACTGCAAGAAAGGTCGCCAGCTTACCATGAATATTCTGAATTAATGCGCGAATTGAAGAAATTTATTAAACCTTACAACTCGTACCAAGATCTTAAAGGGGCTGCTGACATGCATAGACAAGTTAAAGTGACTGTTCCTATGCAAGAAGTGGATCAAGCTTCGGGGTTCCTTTTTTTACGACTACCTTGGAAGTGCTCGACAAAGAACATGTTTTTTATCAAGGAACTCATGCTTTCCTGTGGGAGTCATTTAATAGAGGTAGAGTGGCCAACTTTGGTACCAACTACAAGACCTTAACCAGATTTCAAGAAAGGATGCAATTCAAATTTGGCAAATCATGCAGCTACCTTTTTAGAGGTAGAGATGGTGCTGGAAAGGGCAAAGAAAAGCCAACCTCTATGCAAGAGTTCTTTGAGAATCGCAATTTCGCTTTCATGCATCCAAATACCATATCAAATAGAAATCCTGCTCCAACATTTGAAAGCACTGCTTTCAAAGAAGAAATTTTGACAGCTATCGACTTGCTACTGGACTTTAACGTCAAGCCAGTTGAGCCACACAAGACGGATTTGCAAGTATTCCTTGTCAATAAATCTACGGATGGAATGCTACTGAAGCCTGCATTAAGATATGCCCCACAGCTTCATAGAATTATCGGGTTGGAGGACCCTTATTTTCTCACATTTCAGCAAGTGAAAGATTTGTGCTCCAGGAGTGAGGAGGATATTCTTAAGTACTTGAAATCACTAGATTTTGTCAGTGAAGCTCAGGAGTTTCGCATAGCAAGTCTGGATGGATTAATTTCCTTTCCAGTCGGCTGTTTCTTCCGATCATCTAAAGGAGGCGCGGATAGGATCAAGGGCTATGACCAAGAGACTCAGGAGAGTTTGCAGGTCTGCAAGAACTGTCTTTTGAGTGGCTCTAACTGTGCTGTTCCTTGTGCTGCTTGTGAAGAACAAAACGTCGTATGCGAAGTCTGTGTTGCCCTTGGTTACGATTCGACGGAACCGATAAGACGGAAGTGCAAACCTTGTCAGCTTGATGATGTTCCATGTACACATATGCTCGAGATGTCCTGGGTGTCTGACTCCGAAGCTGCCCAAAGAGCTCACATGACGCAACTTCAACGAGACCAAGACCTGAAAGTTCCAATTCCAGATCCGCCTCATGTTCTCAAACTCGTGAGAAGTGCGTTATTTAATTACTGGACTTTTATAGGAAAATTCCTTGTCAGTCTGAAGTTGTTAAGCTGTGCCCGTGGGGATGCGGATAAAGCTATTTCCAAGCCAATTGCCAGTGTACTTCCGCGGAGCTGTTTGCGCAACAAAGATCAGATGGACATGAACACCGCCGTCGCCATCTTCCGCAAGGAATTATTAAATTCATTGCCTAATGATCCTGTTGTTGCGACACTCATACCTAAGAACGACAGATTTTGGCGTCAGAATCCTGCAGACAGCCTACTCAAGTTTCCATCTGCAATCACATTTTCTCCAAAGCACAGCCTTCTCTTTATTTGCGACAAAAAGAAGTCAACTATTTTTATGGCAAATTTGCACAATCCCGTCTGTGTTGTTCGTGTTGTTGGTCCGAAATCGAGAGTTTCCAGTCCTCAAGGAATTGTCGTTAAAGACGATAAGTTGGTGGTACTAGCATCTGATCGCACATCCTATCTAAAGATCATTGATATCAAGTCACTGTTGAATAAGAGTCGTGCCTTGTTACAACTTGACACCAATGATGATGAGGATGCCACAGAACCTGTTGCAGCAAGCAGTTCAACAAGTAACCCCGGAAAAGTTAGTCTACGATGTGTGTTTTCGGTCAAACACTGACTACGAAAAAACTGATCTTGGACGCGTGGTTTCTATGACAACAAATCCCAGTTCAGAGGGCGAAGAACTTAGCGAGAACACGTCTATTTTGCTACTCAGTTTTGACAAGAAGACTATTTTTAAAGCGTCAAATTTTACCTTTGCACTTGACCAGAAGTGCTATAACGCAGACGTGGAAATTCTTTTGGAACTGACAACAGGTCAACCGCTCTGCATTTATCAAGATCCACAGAGCCTACTTGTGTCACTACACAACTACGGAATCAAGCGTATTCGTTGGCAAAACAGGGCTTTACTGATGTCAAGTGTGTTGAAGAAAAATCCTTCGTCAATTCTCGGTATCGGACGTACTGAAGAAAAACTCGTTTTCTCTGATTGCCAAGACCACACAGTCAACTTTTTCGTCGAAGAAGAGTCACGTATAACGTACTCTCTGGGAATTGTTCAGGGTTTTCAGGACGGCTACATAGTTGCCTTTAACTCACCGTCTTCACTTGTTGCGTTTGGCGAGACTGCCTTCGTTTGTGACACAAGTAACAGAGCTGTCAGAATAATTACAAGTCTCACCACTTGCAGGCTCCTTGGAGAAAAAATGGATTCGTTCATTGACCTCTTTCAACTAAGAGAAGATTCGGGTTACGATTATGTAAACCACCATACAAGTCTGAATGATGGCTTAAAGATTCTTAAGGGAACAGCCGATTTGATGAAAGAGATAGAAGTCCAAGCACGTGCTCGAACGGGACGGAGATGCCCACAAGGACCAGATCTTGGGTTTACGAAACCAACCAGAGACTCTTTCCAAATGCTACACTCTTCATTTGCCAACATCAAGTCAATTATAGGTGACAAGGGCCTTCTTCACATTGCAGAAGAAATTGATTTCTCCAGCTTCACAACCTTGCAGGTCGAACATTTCTTTGCCGGGATGAGGACGCCGAGTAGGCCGACACCAGACATGCACGATTACGCAAGCCGGAGGCCAAACTGCATCATTGAGTCGCTTCAGAAAACCTATCAGTCTTCCTTCGTAGTTTACAGTGGTCCTCAAAGTCATTACATTGAAAAGAAAGTTCATAAAAAAGAACCTGAATGGCTGTATGAACGCTGTAAGTCAAGGACTGTGCACACTCTGGAAGAGAGTGATGAGACCAGGGAAGAGGCTAAGGAGCTTAGGCTTTTCGCCAAAGAGTTTGGACAGGGAGTGAGACAGCAAAGGGTGAGGGGTAAGTCCCAAGAAAGAGCTACCCTTGGCTATTTCCATGATGAAAAGAATCATTGCGCCAGAAACTCGAAATTTAAACATGCTTGAAGAACTCCAGGGCCTCAAGGAAGAAAGTGGTGATCACCTGGATGCCGGGACGTCAGTGGAAAAGAACAGAGTTGTTTTTTCAAAAGGAGAAGTTGTCGCTCTTAAGCATAACTACAGGACGTACCTGGAGCCCTTTTTTCTGGCAGTCCTCTGTGAAGATCTCCACAGCAGGAATGATTGTTTCCTGGAGGAAAAATTCACAATAAATTGGCTGGAGCAATCAGAGGAAGATCCTTTAGTCTACAACAAAGGAACCTTTGACGATCAAAATTCACCGAAATGCATCATGGACCGAGTCTCTGTTGATCGGGAAGCTGAACAGTTTATTTTAAGAAGAAACGAAGAACGGCGCCTAAGAAATTTGGCTAATGGGCATGTAGACAACGTGTCAGACGACAGTGACGATGAAAGCCAGGAAGAGGAGAATCTAGCAGAAGTGGAAGACGAAGAACCTAGTAGCAGATCCCGGTTTGAGGCTGGACACAGTAGATCTGGGAGAAGAGTCACCAGATATCTTCTTTAAATTTTTCAGTCACAATTTCGCTATTGCTATAAAATGAGGAAAGCTTAAAATAACAGCAATCAGGCTGAAAGTTGTCACGTAAACACTTCCAGTGCTCGAGTCTGAGTTCCTTGATAAGCCTTTCTCTTAGTTCGTCGTGGTTGTAGGTGGTTCGGGTTTTTTTTTCCTCGCAGCCAGCTCACCTTTCACCTTTCACCTTTCGTATTGTTTTATAGCGGGTTTTCTAGTGTTCATACGAATTTTACATTTCTCAACCAAGAAAGTTTTTTAAAAAGTAAGCTTATCAAGTAATGTGTAATGGACCGAGCATTTTTCACAAGCAAGCAACAGAATTGCAGTTATTCCTTAATACATCATGGAAGAGAAGATGAGAGGTTGATTCAGAATGAGCAAATGAAAATCTACTTGAGGTAAATACACTTTATTGTTATTAATGAATGATAAATCGACGTCGGGGAGACTTAACTTGATCAAATCTCTCTATGGGATCATAAAATTTATGTGGGATCAGGGACCAAATGTTGCCACATTTTGGGGATCAGGGATCCAAATTTAGAGCTAAAATTTGGGATCAGCGATGAAAAAATATACCTGGTTACGACCCTGCTCACCCAGGGTGCATTCCGCGTACGTCCCACGCCGAAGATACGCCAAGAGTTTCGAAGTTGTACGCCAAGCGCCCGCCGAGGCGCCGACGCCAGCAGCCTCGTCCCCAGTCCCACGCTAGGCTCTCTCCTCTTCCCGCCGCTAATGCGAAAGAGAGGCGAAGTAACGAGGACAAGAAAGTTGATGGACTAAAAACTTATGTCTCGGTTTATTTGTTCATGTTTATAATTACTAGTACAACTTTCTGACATCACTACAAATCTGCAGACAGTGACAAAGCATTCTACTGGACTAATGCAACGAGGCAATCTTCAGAGCTCTCAAGTTGATTTGTCGCCAAAGAGTGAGATTTTTGACGGCTTTTTGACGGCGTAGCCGTCTATTGTGACGCTAAAGGCGTCACTTTTCTAGGGGGGTTTGGGAGCATGCTCCCCCAGAAAATTTTGAAAAGTTGAAGTAGCTAAGACGTGTTTTCTTTTATTATGAGTGCAAATGTGACCCTTCGAAAGTAACTATTTAGATCCCACATTTTTCTTTTAAAGGGACTAATATCAACTCTTTCTTAACATTCCGACTTATCCAGAATCAAATTAACATGTGATTTCTCTGAAAAACAGGAGTTTCTTCTACATGCTGTCACTCTGATGCTCTTTGTTGTAGTTGTAGTTCCAAGTAGCTTTCTTGGCACTGACCAACTAATCTGCAGGTGGTTCAAAAGGTGACTCCTTGCTGGTAGTAAGCAGAGAGGCCAGTGTACCATCCATCTGGAGAAAGGGTCGAAATGTTGTTTTGTTTTTCCTTATTAGAGAAAAAACTCTCTCTTCACTGGCATTTCAATGTGGTAGAACAAGAACTGCACGAGGATTTCCATTGTCAGAAAGGGTTGGAAGCCAGTACAAAGGGAACATGGAGTGAATTATTCCCAGAATGATGGTTCATTAGGGAGTCACTTAACTTAAGCAGCAATTTTCTGCCTCAAAATGAACTGTTTAAATCAAAAACCTTAAATGCGTGAGAAATAATACTTCTAGCGTGAGGGCGCGAGACTGCCTTCGTTTGCGTGAGTCTCACACTCAATGCGTGAGACTTGAGCAGCTCTGAATCTTTAAATACCAAACTGTCGTATCAACGAGACACAAAGTGACTCAAGTCCGATTTTCCTCTGACTTACTTGCCATTTGCTTGAAAGGCTATCACACTCGCGTATTCTTTTATTCTTTACTGGTTGAGGACTCTGGCTACGAGTGGTCGACAACCGCTGGCCGAGGAGCCTGTGGACTCTAAATCCTGAGCCGTCCACAAGTTTATTATTTAAACGGTAAACATTTTCACACGCCAAGGTGGTTACCTCGGCTACACGCCAACGTACAATATCGTTAATATGAGGTAAGCTTACACCCTCCTACGCCGCGCTGGCTTGGTCTTACGCCCCTTTACGCCAAAGGCCACGATCGTACGCCAGTACGCCGAGCGATCTGGAAACCCACGCCGAAGATCTTCCGGGAAACGTACGCAAAATGCAGCCTGGCTGCTCACCGGCCTTGAAATCGATCGATCAGTCCGTTGGTAATTCAGTCCGTTCATACTTGAATCGAGCAATCATCAATCATCTTTACAATCATCTTCCAACAGAGCACGTTCTGAGTTGAGCCTTGCTAATCGTAAGCGAAAATAATCTAAAGAATAGCATAATAAATCACTTTCACGTACGATAACCAGCTCTATTCGACACAAACCCATTTTATTTGAAACTCACCGCCGGTTACCCAGCTATGCGACCGGGCCGCTTTCAAGGGGTCATGTGATTTACAACCGCACGCTCGAGAATTGCAGGCGCAAGTAACCGGTGAATGAGTGTGTTGGAGCTGCAGAGGAGCTGCAGGATAAAATGTGGCTGTTTTTCTCCGTGTTTGTGTGCGCCAGAAAGTGAAACGTGGATAGTTTTTTACTCCAGTAGTTGAAGAGTTGTGGGATTCGATGCAGAGCTACCCTCCCTTACACAAAGGTACAGTATTAATCTTAAATTTCTTGAATAGATTCTACCTCCTCTTTGGCGGACATTTTGGTTCGTTCGGTTCGGCTGAGGTCAGAAAAGTAAGGTAAGGTAAGGTAAAGTTACTCGGTAAAGTACAAGTTACTCGGCCGAGTTTGGCGACCAGACATAAATGTCCAGTGAAAAAAGTGAGCTTCATTTGCAACATATTGGAATTTTACCTAAAAAGTTGGATTTTTGCAAGCATATACTATAATAATTCTTAGATATTGACTTTTCTTGCAAGTAAATAGGTCGAATAAATTTCAATGACTGTGTTATAGTCAAGCACTGCACTCTCGTTCTGCAGCCAATAGACCATTTTCATTATGACGTCACACACGCAAAGGTTTCTGGTAGTTGTAGTAAAGATTGCGCCCAGGGTCGCTCAATCGCGGGAAAATTCAAAATAATCCACAAAAACACATGCAATGCAATGGCGGCCGAGTAGGTCGATCATATCACGTCTATAATGTGCATAACTGAGAGGACCTCGAGTGACATAGGCGACAAACCTGCTTTTACCCCACCAGGACACATCAAGAGACAACAATGTAAAAGTAAGGAAGCTCTTTTTTGCAAGATTTTCGAGATTTTTTAATCGTTTCGCACTCGTTGCGTTACAAAACTTTTTTAGCGGATGGCTTCTTGTATGCGCGATTTTCAGGCCAATAATTTTACGTGCATCCTTAGGATGAAGTCTTTTGAAGGCATTTCTTTTAAAAGCTTGTTGCTACAAGGAAAAGACCGGAAGAATACTCGACGGCGGTTAGAGAAGAAATTGGAGAGGTTTAATAGAGCAAAGAAATCCTTGTTCGAGAACAGGCTGTAAATGCTGTCAGTGTCGTTTTTATTTCCAAGGACAACGATCGATTTTTAAGCATTTCTCTGACTTCAACCGTTGGAAAATTTCATATTTGACTGTGGATTGACCTCGTAAGAATTTTTTAACTGAGCGAATCCTCATTTACAATAGCTTTCTTGAAATGTTTAAAAAACTTGCAGAAATTTGGTACAAAACAGTGTCAAGTTAAGCGGAATTGTACTCGAGGCATTTTGCTTTCCCAGGACAGCAAGTGCTATTCTGAATATTTTTTTTTCATACCTGAAGGTTTGTTTTCCCTTTTTCTCTGTTTGTCTTTTCATGGAATTTCGTATTAAAATTAAAATAAGCGATCTGATATTGCAATTGCATTTACAGTTAATCTTTGCGAAAAAATGTTGTGCGCATAAACTTTCAAGATTTTGTCTTTGTAGGTTTTGTTTATTAAGCTTGTCTTATTTCGCATAATGGTAAAATAATTAAAAAAAATAGTAATAGAAACTATTCGAGACTGAGTTAGTGTTGCTTCTCAAGCCAAGTTTGATTTTCTTTGGTACTGCACATTGGGTTGTTTGAACGCGAAAAATTGTTTGGCCGTCTTAGTGCGAATATAAACATTGCTTGCTTTTTCAGTTGACGGAATATTTCAATCATCTTTACATGTTTTGCGTTAACTTGCAGTAGTGAATGGTATTCCTCTTCCATTTCAGTGACTTAACTTAGAACTGCCGATTCACTCAAAGCGAAATATTGTTAAAATTTGTTTGCTTTGTTTTGTTTTTATTAAGCTTAAGGTGTTTCGATACAGTTTTTTGGGACCATACCTGACTTTTAGAATCGGCTCTTAGACAGTCTTTATCTTGTCGGATCAACGTGAAATTTGCAATACTTTTTGGTTTTGGATTGAACTTTAGCGTGATTTACATTGTGTGAAAATCGATATTTCCATGACAACGATAAACAAAAATCCTCGAAAACAATAAAATTGAAATTTTCCTCGATCCAGATTTCACTTTGAAAAGTAAATACCAACATCTTAAACTGTAGTGTATGGCAAACAAAATATACAAGAACAAAAAAATTCTGTGTGTTTGTTTTGAAATAAATCGCAAAAACATTTTCAACCTTAGTTTTTGTATAGTAATAGTAAATGCACCGAAAATAATCAATGCTTTGATGAAATGGCTAGAAAATACTTTCAAAATGTGTCTTTTACTTACTATTTTACGCCTAGAAAGTTTTGTTGAAACTGGTGTTCGCGATCTCGAGAACGAATTGTTTTTCTAAGATCATTCGCGTAATAATTTTGTGGTAATTTTTGACTTTGAGCGCTTTTGCGAAAATCTTAAGAACGGCTCGATGGATTTTTTTTAAAACATTAAACACGCGTGCTTGACGATGTGATCAATTTTAGTATCGAGTCTTATTAACATTGATTCACTGGAACACTTTTAGATTTAACGTTAAAGAGGACGTGTGAACCGACGGAAAAGCTTGCGTTACAAATTCACAGTTGGCAAGTAAACGCTAATATATTCAAAGTAGTGCGTAATTCATTGCTTCGTGATTTTTATCTGGTTTCTTTGTTCTTTGTTGCACTGTAGATTACAACGAAAAGTAAAAATCACGGAGGAATGCTTTGCGCATTACTTTGAATATATTAGCATTTATTTGCCAAATGTGAATTTGTAACGCAAGCTTTTCCGTCGGTTCATACGTCCTCTTTAACGTTAAATCTAAAAGTGTTCCAGTGAATCAATGTTAATAAGACTCGATGCTAAAATTGGTCACATCGTCAAGCACGCGTGTTTAATGTTTTAAAAAAATCCATCGAGCCGTTCTTAAGATTTTCGCAAAAGCGCTCAAATTCAAAAATTATCACAAAATTATTAAGCGAACGGATCTTAGAAAAACAATTCGTTCTCGAGATCGCGAACACCAGTTTCAACAAAACTTTCTAGGCGTAAAACAGTAAGTAAAAGACACATTTTGAAAGTATTTTCTAACCATTTCATCAAAGCCTTGACTATTTTTCGGTGCATTTACTATTACTATGCAAAAACTAAGGTTGAAAAGGTTTTTGCGATTTACTTCAAAACAAACATACAGAATTTTTTTGTTCTTGTATATTTTGTTTGCCATACACCACAGTTTAAGATGTTGGTATTTGCTTTTCAAAATGAAATCTGGATCGCGGAAAATTTCAACTTTATTGTTTTCGAGGATTTTTGTTTATCGTTGTCATGGAAATATCGATTTTCACAAAATGTAAACCACGCTAAAGTTCAATCCAAAACCAACAAGTATTGCAAGTTTCACTTTGATCTGACGAGGAGAAGACTGTCTAAGAGCCGATTCAAAAAGTTAGGCATGGTCCCAAAAAAACTGTATCGAAACACCTTAAATCTCGGAGTGACTCGCTCAAAGCATGTCACTGGATTACTCGTTTCGTTTTGCACTATACTAGATATAAAATTTTTATTGCTTCGATCTTCATTTGGTTCTGTTATTTAAAAACTGTTCTAATTGTTCTATATCTCCTATCTCAGATACTCCCTCCTCCCCTTCGATTCTTTTTCTCATGAGAGAAATATATTGACACATGGTTAAGACACGTTTTCCCTCTACACACTCGGTATCCAGGATTTGGGAAGAAAGTTTTCCGTTGAAATCTTCGTTAACAACACTTCGCAATTCCTCGTTTATCGAAAAAAAAAACATAAGAAACTCGACGCTGAATTTCTCTGAGTTTGCATAGCGATCGAGCACATAACTTTGTAAAACACCTGGTAGCTTGCCTTGGCCGACATGGCGCTTCTGCTGATTTTTTGACACTTTCCCGCGATTGAGCGACCCTGGGCGCGATCTTTACTACAACTACCAGAAACCTTAGCGCGTGTGACGTCATAATGAAAATGGTCTATTGGAACGATCTTTACAACGGTTTGATATACAGTGTCGCCTCAGGACAAACGTTCGTTACTCAAACTCAGTCAAAAAATTGGACTTGGTGAGCAAATATAGACAGGCTAAATTAGAATCTACATGTATCTGGCAAGCCATTTGCATGTCACTGAATAAGAATGGTCTCTTTTGTTCATAAAACATTAATACACAAGTAAATAAATGGCTGGATATTCTAAAATTTCTCAGTCAACATTACCTTCTGTAAAATCAAAGTGAACCAGTTTTGGTATGAATTTTTATCAACTTACCGGTATTGTATTTTTGCATTCCTTCTACCATGAATGACTGGGAATTATTAATTTAGGATAACCTTTATTGACATGTCACTTTTTGGTCCTATAAGAAATAATGTACATGTGTCAACTTTAGATTTTACTTCCAATTCAATTTCTGGTGGTCTGCAATAGCAGTACTGTCAAGTTCTATTAGTTGAAACTGTTGTTTAAACCATCGGGCAGAATGCGTGGACATCATTAATTATTCATGACTGCTGAAGCGGCAAATTTAACTGGAACGCGCTTTGAAAAGCCCGGAATAAGAGAAGAAAGGGGCTAAATTGGCTCAGTAGCGTTGGTAAAATTCGTTTTTCTGATTTCCAGAAGTCATAACTGAAAAATCCACGCGCGGCTTTTTGAAGAGGAATGCTGTATCTGTCATTTTGTCTTTAAACGAATGAGTTTTGCAAAGTTTAAAGACTATCTCTTTACACTTGAAAATGCCAAAAAAACGGGCCTTTTTCGTATGGAAGCCACTTTCAACAGCGATTTTCTTGAAACTTAACCCGACTTCCAAATTTCCACGCACGGCAAATGGAAGATTGATCTTTTCTTGAACAGAATCCGTTTAAACTTTGAAAATTGGTGAACAAGAACCACTATCCCTTTCAGTTTTAAAATTTTAAGTTTGAATAAGTTCCAAAATGGTGCGTCTTCCCCGGGCGAGCTATTGTTCTGAAGCCCACGACTGAATAACAATGGTTGTCAAGACTATAACAATACCCTATTCAACAAAACTACTCAGATGTAAAATGTCTCATTATAAACTAATCAGTTGCCGCGAACTTTGAAACTGATCTCGGTGCACCAGCTGATTTATTTATGTTCAATGTGCCGATCAGACCGCAAGATGAACAAGGAAAACGAAAATGCCCTAATGGACATCGCTTATTAGACAAAATATTTTCTTTTAGCAAAGAGAGAACACAAAGGAATTCAAAGCCACAAGAAATGGTTTCTGTTCGGTCGCTGTCAGTACGATTGCTAATAGAAAGGCGCACTGATCGCAGTCAGTCTATTGTTTAGTTTGTCGGCTACTTCATGATAATGAGTATCGCCGTGCGTTTATGGCAAGCAATGAATTAAGTTCTTTCTAAGCGTCTATGAATAATAACGCGCGATATGACAGATCTACAAACTTTCTTGAACTGGAAGTAAATGTCCCGAGAACAATAGGCATTCTGCGCGATGCATACTTTAGCGTGCATGGTTGCTGAAGGAAAGTATTTATGTGGGGCCTCTTTGCATGGATTTCCTGTCTGGATGAATAACCCTACTTTATTTATTTATTTATTTATTTATTTATTTTGTTGTTTGCTAAATACTGTATGTCCACCAACTGTTTCAGTTTTGTAACTAAATGGTGGCTACATGTATACATAAAGGACAAGACAAGCATTTTAACCCTTTTTGGGTGAGAAATCTAATAAACTAGCCAGTCCACCCACTCTTTCATGTAGAGCTGGCCCTTCAAAGACCTTTGCAAGTCACTGAGTAGGTGTTTCTAGTTACAGTTCACCAATCAACTTCTGTTATGTTACAGTACTTTTTTGCCTCAAATTTTGGCAGTGGCTGAGAATAATATACTATACACATGTATGTACGGGTCCATTCAGTGACTATTTGGCTTGTGAAGCATACAATAGTATTTTTCACTGTTTAAAAATACACCATTTATTAGGGGCTGCATGTACATGTACGTAATTATAAGAGCACGCAAAAGGTGTGCCTGTAGATGCCATACCAAAGGCACTAGCTACTCCTATTCCTCTGAGAGGAACTGTACAATATGGTTGCAGTTTTTGGGTTATTTCCCTTGGTATTTTATTTATGTTTATTTTACTTTGTATTTTTTTTCCAGGTGCATTTGTTAAAAACTGAAAACAGTACTTCCAAGTCTAACAGGGAATCCTTGGCAACAAAGCAGATCAGAAATACCACAACAAATGTTGTGCAGTTCAGGGCCTATTTAGATAGTCTGAGTTTTGCTTATGCTGCTGGTCTGGCATTTCATTGGAAATATTGTAACGAGTTCACTTCATTTATCATTGCCTCTGGCTATGATTGTCGTAAGGTTTTAACACATTTCAAAATCCTCCAGCATTTTTTATGCCATGCACGACAGACATGAGAAATTTTTAGCTTTTATTTGCATGGAACAACTTGCATTGTAGGCTGTTCATTAGCATGTCGCATACAACATAGTCTAAATTGGCCCTCTATATGTACAGTGTAGTTTTGTTACTTTTTCAATTAGACCTGAAACTGAACAGAACAGAACAGAGGCATTAGTTTAAACATGGAGCAATCCTGTAGGGTGAGACACTTTTGCTTGGATCACTTGTTACATGTACACATTAAGCCACATTAGCAGTTCAGACATACATGTATTTGTAAGATTTTTACATGATGAAATTCAGATCAAAATGATAAGTTTAAAATGTTTGTTTAGCCATGGACTTTTGCCACAAAAAGTTATAAATGAGGAAAAGAATCAAGAGGCAAAAAAACCAGGCTCAAAAGAAAACTGGGGCTATGGAGGAAAGAATGTAATAATTAAAAATTAAGTTCAGCTAGCATGATGAAGGTGGCAACCAGCATAATGAGACGTCAAAATAAACCAAATTGAAGTCAACATGTACACACAATGTACGTCGTTCTATTTCCAGATTTTTTCGTGGAAACAGCTTTCTATCTTGCGTGTAATGGTTAATACATGTATTGAATGAGATCAAGTAACTGAAACTACAGCCCACCGAAGTTATACCTTCACAGATTCCTTTCATTTTTGCATTGTAGGTGAAGTGACAAAAATGAATAGGTATGAGAAAAATCATTTTTTCAGTCTAAAGCTTCAGTTTATTACATGATGATGTAAGATACTGTATCAACCAGTGGCAAATTGACTGTTTTACATAACTTGATAATTTTTCATATCTTTTGGCAAAAAAAAAACCCTTAGCACAAAAAAATACTTTTAAGTTAAGTTACATTGTAATGTACATAAGAGATTTTTGGGGGCATATCTTTTTAATTTGTTTTTGACAAATGCTATCAAAATTAGATTGAAATATAATATGTACTTGTAATATCAAAGTACATACACTGTAATCACTACACAAGAGCTTGCTTTGCAGTTGTGCGTGAGTGGCAATTGTGCATGTGTTTTTAAATTCTAAGTGAGCAGCTCCTAAACCAATTTGATGAAATTCAGCCAAAGTTGTAATATAGTTTTCCAGCAATACCATGTCCGCAAATTTGAATTTTCCTTCTATTTGAAAGGTTTAGCTTTTTTTCCAGAGGTACATGTAGTCCCTTTTATCTCTCAGCCTTACATTGTGAATTTTTAATTTTATTTGAAAATTTTAGCTTATTTTCTTAAGGTACAAGTAGTACTTTTTATCTCTAATCCATACTGACACATGGAACTTTAGCAGCTTACAAACAAACACAGATGCAAACACAGATGCAAAAAATCTGAATCACGGTTTGTGAGACCACTGCATAAAGAATCAAATCCAGTGGCAATTGGAAGATGTACAGGAGAATTCATATTTTTTGAAATAAATTAAATTTTTAACCCTTTACTAGAATTGTTAAGCTTTAATCAATGGTTTGTACAAGTGTTTGTCAAAACAATGGACGTTACAGTAGCCTGTATGCAGACGGTCCTATGGAGTGGCTGATGACTTAATAGTCTAGCAATGGAAACATTTTTGGTTCCTCTGCTGAATTTGATTTGCAGTCGTAAAAGCTCTGGCTGATCAGTGTTATTTTGCAAATGAATCAAGTTCTGTAAAGTATCTTAATCAACATCTTCAGACGACAGTGCAATGCAACACTTTAGTTTTAACTGTATTTTTTTGTTTGGCTCTTCAGTATCGACCAAAGTAAAATTTTGCAAAGTACAGTGTGTGTACCTGTAAATGTGTCGAATGTGACAACCATTTTTAATCCCTAGGCCGTCACTTGTCAAGCTGAAAAGTCATAAGCCAACTTAGAGTTCAATTAATGTTTATAGGGTTGCTCCATGCTTAAAATAGATTTGGTATTAGAAAGTTTTGTTAAGATATACATTGTATAATCATTATTCACTGCACGTTGTTGGCTTTGGTGGTATGACAATTGTAGTGCATGTTTATATTTTGTACCCTGGCCATTTGAATTTCCATAGAATATGTATTAGAAATTGCACTACAGTTTGCAATAAAAATTATCATTGAGGCACATAAGAATTGCTTGGAACGTTTGTCAAACACTGTTAACCAAAAGCCTGGAAAGCCCAGGGAAACCTGGGCTTCTAGGTTTTTGAATTCTTAGAACATTGGGTTTGAGGCTTTTCAAGTACTGTGATGTTTTCCAACCACACTAACCGGGCTTTTCAGGTGCATATGATATGTTCGAACCAGACTTTCTGGAAAACCCTGGTAAAACCAGACAAACAAGGTTTTTGAGGTTTTGTTTTTGAACCAGACGTACCAAGAAAGCCTGGTTAAACCAGGCTAACCAACCTTTTCAGGTATTTTTTCGAACCAGACTCGCCATAAAAGCCTGGTTAAACCAGACTAACCTGACTTTTCAGGTTATAATTTTCGTCCCTAAACCGGCCTTACCAGGCTTCTGTGGTACAATACAACCAGGCTCACCCTAAAAGCCTGGTAAAACCAGCCTTACCAGACTTTCTACCAGACTTGTTTTCTTCACAAAAGCCTGGTAAGTATGGTTGAACCAGACTTGACCAGGCTTACCAGACTTTTTACCAGGCTCTTGGTGCAAGGGAACTCAACTGGAAGTCCTGTGAGTGTTGAGATTAATTCGCGTTGGTTTTACTTTTTTATTTATCAGACGATGTCATCAGCTTGAAAACTCGCGGAACTTTGTTAGCTATTCAAATTTGTTACTTGATCACATGTATTTTCTCCGTGATCTGATTGGCGTTGTTTGCACTTGCTGTGATTGGCCAGAGTAATTTCTTTGGTTCTAGTTTTACGACACTCAGTTTTCAATCGTTCTATTGCATTATAAGTAACGTGTGCACCAGCCCCCAAAGTTGTTAACGATTGGCTTATTTTTAATTTTATGTTAGTCAATTGGATAAAGCATGCGTCCTAGTAAAGGCTGTTTTTTAGTCTTAGTGACAAAAATTTCGAAAAAGGACTGAAATAAACGGCTGTTCATGACATAAGGGGGTTAATTGTACAAACAAATTCGAGGCTTTCTTCTGTCCATTTTGCATGGTAAATTACAGTTGCCCCGCACCGTTCCAAAGCGAGTTTGTGATTGGTCCGCTTTGAGCATTTCCGTACCGGAGTGTACCGAGCCAATTACATCACAGGTTTGACCAAGGCTTTTGGTCTTCACGTCTTCGTTATCAGTTTCGAAAGCTAATGTTGAATCCCTTGAGTTTAGTAGACGCCCATCCTCTCAGGTGCTCTCTAGGAAGTTGGTAGTTTCCCGGTGTCCTGAGTTAAGCGATAATAATAGCTTTTATTGCAGTATTTCCACCAAGCGGCTCTTCAAATTACCCACAGCAAGCAAACGTCTAAAATGTACCTGCTTATCTGCGGTACTGAACTTATCTTTGAATTAACTCTTTCCTGATGAAAGTAAAAAAGAACGTACCATTTTAGAAAAGTTAGAGGGACTTATCAAACTGGAGAGTTTTCCTTATCGGCTTCACAGTAAGGAAGCATTTTTCCGGCTTGCATTTCTTGCATCAACCACTGGACTTCCATAACCACTTGCACCGCCAAATTTAGTACAGCCACAACAGAAAACTCTCGATCCAGGCACACTCTTCGCTCCTTAGCAGAACGCTCGGTACACTGGGAACAGCTGGTACTCTTGGTACACTCGGTTCTCTTGGTACTCTCGGTACACTCTGTACACTCGGTACAGCAGGTACACTCGGTACAGCAGGTACACTCGGTACAGCCGGTACTCTTGGTACTCTCGGTACACTCGGTATAGCCGGTACACTCGGTACAGCAGGTACACTCGGTACAGCCGGTACTCTTGGTACACTCGGTACACTCAGTATAGCCGGTACACTCGGTACAGCAGGTACACTCGGTACAGCCGGTACTCTCGGTACACTCAGCATAGCCGGTACACTCGGTACAGCCGGTACACTCGGTACAGCAGGTACACTCGGTACACTCGGTACACTCGGTACTCTCGGTACACTCAGTATAGCCGGTACTCTCGGTACACTCGGTACACTCAGTATAGCCGGAACACTCGGTACAGCCGGTACAGCCGGTACACTCGGTACACTCGGTACACTCAGTACACTCGGTACACTCGGTACACTCGGTACACTAGCTCGGTACAGCCGGTACTCTCGGTACACTCGGTACAGCCGGCACACTCGGTACAGCCGGTACACTCGGTACACTCGGTACACTCGGTACACTCGGTACACTCGGTACAGCAGGTACACTCGGTACAGCTGGTACTCTCGGTACACTCGGTACACTCGGTACACTCGGCATAGCAGTTAGAACCAAGAGGTTCAACTGGCACGATCCTTTTTTGTAGTGGAGGTCTTCTCGTTCTTAAAGAATGGGTCAGCCCTGCACCGATCCAAAGCGGCTCTCTGATTGGCTAGTTAGCTAGAAAAAAAATATTTTCCATAAAATGATGGGATATCTTAAAAAAGAGGACCTAACAGTTGGTTTACTGTTAAAACAAGTCGACTTGAAAGCGAATGTGAAATAATCAGCGACCCGTATATCTCATCATTCTATTAAAAAAATTGTTCTCGCTTACTAGCCAATCACAGAGCCGCTTTGGATCGCTGCAGGGCTGCTCCTTCTGTGAGGGGGGTATTGATATTTTCTGAAACTACACATTGTGTGTTTGTAATGGTCCAGCGCAAATACTTGGTTCTACTCAATGTTGTCTAAACTTTAGTAACCTTTCGTATAAGAACCTTCTCCATTTCATATAATAGATGCTTCATTGGCCAACTTTCATCCTGGAGGTTCTTTATCGGCAGTTTCTTTTATGTGGGTCTTTTCTGTATTATTATTATTATTGTTATTATTATTATTATTATTATTATTGTTATTATCATTATTACAAGTGGGACCTGAAAACAGTATTATAATTATTAGTTAATTATTGGTAATACACCTCTCATTAAATTAGAACCTGTTTTATAAATTTTAAATTAGCCCCTGTTGTAGGTAGTAAACTTAAATATTGGGCGCAATTTTTGTTCACCTTGCCTCAGGTGAATCAATTAATTCATCTTTTTAACTACCAATCAGTCGATCAATCAACCACTCAACCACTCAGTTGATGAATCAGTCAATCAGTCAATTAAATATCAAAAATCAATCAATCAACTAACCAATCCGTGACAAGAAGGGTTGCCAATGAGAATAACAAATGGTCCAGTAATCATTAGTGACTTTATTCGATGCACAGATCATGACTCACTCTGTCACTACCCAAGACCGTGTTGGAAGTAAATGTTGCGATTTCAATTGTTTTTTCGGTTCGACTATTAGCCTTTACACCGTATCTAATGCCACCAATAAGCACTGTTACCATAATCCAGTACCATATGACAAACATAAAGAAAAACCTCTTCCTAAATCATTTCAGAATAGTCTGCAACCTATCAGGCAGTGAACTGACAAGAAGGGATCAGACTGTGGTGAATCAGTCATTGACAATTGAAATAGTTTTCCCCATAAAGTGAATTCAATCAAATAGGTTTGAATCTTCATTCGTGGGACGGTGGTGGTGGTGGTGGTGGAGGGGGGGGGGGGTACACTCCGAAATAAAAGTTATAGGTGTGTTCATCAGATCTTTTGAAGTAAAGCCCTAAAAGGGTCCGAGGCATTGTCTTGTGGGCGTGGTTCCAAATTATCTTCACTTCTAAGAGGTACTCCAGGATTCATTCCATTCTCACACATCAACCACTTAGTAGTATTGAGGGAACATGTATGCAGAACCTAATAAGAAGTTGTTCAATTCCTTATGAATTTCTGGTGTAGGTGCTTACAATCAAAGTTATCAATGACATCAAAATATTTAGCGGAAAAAGATCGAAAATACATAGCCTTATTTCAAAACTGCTCTTCAAATTTTTATTTGAATTGTTGTTTGACTGGGAATATAGCTCAGAGTACACATTTCTTAACCAAAGCCTCATAATTAATTGTCATATTTTCCTGTCACCAGTTTGATGGAATAAAAACCTGAAAAGGGAAACAAAACACATTTTAATTATCTCAATTGCTAATAGTAAGCCCATGGCTTTTTGGAGGTTTTAAATCTCTTGGTGAAAGCAAAGTAATATTTACAGATAGGCTAGCCTAACTGAGACCCTCGCAAGGACTATGTCATGCCACAGAACAAGTACAACTTGTCACCTGGATGAAATCACCATGTCAAAGATCTTGTTCATAGTCCAGCAAATTCCCAATAGCCCACGTTAGATATCTCAAAACTCTAACACGACTTTAAAGCTTTACAGACAAACCTCTATATTTGCTTTGGTTTTCTTTCTCTTCAGTCTCCTCTGGGAATCAATAGACAAAGGAATCTTGAAAAATTTGCAATATTGTTCGTAAAACTATTGCTCATTACCCGTAAAGATCTGTTTTAAGCTTTAATACAGGGAGTAAAATATCCATGGAAGTACATAAATCCTTTCGACCTGTAGCCCCCCCCCCCCCAGGAAAGTTTTAAGGGTTAGAACTACAGGCTGTCTGTTATTTCACCAGAACATGCATGTTACTGCTCAAGGACACCTTGCGACTTTGTATACAGCTATTTCAATTAAGGTTGCCGGATCATTTCAAGCTTACGCAACAAGAACAAAGGGTGGTGTGGGTAGTTGCAAATATGTCTTAGCTTCATGGTTGTCAGCAGTTGGTCAGGGACTTCAGATTTCTTAGTGCAAGTAATAAATGGGCACCATCCGCTTATTGTCAACGGCAATCCTGACTCGGCTTTTCATTTTCAGTTGTTAATACTTGTTGTGATGTGCGAAAATTCATGTTCCATATTTTTCATGATGCTGTTTTTCCTACTTCAAATTTACATACCAATGTACGTGCTCCACGTGCACCCACATAACTTAAATTTGCTATTTTAACCAAGTTGGCAAAAAGATCAGTGAGATTAAATATTACTTTTTAAACGAGAACTCTATCTGAAAATAATTCTTTCAGGTTGTTTTTTTAAGTTTTATTATATACTATAAAACTCTTTCATATGCTTTGCTATTGCACGGCAAGAAAGGTACTGCTGATTTTGGTGAACTTATAGGCATAGAAATCCCATATTACACTGCAGTCTTGTCGCAAAGGCTCAAGCTTTCATACGACAACATAAATTGCAACAGCTCTATGAATGTAATTTCATCTGGGGCAACGTACATACTTATGGAAAGTCGGTGTGCACGCACCAGACAAAATTGAGAGACTACTCGTAGTCTACGAATGGTACCAACTTAGGGTGGTACAACTTCAATCAACTCCATACTAACGCTTGCTTCCACGCAGGGCCAGCAGAGGGCACGAAGCTGCACGCTCGGAAAAACTTTTGCGTCTTTTATCCGATAGAGCTCAAACTTTGCACAATGATAGAACTTTTTATTCCAAACAATCGTATCGTTTTTGTTTTTTTATTTTAACGGTTTTTGGCGGGAAAATGACGTCACGGTGCTAAAGGCAAATTTTCAATTGTCTCTTATGGCACAAAAAGTATATGATTCTGAAAGAACTCATTGAGATAATGTGAAATGCGAAGAAATTATTGAAAAAGCTCGATCCGTCTTGAAGATATAAAGTTCGGAAGTTTGAATTTTCCGCCATTTTGTTACTATTTTTAGAACATTTATAAAATTCAGATCTTTATATCTTCAAGACGGATTGAGGTTTTTCAATAATTTCTTCGCATTTCACATTATCTCAATGAGTTCTTTCAGAATCATATACTTTTTGTGCCATAAGAGACAATTGAAAATTTGCCTTTAGCACCGTGACGTCATTTTCCCGCCAAAAACCGTTAAAATAAAAAAACAAAAACGATGCGATTGTTTGGAATAAAAAGTTCTATCATTGTGCAAAGTTTGAGCTCTATCGGATAAAAGACGCAAAAGTTTTTCCGAGCATGCAGCTTCGTGCCCTCTCCTGGCCCGGCGTGTTCTGTTTACATGAAGGCGATATGAAAAGTGACGCCGGTATAAAATAATCATCATCTCGGGCTGGTTTGATTCATTACCATTGCTGAACTGATATGAATGACTCACAACGGTCTAAATCAGACTGGGGAACCACGTAAAGATGAACTGAGTTCAAACTGCTCTGAGATTTCTGTTTTGAGCATGCATACTTAATAAGTGGCATTGAAGCATTCCAAGGTGGTGGATAAAAGATAAACTGGATTTTTAGGGATGGTTGGTCTCATGTTAACACTTCATGCCAGTCTGAGTTGCCGAACAGTCTCATGTAAATAAAATCATACTAGTCTGAGTTTGCACCGTTTTCATGAAATCAGGGTGTTACTGCTCCTGTGTCTCTGAGGATGTCTCGAACTTTAGGAGGTGTTTTTAATTTTCATGACACCAGTATGATTTTAATTCCGGTACAAGTTCATCCCCGGTTCCCTCTTGTTTCTTTGTATCTGTTTACGTGATTACAGCACAATTTCTCATAACAGTGTGAGCCATACCTGTGTGAGTTCACCCCAGTAGTGGTACCAAATCAAAATTCTCATTCTGGTATGGAAACCCATGCCAGTACCATGTAAACATGGTATAACTGTTCGATTCATTCTGCACTAAGTTTTAACCATTTAGCCATCCAGAATAAACCTCACATCACCGTGAAACATGGATTTTGTAACTTAAGTGGGTATAAGGTTTTCATGGCCCACCTGAATGGGTCTTGATGGATGTTGTTGGGCAGTTTTTATCCTTAGTTCAATTTTTATTTTCCTTTGTGAATAATAGGATTGCCAAATTGTAGTCACTCAGTCTTTTATGTGTTTACATGACAAAACAAAACAGATCATGCGCAAATTCTACACACTAAAGGGTAGATGGTTTACATTGTAAATATCTGGTATATTTGAATTATTTTAAAACTGTTAAATTGTGTCTAATTACATGAATGTTTGACTGGGTTCATAAATTGAATGGAATCAAGCACAGCAGTATGCACATTTTTGGTGTTTGACTACCAAACTCAAATTAACCCGATCACTGCGTTCAATCCAGTTCACTATACTGAACAGTTAGGTTTCGTAAGCTGGGATAATTATATGACTGATTTTACCTTCACTGTAAGAAAAGACTGCAACACTGATCACTGCTGACATATGTATGCCTAGAGCAGATATAAAAGGATCAGTGAAAACAACAAATTCAGGGCTTAGAAATTGGCAGTCGCCCTGTTGCCAGTGGCAATTTAAAACTGAACAGGCCCACTATATGTTGAGGTTTGAGCTGGACTTAATGATCAATAAAAAAATACATTAAGCTAATGATCGATCGGAAAAGCTCTAAAAACCTGTTCACCGAACAGAAATAAGCTTAATACGCTCAACTATAAAGCGTATTTCACAACAAAAGTCACAACAAAAGCAGCACTTATAAAAATTACACCTACCCTGACATTGTAGCCTGTTTGACTTCACAGTTGAGCCAAATTTCTGAGCAATGCAGCGAAAAATGAAGTGTTGTCCACTTTCCGAGAAACTATTTTAAAACAACTAGGAAATCACCTTCAAACGGCCCTACAAACCATTTGCGCGAGATTGCTTAGTAGCAGCGCCTAAAAAGGGCACCAGCCTCCCTTAATAATCCGTTTGGTGCCCAGTACTCCGCGTGCGTGCAAATTCACATCCTTAAGCCATATGAAAACGATATTTTAAAAAAACTATTAAAATAGTTGGAAAGAGCATAGTCTGAAACCAAATATGCTGATTCGTTGTTACATTTATATTAAAACCTCACAAAACTGGGATTGTCAAAAGTTTCAGATTCATTTTTTATTTCAATATTTTTTAATTTCAATATTTCAATATGAGGGAAATTAAGGATTTATTGAGCTTAATGCAGTTTTAAACTGATTTGAAATATTCCGTGCGCTCTGGTCAAGTGACCGATGACGTCATAAGAATAAGGTTATCATGGACGCTACTTTCATGTGAAGTTCTATTAACCAGCCGAAGTTTGCTTCTCTCCCCCTTAGACTGTCATAGCTACAGCCTTCTTACCAGTCCCCTGGGAAATGCTCCTGTACAGGGCCACCTTAACTTTCAAATGCCAGATGTAAGCTGGCAATTTCCAAATTGCTCACTCCAATGACCATCAGGGCACGTTATCTGCTTTTGAATTGATAGAAGCTTGCAGTGAGATAAAACTGCTTTTATTGCCAAAGTCTCGTGACTGATGACGTCATCACTGTGACATTGATATGAGGGATAACTTTCACGCAGCTGTAAATACCACATGGTACAGTTTCCTCTTCGACCACAAGTTAACTTAGTTATTTAGCATTGAAAATTAAACAGGTGCAAAGCATGCTGGGAAGTTCTTATTATAATTATATTATTATTATTATTATTATTATTATTATTATTATTATTATAACAATAAAAACCAACATAAAAAAGCATAGTTATCATTCATTTAAACTGTTTTTCCATTTCTGATTGCTTTAAATCCCCCGACTATTTCTTCCTAACGAACTAACATTGAGCAAATTTGGGAAATTTATTGCATTCCTCCAATACTTTATGTCACTTAAAGACAGCGTCTCGGCTACAATATGCTAGCGTATAGCAAATTTAAAAAATGGCTGGAAGATTTAGAATAATTAGGGAAGACGAAAAAGCCGGCTTTTTGCAGGTAGAAGAGGGTATGATCCGCTTCAGCTTCTTAGCACCTTACAGCCAAGTGAGTAATGTTTAAGTAAGGCTGTATTATACTGAATTTACAAAGAAACATAGTTATAAGATTCCTACTTATGATAACCCACATTAAAGAAACCTAAAATTCATATGACATAACTCTTATTATTCATTCCAAGTATATCTATGATTCTGAGTGGCTTAAATCTTTTGGCTGATTTTTCATAACCAGCTAGCACTGACCAAATTGAAAATATAAAATTTTACATCATTTACCCAATAATTTGGCTATTTATTTGACGATTGATGTTATCAAATAATAGGAAAAATTGTTGGTTAATTGACATCACGCAAAAACAATGGCATGGCAGCTCAGCTGTTTTGGTAGTGCAGAGCTGGAGAAAATGGTGTGGAAGACTTCACACGCTATGTGAAGAAAAAATAGCCAAAGAAAATATAATACACTACACAAAATGCTACAAGAAGGATGTCAACTGCTTTTTGAAGAATATATGCAAGGAAAAAAAAACATCCATTAACGAATATACGGAAACTACTGAGGAGCTGGCAAACATTTCATTCTCCATAGGGTAAAGAATGATGTTTTGAGCTTGGAAATATTTTGAACGAATGTAGTAAATCCAACAATAATTTTAATTATGAATTAAAATTCAGGTTTTATGTGATGTCTTAAATTATGCAGAGCTCAGAAAGTGTTATCCTCCTTGATCTACATTATTCTTCATGTTATTAATTCTATTATTGTCCATCTTTAAATACTCTTTTAGACAGATAAAAAATCTTGATCGCATGGTCAGCATTCCATAAACTAAGTGTCTCTAAAATATTCTCAATGGAACATAATTGATCACAATTATTAATAATTATTGTTTCCTGTATGAGACTATGAGAGAAAAAGTAAGTTTGTCAGTACTACAATACAGGCAGTGCAGATTTGACTCTTGAATTCCCGTCTTATTTCATCTTAACATTCATTTAGCAGACTTTCAATTTTTTTCGTTTCACTTTGCGTTACATCTCTTACTTTGGAATTTGCTGAATATGT
Source organism: Siderastrea siderea (assembly GCA_964030785.1). Taxonomy (NCBI): domain Eukaryota; kingdom Metazoa; phylum Cnidaria; class Anthozoa; order Scleractinia; family Rhizangiidae; genus Siderastrea; species Siderastrea siderea. The sequence goes on along the minus strand of OZ034966.1, from coordinate 31,067,896 downwards.
TAGTTCTGTTGCCTTGGACATCAGGAAAGTCATGCTTCTTGTGTCGTCTTTACATTCTGTCTATCCACACTGACAGTCAGTGGGGACAGTGCCACAACATAAGTGCTTTGGTTTGACTCTACTGTTTTCACTAGTGTCATAAAAAAATCAAGGAATTTTTCCCTTCTACATTTAACAAAATCCAACATCTGTGGTTCACATAGTTGAAGTTGTTGACCATGGAAAAGAAGTAACGCCTCAGAATTTGTCCCATCACTACCTGCTCTACCAAACGCCTGTTTATATGAATCAATTTTGTTTGGAGGACCATAATTGATAACCCGGTGCACACCTTTCAAGTCGACTCCCATACCGAGGGCACTTGTTGCAATGACAATTCGAACTACCTTGTGGATCTTTCAAGATACATACATACATACACACACACACACACACACACACACACACACACACATACATACATACATACATACATACATACATACATACATACATACATACATACATACATACATACATACATACATACAATGTGCAATGCAAAATAATGGCGGTGGAATCTCCATCTCAATCGCGAGCAGTCAGAGCAGTATTTCTGCCAGTATCTTGTTTCCTGTTTAAAGTCGGTGGACCGAAACCTGTTGCGAAATGGTCAACCTATGTTAAGTTAGAGGAGCAATTTTTTCCTGCGCTCCAAAGAAGGTTCAAAATCTTGGAATTTAAAACCATTGACAATTGCAGTACAGGTCTTCTTTTCAGAGGGCGATAGATCGGAAAACGGTTTTAAATATTATGTGTAGGCATACTTATGATTAGTACCACTTACAGTTATATGAAGACAAAAGCCTTTACAGCTTAAAATGTTTTCTTTTCGTAGCTTAAAATGGGCGGCAAATGTGACCTTGGAAGTCACCATTTTAATTAGACAAACCAGAAGAGCTGTTGGGTATACATTATGTTGACTTTTGTATTCTATAAGTACTATAGAAGTCTAAAACTTCAAAATGATAATAACTGTTATTTATCTGTCGGGCCATAACGTTTAACTGCAGGTAGGATTTTCTTGGACATTGGGCAAATTTTAGTTGGACAGTGTCCAATGAATGACAATTATTTGCAGCTCTGTAATACTGGAGACCATTTTTCAGTTACAATGCGTATCATTATTTTAATGTGAAATCGGGGGATTACTGCATCATTCTTGTCCATAAACAAACAAACAAACGAAAATATCTTGTTGTGGCAATTATATCCCGTTTTAAACGTAGGATAACTGAGTATCCTTGAGTAAAAGGTTTTTTGGAAGGGGTAGTGGTACTTTTGGCATCTTGCATGCTTCTCTACCGTTTAATGTGACTAGCCACCCTCCCTAGTTAACAAATTAATGTACTCACCAATGAACAGCAGTATGCAACTCATCACAAAAACAACAGCAGCAGTATTCTTTTGATAAAACTCTTTTGAGAACATTGTCCTAAATTTTTCATCTCCAATCAATGACTCCGGGCTTCCATGCAATACAGGAAGCTCCCACTTTCCATCCAACATTTCTTGATCTTTGGTCTACTTGCTTTCCCATATGTAAGCTGCCTCAATTCCCAGGGACCTGAGGTACTTTACCTGGTCGTCAAAAAACGACAATAGAGGTGAAATGACAACAACTAAAGGGATAAGCAGGGAATCCATGGCCTTTAGCGCTTAAGGATTTTAACACTTCAGACAACAGTTGGAATGTTTAGCTCTTTCCATGTCCTGTCGGTAATTGTCCGAAAACATCTCTTTTCCCCACAAGTTTATCGATAATAAGTTTTTGTTCAGCTTTTAACTCGTCTACCGCAAACATAGACAAGCTTTCGTCTATTCTTGCCGGAGGTCTTTCTCGAATTAAACATTTTCTGCAACCTTGGTCATATTTTTGGTTTCGCGCGAAAGCAAGAAAGCGCGCGTACACTGTAGCTGGCCGATTGTTCCCATGGTCGATCCACATAGTTGCGTGGCCCGTGCATCGAAGATTTCCGTGGAATGTGTCAGACGAAGTTCAACCAAAAAGATAAATAATAAGTAATATTGTTTACTCGCATAGCTATTAGCATTATCGTATACAACACTGGAGAAAGGGGAAGTCGTTAGCTATAAAAAAAATTTGTGATACGTTCGATAAGTCCGCCGTGAAAAATTCTCGGTGAGTGTTTGTTTTCTTGTGGCCATGTCATAGTTTGCGATTTGGTCGACTTCGATGATTTGTTTTTGCGAAACTCTCCTCGAGAATCTTCCCATTGAACGGGAAACGCAACTATCGCGATCAATGAGGAAAACCACTTCGTGTAAGAATACATCAGAGTCGCCTGACCCGTCCTCTTTTTTCTGATTGGCCAATAAAATATATTTCTAGCCAAGCAGAATTGGGAATTCAAACACTTCTGGAAAGGATCGGTAAGACTAACTGCCCAGGGGCTCTCCCGTTCTTGATGTAAACTTTCACCCATGAAATTCCCGTCGTCCCGACTAGCTGCCCCTGAGGATACAGTGCACCCAGAGCAACGGATATTTAACAATTACTATACGGGGGCGCGTTGATGAATAACCAACGAGGCGGGTAACGCCAAAGTTGGTTATAATCTTTTGATACACAGCAAACTCGACCAAGTAGAATAGCTGTTTTTATTAAAAACTCAACCACTAATTCATACACCAAAATCTTGAAAGAAAAAGAGAAAAAAAGAGAAAATGGAAAAAAATAAGGGAACAAGAATTGAACACATGACTGAACGAAAAAGGTACCAAGAGCCTGAGTTTGTTGTAGGCTCGCATGTGCAGAAAATTGTTCTACTGCTGCTCAGGAACAGTACTTTGCTCAGGAACAGTACTTTGCTCAGGAACAGTACTTTGCTCAGGAACAGTACTTTCACATCATGCATCAGCTTTACACTTAGTACTTAGTACTTGCCATAGTAATCAATACACTACACTTGGTTACATGTATTTTCTCCGTGTTCTTACTGGTGTTGAGGACAGGACGCAGAAAGTTCTTCAACGCGTAGTAGTAGCACAACGTTTTATAACCAGCGATATATTCCGTTACATACGAGCCCATGAACTTTCAAATACATGAATAACAGATGATGCGTATTTTCTTGTTCGTACAGCTGACAGGGCTTGTACGGCTTGCATAGTAGCAAAGCTGAATAAACCAGGAAAAAGACAAACTCTGCAAAATGTTTGAATTAGTTTAAATTGACAATTCTGAGGTAAACGTACTTACAATTGCGTGCTGGGTAACTACGAAGCAAAAGAAATGACAACAGTTGGCGAGTTCAAGTCGCTAGCCATTCGCGTATGTTTCGTGAACACCGTGTGTCCCAGTCACGTGAGTGACACAGGATAACCATTACCAAAGGATCACACTCTAACCAACATTGATTCCCTTTTTAAGGTTACTGTGTACGATGTAAATGGCAATTTGCAATTTTTTTTATTCCATAAAATAAACGTTTCTATATAATTTTTCACTTCCGAAAAAGAAACTTGAGGAAAGAGTAAATATTCGCCGAGAAAACGGAAGTGAAAGTTTATTTTTGATTGACAGCTTATTAATGCGAGTGCAGCCATCCTGAACGATTTTCGCGGGAATGGTTGTTTACGGGAGGGCCGCCATATTTATCCTATCACGAGTCGTAGCCAGAAGTTGTCAAAAGCGTTCTCTATCCGTTGATGGTTTATCTTTGTCATTAAAATCCGATTTGTCATTGGAATCCGGTTTGTTGTGGGCTGGCTCCAAAAAGCGAAAAAAAAAACTGAAGAAAACAAGAAGCATGACAGAGGAAACTTGTAGCCTCGCTGCATCAGACAAAGGTTCGTGCTATCAGGAGCGGCCGTCAGACACCTTCCGTTCAAGAGGAAGGAATCGGAGAAAGCGGGCAAGGTATCCTTAGAAAGGAGGGTCATTGAATGTTTGGACCGATTGTAATCGTAGTGGTGACAGTGAATCGCCAGACGATTGTGATGAAAACTGTAGTTACCAAAATATCAATACTGTGATAGCAGTTGGCGAGGCAAGTTCTATTTTGATATAGTACTGCCTATGGGCCTGAGAATGGCAGTAATGGCTTGCCAACGTATAACAAGTTCTGTTTGTTATATTTGTGAACAGTCCGATCACGACGTGGTCATCTATTTTGATGATTTTGATGATCGTGCTGCCTATACTTTTCGTGGTTTTCTTTTGACTACCTGGGTCTGGAAGAGTCGTGTAGTACCGCGTTCTACTTGCGTCACCTCCTTGGGAGTGCAGTTTGATACGCAGGCCAAGACTATGTCTGTCACATCTGAAAGGCTGCTGGAGTTGGAGACTCTCTTGCAAGACTGGTCTGTAAGGAAATCTGCTACTAAGACGCAGTTGCAGCCCTTGATTGCAAAATTGGCTTTCGTTTCTTTCTCTGCCTATTTTTAGTGCTTTAGTGGAGGTCATTATCCCTACTGAGCTTTTCCGTGCGACTGATTGCGGTCTATAATTCTACTCGCAGGTCGTGCTCTGCCTCGGCTACATACGGAGTTCCACCGCACCCGTCGTGCGACATATAGTGATGGCATTCATCGGAACCATCTTACTCAATTCAATAGAAAACGTTCTTATCATTTTCTATTTACTTTAAGCTGGAATATTTACCCGTTAGCCTTGATACGTCTATATTGTCAGTTTTTTAGTAGATCTTTAACACCTCAATCTGTCCAGAATTACATCAGTGGGGTTAAGTTTTTTCATGTCATTGTGGGATTCCCTTTTCCTTATACACAATCGTTTGAGCTAAAAGTTACTTTACGGGATATTTCTCGCTTGGCACAGCATTGACCAAAACGTGTCCCCCCGGGTTACTCCTTTTATTTTAAGGGTGGTGGCTGACATTAGTGATCTTTCTAAAGAAGACGATATAGTTTATCTTACTGCCTTTCTGTTTGTACGTGTCTCGAATACTGTTCCTCCTTCTCGTAAGTCTGTTGATCTTAGCCACGTGTTACGCCTTAGAGATATTTGCGTTACTTTGTATGGTCTCTCGGTCACTTTTCATAGGACTAAAACTAAGGGCAGGTGTTCCTAAGGCTAGCTTCTTTCGTGGTCATTCGTTTCGCAGGGGTGGGGCGTCCTGGGCCTTTAATACTGGTGTCCCTGGAGAACTTATTCAGATTTTGGGGGTTTGGTCTTCAGAGGCTTGGAATTGTATTTGGAGCTGTACAAATTCCTTGTGGCCTCTCACTGTCCTCTCGTATGACCACTCCTTTTTTGTCTATTTAATTCTTTCGCTCCTTTTTGAGTTTGGTGGGCGGAGAGGTTTATTATGAAGTAGTGTAGGATTGTGTCCACTTTTTGGTTTTATTTTACTTGTACCTATTACGTCAAATAAACCTTTTGTCTATGTCAAACGGAACCCTTTTTGTCTTTATTTATTGATATGCATAGAATTTTCTCTTCGCCATTTACCAGATTTCGCTGACGAATTATACAGAACAAAATAGGTTACGGGAAAGTTCTGGAAGGTTGAATGTCAGCAAATGTGAAATCGGAGGCACACATTTCGGGCCTTGGACTTCCCGAGGCTTTTTAAACCTTTTCTGGGTAAAATAATTTCCAGAGTAAATTACACGCATGATAATAAATATATTTGGGTATGAAAAGTCTGTCTTTAACTCAAGCAAATTATTTCAATTCACGCATTTGAAATCTGGTTCATATAAAGAGGGAAGAACGGAAACGCGGGCTAATTTTGCACTAAGACAAGCTTAGACTTCAACCAAATGCGTTTAGTTGGAGATCACCTTTCGAAAAATAGACACGTCAACTGTTTGTAAGATGGGTGAGGTGATACGGGGAACGAAATTTTATAAAACGCATGGCGTTTTTAATACTGAAAATATGAGAGCTGTAGAAGAATTCAGAGGTTTTAAATTCTAGTGGCTCACAAATTAACTCCAGATTTTAAGGGCCCGTCACAGGTTTTCTTGTTGAATTTTAGATTTTCTGAAAAATGTATTTCATTTATTCATTACGTCATCAATTTCACATGCGGTATTTCAGAACCTAAAAAAGCTCAGCAGTTGAGCAACGCACTGGTATCGTAGAGATGAAAGGTTCGAATCCTGTTTAGCCTCGAAATTTGCTTTTTTTTTAATTTTCAGGTAAGAAAAACAACTGCTTAAATTGCTACGCAATGCAAAGCTTATTCCATTCATTACATAAATTTTAACCTTCAGCCCAGAAATGAGCATTTATAGTTTTACTTTAAACTGTAATCGTTTGGCCTAAAAAACGCCCCACAAATTTAAGCATATCTTGTGATTTCTTTCTTGGGGAATCGGGGAGAGAAGATATTTTACGACATGTGTGATGTGCCATAAGTGACTCTATTTTCCAGGTGTCAAATTTTCGTAGTCGTGAAAAAAAAAGAAAACGATGTCGCGAACATTTCCTGTTATAAAAACTGAAATTTAAACTATTCATTTATTAAATGTTTTCTAGGGATATATCGGACAACAAGATACCTTCCATATCAACTGAGACCTTTGCTCACAACAGCCTCCAGGTCGTGTAAGTACCATAGCAAGCGCTTTGTAACACGTTTTTATATCACGTTGCTGCGCATACGCCTTTTGATAGAGTCAAATAACTCTAGAATTAATTAACATAATACAAAATAATAATTATGATAATGATAATTATCAGTAGGAAACTATCCCATCCCGAGCATTCGTTAATCTGCCTGAATATGGGAATCAAACATTGTAAGTATGAAAAACAACAGGTATTCCTGGAATTTGGAATGGAAATAAGACCCTGACGCTATTTAAAACACAAATATATGATTGTTCATGCTCAACTTTTCTTCTTTTCCATGCCAAACTTCTCTAGCCTCATACTTGTGTAAAGGTGGTGTACGGGACGATTCGCAATGCCAAGTTGATGCCAAGTAACAGGGGTGCGCGGACGATTTTCTGACCAATTTTTGCATTGCAAAGTTTTAAACCAGCTTCGAAAACTTACAACGCCAAATCGCCAATTTTTCTCAAAGGCTTCCCAGAACCCTATCTGCTGCGCCGGTGCGCTAAAAATCGCCCCATGTGACTCGTCGTTGGTCCTGCTCTATCGACTTCGGGATTCAGAGTATATTCCTCTGGTGAATTCTTCACTTCTTATCTGCCATGTCCAGTGGGAACTTTTTCCAACTTTTCGTCCAAAGGAACTGAAAGATGCACACCATGTCCACCAGGTATCTTACAGTTATCCCACTGACAAGCTTTTGGTTTTCTTCCGGCTAATAGTCATTAACAAAACTATGAAAATGTGAAAACGCCTTAAAGTTAACAATTGAAATCCCCAGTAATTGTGTCAGTGGATATATTTTCCCGTGTATAGAACGTCTTGTGCAGACTTTGTTGTTGACGGAAGATGACATTAATGTGGGCCGGCTTACTTGTTTTAAAATATTCCATTCCAATTGTAGGATCTAGCGTGTTATGTTTTTCAGCATTCTTTTCTTTTCTTCTATCATGTTTCTCAGTTGTCACTTGCTCGTTTTTTTAATTAGTTTCACCTTCTGATTAGTGTACTATTGTTGTCGTTGTTGGTTGGTTGCCATGTATAATTTATTTACACAATTATATATAACGTGGTTGCACTGTAGGATTAGAATAGAGCCTGTTCGCAGTCGTGCTAAGGGCACTAGAAAGTTTGATTTAGTTTGCTATCGTTTCATTCTACCTTTGTTAATGTTTTCTTTCGTAGCCGTCATAATGTAAGTATTGAGTCATCGTCGTCTTTCGTCAGTCTTATTTTCTATCCTTTAGGTTTATTTTTCATTCTGTTTGTAACTTTTTGTTTATTGTGTTATATTTTCAACTTTCTATCACTACTACTTCTACATATAATAAAGAAAGCGTTGGAAATCAACGGATTACGAATCGTCATTAAGACAGCCACCCCCTCGGAGTTACATCCACATTTTAGTTTGTTTTGCAGACGCTTTTTCATAAGAATTTCAATGCTCCTCATGCGCCCAGTGCTTCGTGAATACCTGATTGATTGATTGATTGATTGATTGATTGGTGGATTGATTGATTGATTGGTTGATTGATTGATTGATTGATTGATTGATTGATTGATTGATTGATTGACTGGTTGTCTAACTGAAGTGAACTGGTATGTCAAGTACGGAACAGACGCAAATTCTGGTAAGTTTTCATGTGTGGAGGACTGGAGTACAGAGACCTCTAAAGGGAACCTCTTTGCTCGAGAAATTGGACATGTTTAAAAGAGAAATTAGGCGTTACGTGTGCGATTGTTGTGGTAAGAAGTAACAACTTTAATTTATCGAAGCAAACAAAGTTCTTGGTGAAATAATACTGCTGTTGAAGGTTTCTTTTGTTAGCCTGCACGGCAAGAGACGTGTAATTACAAAGTACTTAAGCATAGTTTCCTTTGTATTTGATTGCTTTTAGGAGGCTTTTACTCGGATGACGTAGGCTACGTGGGTACAAGCTGTAAGAAATGTCCAAATGGTTCCTTTGTTGCATTTGATAAAGCACCCGGAAATAATTCTCAAGATTGCAAGTCTTGTCCCCTAGGTAAAGATGAACAGTGAATTTAGGTTGCATTGCAATAAGCTAACCAAGGTCATGATTTTGCAACGCAAAATTTGATTTTCCGTGACATTTTGGAAAGCAAAGCAAGCTTATATTGCAATCTGAACGATCAATTTGTACGTAGGTTGATCGTTAAGTTATTGTCTAAATCTGCTTTCAGATCGTGCGTTCCATTTAGGGATCTTAGATCTCTTTCTATGCAGCACGTGCACATTCAGGTCGTTCGATTGATCTTTTCTTTCTTTTTTTTTTTTTTGGTGGGGGGAAACTGAAAAATCTGCCTATATATTAATTAGACGGAAGGAAGCCTTAATTGTAATCAAAGTTTTTTTGTTCAGTGTTATGTTAGCATGTGGTTGTGTCATCTTGGTTTGCGTCATATGATAAAACTGCGAAAAAAAAAACACGCATTACTATTAACTGATTGCTAATGTTGAAAATTCAATGCATTTTATAGCCTTCGGATGTAAAGAAAATACACTCTTTCTTTATAAGAACCTTTTTTTATAAGTACGTCGAGGCTGGGATTGGCCAAAATGTTAAGAACATACTAAGATCATACCTAGGTTGAGGTTTTGTTAAGAACGTCTTTATCGTGCCTTCATATTTGTAGAATAAGCTATGTGAGAATAAAATTAAGTGTAATAATTTGGTCAGCGTCCTTTACAGCCTATGTGAGCCCCAAATGTTAGAAATGTGATGTCGCAAGTCATCTTCCATTTCTGAAAAAAGCAAACACGTATAACTTTTAGGAAATTGGTAGAACTTGACCTATTTGTCCTTTTTTCATTCAGAACTATGATTTACTGAAATGCTATTCAAGTTCAAGTTAAAGGATCATGTACTTGAAACAAGCCTTCCTCTCTATTCTGACGATATTAGAAACTTTAAAATTGACGAAATTAAATTGTATTAAATTTCGTCTTTAATAAGTAATTAAACTATCCTCAAATCTTAAACAGGAACAGAGACTGATGTCTTTGCTGGATACCGTGCTTGTCCGTGCTTAGAGGGAATGTATCGAACCCACATGTTCAAGGAATGCGTCAAATGTAAACATGGATTGATGTGCAAAGATGATTACGCCAGTTTGAATTCTGGATATTGGTGGAAATGGAGGAACGAGAGTCACAAACGCCGCTACATGGACTTTATAAACAATCTCTTGGCACCCTTACCCTCATTAGGTGAAGATGATGTACAATACCCGTACCCGATACCGCACCAGTACAAGTGCCCAATAGAAACGGCTTGCCAAGGTGGTTTGGATTCCAAATGTACGTATGGATACGAAGGTCCGCTTTGTGACGTTTGTAGTTCAAACCACTATAAACAATTGAAAACCTGTAAGCAATGTCCATCCAAAAATTGGATAGCGGGTCAGTTGTCAATAATGGGGACCATTTTTCTGGTAATCGCTGTGGTTTCAGTGTGGGTCAGCTACAAGAGCAAGAAAAGCAAGAACAACCAAGAAAAACGCAGTCCAATAGACGTCTTTTTGGCCAAATTAAAGATCGTAATTGGCTTTTATCAAGTGACCTATGGTTTATTGGAAGCGTTCTCCTACGTAAAATGGCCAGAGTCCTTGCAAGTCATTAGCAAGTATTCAGAGGTACTCCAGCTGAATGTGCTTCAGATGGCACCCATTCAGTGCCTGTCCGCTGGATTACGTGTGGATGCCTTTGGGAACTTGTTTGCAATAATGTCCATAAATGCTACTGCCATTGTCGTTTCTGGAGTTGCGTACGGAGTGCGTAAATTGCTTATCTTAAAAAATAGAAACCTTGAAGACGAGGAAAAGTCCAGAAGAGTGTCCAAGACAAAAGAACTCGCGTACAGGAGCTTGTTTTTTTTCTTGTACGTGACATACCTCAGCACTTGCTCAAAGACCGCCACTGTCTTGCCACTTGCTTGCCGAAAACTTTGCGCGGATAAAGATGAAAATTTGTGCCCCGCTTACCTGAAAGCCGATTACAGCGTACGATGCCATGAATCAAGGTACAACAACTTCGCTATCGTGGCGTACATTTCCGCTGCTTATATCATTGCCCTTCCTACAGCCACGTTCGTCACTCTTTGGAGGCAACGGAGAGCAATACTAGTCACAGAAGAAACCGCTGCATCTCAAAACGAAGACTCCGGCACAGAGGTGATCACCGGATTACGCTTTCTCTTTGAAAGCTATAAGCCTGGTTCGTGGTATTGGGAACTGATTGAGATGTCTCGCAAAGTAATCGTCACCTCTCTTCTTATCCTTGTTGGGCAAAATACCAGGTCCTACATTGGTTTGACACTGGTCATTGCTGGGATGTATGGAACAGCTTTCTGCCGGATCCACCCCTTACAAGACGCTTTCGAAAACAGATTGATGTCGACGTCCCTTGCTGTTACTGTTGTCAGTTTGGTCATTGGGGCCGTGAGTAGAATTCCCGCCGAGAACTTACCAGCCCCCAAAGATTCATACATGGACGCAGTTATATTCAACATATTGGTGATTGGAGCAAACACTCTGGTGATTGGGCTAATTGCTGGTAAGCCAAACACTTTATCCTTCATAATAAATAAAATTTTTGTTAAGCCCAGGGCTAACGAGAGTAAGATCGAGCTGACGAGAGTCGTTTGGGGGCAAAAACGTCATGCTAGCCCACAGATAAGGCACTAATAACATTACAATCCTATATGAATATATACACCAACTGATTAACGCACCTACCTCCACTAACGCACACTTTCCTTCACTTGTACTCACTTTCCTTCATTTGTACTCACTTCCCTTCACTTGTACTCACTTACCTTCACATTAGTGCCTTATATGTGGGCTAGCATGACGTTCTTGGCCTATATGTGGGCTACCATGACGTTCTGGCCCGTTTGGGACTCTTGGAGTCGTGCATTCTTGGCGAATCTCGTGAACTTTCGAAGAGCTAGAATCTACTCAAATTTTAACTAGATTCAATGGGAGTTCATACTCTCGTCCTTGTTTAGCCTCTGGCTCTCACGAACTCTTATTAAACTCTTGTCCTCGTTTGGCGGAGGCTTTTCTATACCTGGTCTGAAATTAAGCACAGATTTCATTATTTTGGCCTCGACTTTGTCATGTTTTGCCTGCTAGATTGAAGGATCAGGTGAATCTGTTCTGAGAGAGTTATTGTTTAAAGAATCTGGAATCACACCCGAACAAAACGAGTATACCGTGCTCATGTTCTAATTTGGCGCATGTTTTTTTATGATAATGCTATGTCAAGCTGAGGCGCATTCTTTTTCATTTCAAGAATTAATTGATAACTGGGCGTCTGTCGGAAATTAAAACCACCACTATAAATAATAAACGCCTTATTTTGGCGACTGTTTGCTCAAATTCTATTCCAAAAAAATCTAAAGCATCCTTTGTAGCATGAAAATCATGAACATACGATCCATTTCCAGGCTATTTTACACCTTCGCTTTCGGGCACAGCCATGCTCTTTTTATATTTTGTTTGTTTGTTTTTTTCGTATACCCGACATTCATAACGCTGTCTATTTGTTGAAATTAAAAATGAAATCTATTTAAACTCTAAACAATCTCAAGGGAAGTTTTTGCTCCACTCACAGAGTCCAGAGGAGTTCAATTCGATCGCAATCGTACAAGACTCTTCGAATTAGATGTTTTTTTAGTATTTCACCTTGTATACAAGATATCTTTGCTTTGTACAAAAATAACTCTCAAAACGGCCGTTTTGGAATCTGAACCTTTTAAATTATGTTTCCATATCCTTCGATCTTGTGTCACTCGCAGGTCTGCGTACAGCTCCTAGTACAGCTTCCGCCATGTTTAAAATACTGTCAACAAACGCTGACACCCGGGCCCCGTAACAGTTACCCGATAGGCAACAATTTTTCTTCGTTTTCCAAAAGAGGCGGGCCCCTACAGTAACAGAAGTAATTTGGCCCGCGGTATGTATTTCTTGTAACGCAAGGAAAACGCCGAAGACAGGATGAAGGAGAACTTATACGATCAAAAAGAACTCCTCTGAATCCCGTGTTACATTAAGCTCGTTGATATATTACAGCTTTTTGCTTAATGTTATTCTTAGTTCAGTACGCAGTGCACCTATACGGATACCTCAAGGAATGGCGCAAAAATCCACATTGGTCCTTTTCTTGCTGTCTGGCTTTGCTTCTTCCTCTCATCAATTTGCCGGGGGAAATTAGTGGCTTGGCTGGAACGAACATCACTAACACGCAGCTGGACACAGGACAGTTTGAAATGCAAACTGTTGTTGGTGCCGTGAAAGATAGTGGGGTTATTGATGTCACTCTTGATGATGAAGAAAAAGATGATGACAACCCAGCGGAAGTCCAGGAACAAGATTGTAAAGAAGCTCAGTTTCAAAATGGAGAGAACGAGACGTCCCCCTTTCACACAGTCTTGAAAGACAGTGGGGCCATTGACGACACTCGTGAACAAGGTAGACAAGGCGAAGGCATGTACCACGACATGGGGCACAACAACAGAAAGTATCACCAAGCGATACAAACAGAGTTATTGGCGAAAATCTCCATTAAAGACGTAGACGACGAAGAGCCTGAAAAGGAGACACGCTTCTGATCCCCTGTGAGTACCGCAGCAACAAATAGCCAATGAATCTATAGTCAAACCAGGTTTTCACTGAAGCGCACATATTAGCGGGGTTCCGTACCAAGCGAGTTAGGTTTTGAAATAACAAAAAAAATCTTAACAGGTCGGGACCAAGAAAACTGTCTATAACAAGGATATACTCTTATTACGTGGCTAGCCGTGCAGCGAGTCTCGGAAAATTCCGAGCACCTTGTTATCAGGGCTACTCGTTGTAACATTGAAATTATAATTCATTGATGCACAGCGGGGCATTTGCTACTCAGGGGCTCACGTGACCCTCCCTCTGCTAAACTCTTAAAAGAATAAAAAAGTGGAGAAAGGGCGATGAAAATAGCACAGAAAATTTGAGGCTTCTGACCTTCAAGTGGGAATTAAAAATCCGTTCTGATAAAATAAAATAAAATAAAATAGATATTTTAAGTGTCTCTGTATTTAGCCTTGCAGCTAATTGGGCACACTAAATAAGAAACGTTAAAATGGCAATTATTAAGAAAAGCAACCCAAAAGATTACCAAAACTAACAAGAAGACACTAGTTTTATGCTGTTCATAATACCTGGAAGAGTACAATATTATTTGCATCTACATAGGTCACGGCAGTTACTATAGTAACTATTATTTAACAGTCCTCTCTAAGTCGTGTTTTCTAATAATGTGTTTCTTGAATGCTTGCAATCAAGACAGCTGACTAGTTAATTTTGACCAGACATAAGGACCTAATAATCTTAGTACGATATGAAACCTAGAGAGGATGGAATCGTTTTTCCATAGAAAGTAATAGGCCTGGTCGCTGTTCTTTCTGAACCACAAACGAATAAATAAATAAATAAATAAATAAATAAATAAATAAGTAAGTAAATAAATATTAAATGGTTTATCTTTACTGGGAGTTTTTCTGTCTCTATAACAAATCATAGTACACGTTTCCTTCTTCAGGACGTGACAAACAAGAATCGCTAAGATTACAAAATCTTGTTACTAGTCATAAGTATGTTCGACTGCCTAAAGGTTCTACCCCTTTCTTTGCCAGGTGACTGACTCCAGCATCAGATACCATTGTTGCTCAAAGGAGAGACCAGTACCTCAGGAATGTAACCACAGCGCTCCATAGGTCACGCATAAGAAAATAGTTAACTGATATTTATCATATTTAACCTTTTGTGCCTGCTGTACAAGAAATATGTAGAATGTTTGTAGGTTTAGGTCATTTTCGTAGAATGCAAAAGCAGGAAAGTTGTTACCCTTACATGCATTTTATCTATATTTATCATCTGGAAAATATTTATCTGTTATGTCTGCTTTAAAAGAAATAATTATATGTAGAATTTTTCTAGGGTTTAGTAATTTTGGTAAAAGGCAAAAGCAGCAACAGCCTGAAACATCCGTTTCAATGTACTTATCATTTTTGAAGAAGGATTTCAGTCATAACTTCTGCCCGCTTTAAAAAGAAATGTGTAGATTTTTTCCGTAGGTTTCTGTAATTTTGGTAAAGGACAAAAGCGGGAAACTAATCATCCCTATTACTGATTTTATCCATATTTATCAACTGAAAAAATACTAATCATTTATGTCTGCTTTAAAAGGGATTTTAGTTATATAGAATTTTTCTAGACTTCTCTGTAGTTTTGGTAAAAGGCAAAAGCAGCAACAGTCTTTACGTACTGGTTTCAATCATATTTATCATAACTATGCCTGCTTTAAAAGAAATATTTAGACTTTTTGTAGGTTTCGAAAATTTTGGTGAAAGGCAAAAGCAGAAACTATTAATTCGATGTATCCCTTTAACTGATATTAATCATTTCGAAGAAGTATTTATCCCTTGTACCTGCTGTAAGAATGTAGACAATTTTAATAGGTTGTGTCTAAGATTTGGTAAAATCGTAACAGCAGGAATAATAAACATATCTTAAAATATACTATCGTTTGGAACTGTTCTTAGAACGAAATTTGTATTATCCTGCAGATTTCTCAATCGCCATCTTATTCCCCCATCTTTTTTCACCACTAAGAATACAAAGCTAGTAAATAAAAAATGTTCCAATTCAAAATTAATCACGGGATCGTCTATACTTAAGATAGACACAAGAAGGCCAACCTCATGTCAGATGATTTGTGTCCTCTTTGTAAAAAAGAAAAACATACAATCAAGCATATGTTTTTACAATGTTCCCACAATGACTTTCTGACAAGAATTGTACTCCTGGTGGACAAAAAACACTAACGAAAATATTAACTTGTACGACTCAACACTTCTTTACAATGGACTTATTCAACCTTGCAGATCTCAACAGGTGCTAAGCTTAGCGCTTTTAATTGCGAAATGTTTCATACACAAGTGTAATTTGGCTGAAAAAACCTTACTTTTTCTTTGTTTAACTTCCGCGAAAATGTAATGATTGAACAATACATCGCAATCAAGAACAAATCTGCCAAACATTTTATCGACAAATGACACCCATCTGAAGTGGATTTGAGATATGTTTTATGTTACATATTGTATATATATTATTTTATATTCTTTTTTGCAATTTCCAAAACAGCACACACAAAATTTATCTTTTAATTTTAAACCAATAGAAAGAAGCCGTGAATCTAGGTGCCCGCAACTGTATAACCCCCGCTTGTAAGGGCCCATCTTTGATTAACCACGGGTTGTCTGGTTCCTCAATGTTCTATACGACAGTTTCTGCTAGAACAAAGGAAACTGGAAGTTAAATTGTTAGTTAAACAGATCAATGAATAGGTTTATTGCTTTCGATTAAAAGGCCCAGTTAGTCAACTTTGTTTTGGTCTCACTGACATTAGGTAACTTAAAGCCCAAGCATTTATTTCAACGTTATTCAGTAGCTCAGTTTAGGTCTGCATAAAGAGGACTAGAAGTCCATTTCAAAATGTAGTGACAATTTTCACGCTTTGGAGCAGTTAGCACCACAGGATATCCAGCTACTCGGTTGTTCACCCACATTTCGTACCCCAATTTCCATTTTTCCCTTATAACCCTCCTTTCGAACACTAAGGCGTTAAATGGTTAAGAGAAACGTTGGCGCATATTTTCCTTTCAAAAGAAAAGCACGTTATCTCTTTTTTGAGTCCCGTTTGCACAGACAGTGCTTGGTTTTGACGATTTGAAGTTGAAGTTGGGGATCCTGGGTACACCAACTATTTCATCGAGTATGCCAAGAGTGCCTTTGGAAACTTGTGAAGTTAAACTGCTGCCCAAAGAGCTTGGAGGTATTTTCTCGTTTCTGTGCTCGGTTTAACAGCTTCTTTTCCTTTGTTAATGAAACGTGGTCTGGTATGGCCGGGCACACCAACTGGTTATTCCAGGAATGGTTTTGGAAACTTGTGGTGAATTTGAACTGCTGGCTGAAGAGCTCGGCGGTGTCTTTTCATTCTCTTCCTGTCGCTGGTCTTCTGTTTTTCCCTTGTCAATGAAATGTGAATTGGAATAGCTGGGGACATCACGTGTTTCGCCGGGTATGGTTTTGGAAAACTGTGAGGTTAAACTGCTGTCTGAAGTTAAATTTTTACTCTTTAGCTTTCCCTCAGCTGCTTCTTTTCTGTTGTCAGTAGAATGTGGATTGGGTTCCCTGGAGACGTTATCTGCCACATCGTGTATTCCAGGAATACGTTTGGAAACTTGTGAAGTTAAACTGCTGTCCAAAAAGCCAGGCAGTTTCTTTGCGTTATTCTGGTTTGGTTTGACGGTCTCTTTTGCTTTCATAATGGAATGTGGATTGGAATGGTTGGGTTCACCAACTGTTAGAACAGTTTTACCAGTGATAGTTTTGGAAACCTGTGAATTCAAACTGCTGTCTGAGGAGCTGGGAGATGTCTTGTTAATTCGTTTGCTGCCCCTCAGCTACTTCTTTTCCTTTGTCAATGAAAATTGGATCGGGTAGCTAAGTCCACCAACTATTACACCGAGTATTCCTGGAATGGCTTTGGAACCTTGTGAAGTTCAACTGCAGTTCAAACAGCCTGGAGGCAACTCTCCATTCTTCTGGTTTAGTTCAAAAGCTCCTTTTCTTTTGTTCATGGAAAGTGGATTGGTATGGCTGGGTCCATCACATGTTACATCAGGCATTCCAGTAATAATATTGGAAACCTGTGAAGTTACACTGCTGTCTAATGAGCTTGAACGTGTCTTCTCGTTCGTCTGGTTTGGTTTAACGGCATCTTTTCCTTTTTGATTAAAAAGTGGATTGGGATGGCCGGGTACACCGACTGTTACACGGAGTGTCCCAGGAATGGTTTTGGAAACTTGGAAAGTTAAACTGCTGTACATGTCTGAGGAGCTTGGAGGTGTCTTGTCATTTTTTTGCTGTTCCTCACCTTCTTCTTTTCCTTTGTCAACGGAATTTGGGTCGGGATAGCTGGAGACATTACCGGGTATCCCGGAAAAACTTGCGAAGTGAAAGTGCTGTCTGAGGAGCTTGGAGGTATCTTCTCGTTCTTCTGATTTGGATTTACAGCTGCTTTTCCTTTGAATGTGAACGTGGATTGGGATGGCTGCTTCCAGCAACCACGTGCACCCGGCATTCCGAGAATACTTTTGGAAACCTGTGAAGATAACCTGCTCTCCAAATAGCTTAAGGGTCAGTCTTATGGTTCTTCTGGTTTGGTTTAACACCTTTTTTTCTTTGATAATGGAATGTGGATTGGGACCGGGTACACCAACTGCTACACCGGTTATTCCAGGAATGCATTAGGAAACTTGTGGTAAATTAAAACTGCTGGCTGAAGAGGTGGTACATTTATTCTCTTGCAGTCCCTCAGCTGTTTCGTTTCCTTTTTCAACGGAATTTGGGTTGGGATAGGTGAGGACATTATCTGCTACATCGCGTATCTCGGGAATACTTTTGGAAACTTGTGAAGTTGAACTTCTTTCTGAGGAGCTTAGAGGTATCTTTTTATTCTTCTGGTTCGGTTCATCAGCTTCTTCTACTTTGTTAATGGCATATGGATGGAGATGGCTGGGCACATCAACTGTTACACCGGTTATTCCAGGAATGTCTTTGGAAACACGTGGAGTTAAACTGCTGCCTGGAGAACTTGGAGGTGTTTTATCGTTCTTCTGCTGTCCCTCAGCAGAATGTGGATTGACATGGACAGGGACATCATCCGTTAAACTGGGTATTCCAGGGATGCTTTTGGAAACTTGTAAAGTAAAACTGCTATTTGCGCAGGCAGGAGAAGTCGTTTCTATTTTCTGGTTTCCCTTAACTTTTGCTCGTCCGTTTTCAATGGAATGTGAATTAGGATGGCTGAAAACGTCTCTCCCACTCTGTATCTCGAGTCTTTCAGGGGTAGCCTGAGAATCGTGCGTGCAAAGTTAAACTGCTCTCTAAACCGTTAGGAGGCTTCTTTTTCTTCTTCTGGCGACCCTCAACTGCTTCTCTTTCATTGTCAATGGATAGTAGGTTATGGCTACTGTGTAACTCTGGGTTCATCTTAGGAACGCGTTTGGGCCCTTGTAGTGCCATCCTGGAGCCTATCTTGCTTGGTTGAATCTTTTCTTTGTTCTGGTTTTCTTCAACACCTTCTCTTCTTTTATCAAGGGAATGTGATGATTTGGGATGGCTCAGTATGTCATCTGTCACACTCACTACCCCAGGAATACTTTTGGCAACTTGTGAAGTGCTGCTGGCTGAGGTTCTTGGAGGTGTCTTATCTTTTTTTGATTTTCCACAACTGCTTCTTTTCTGGGTATCTTAGGAATGCTTTTGGAAGCTTGTGAAGTTAAACTGCTTTCTGAAGTATTTAGAGGTACTTTTTCCTCCTGCTGGTTTGGCTCAATCTCCTCGTTTCCTTTGTCAACAGAGTGTGAATTGGGATACCTGGGTACATCCGCTTTACTGACTAATTGAGGAATGCTCTTAGGATCTTGTGTAGCCGAAGGGCTGCCCGTCGTTGGATACATCTGTTTCCTCTTTTGGTGCTCCACAAATGTTACGCCTCTGTCTTGCTTGGCAGACAGGGTGAGGCGTGTGGGTTTATCATCTGGTTCACTCAGTAACTCAGAGCAAGTCGGAAGTAAATCGATGCTCGGCTTCGTCTTACGTAAAGGAAAACATCTGCTCGAACAGGGCATTTTGTATGTAATTGCTTCAAATGAGTCTTCGATTGCTTTGAAATGTTTCTACTCAACCGGAACCAATATATTCCAAAGTGCAAAATCAATGATCCTTTTTGAATGTTCCAAAAATAGGCCATGTCTTTCCAGAATCTTCTTGTTATGCGGACTTAGATCAACGTTGTTATGCAACAGAGGACAATCACAACTTTTTTGTCCCACCACACGGGCACAGATATGAAGATACGGGCAGTCATCACTCGTGCATTTGCTTTTCAAATACAAAAGACAAACTTGAGGCAAACTGTAACAAACAATCCGTCTGATAAGTTCATTTGGAAAGTTGTCGAGTCCAAAACGTTTTGTCCTTTCTCTGTTAAATTTGTCAAAGAAGTCGTGAGAACGGCGACATTTACCATCGCAGGAACCTTCCAAAAACTGTTTACAAACATGCAATCGTTGACAATCACCCAGCCACGCATGAAAACCCGTATTGAAATACTGAGGACACACTCTATTACATACTAGATCAATTCGAGCACCAGTAACTTTTCGATACTGATCTTTCCACAAAACGACAGTACTTACAGCTTGACCTTCCAGCCAGTTCTTCAGCACACTTGACTAGAAGGCGTTGTCTTCTTCAGATTCACATATAGAGTTTAGACCTTTTAATTTCTCAGCAAACTCGGAAGCCATTGCTATACGGAAGCTATCGCCTCGCTTACAGACTGGCTCATTCCCAAAGTCTGTGTTCTTTAGCCTGGGATAACACCCAGTTGGGGGTTTTTCCCTTTGACGTAAACAACCGGACAGGCGAAAAATTCCTTCCATTCCTTCCTTCACGTGTTCGCAAGCCATCTTAGTTCGGGCTGCAATGAGCCATAAATGACAAGGAGTTTTTTGAAATCAGTAACCAAATGCTGGTTTTAAAGCCTTGTTTTGGTCACGGTAGCTCTAGCTACGTAACTGAGCGAATACCGCAAGTAACTCATCATGTTTGAGTCATGCTGGTTCTCATGCTTGTTCATGCTTGATTCATTCTTGTTCAGTCACAGGTAGCCCAGGCGAAAGGTGTGAGACAAGTTTATTTACAGATTCCAAGGTGGAATATCTAGAACGGTTTGAAAACGTATTCATCTTCACTTCATTTGTCCGACTACTTTGAGTCAATTTCGCTGCATTTGCACATGGAATTTTCCAATTTTGTTGCCCGCGTTACTGGATAGTACCGAGGTGGCAAAGCGACAAAATTAAGTTAAAGTAAAACCGGACAGGACTTACCAAGAGACAATAAAATCAACGTTAGAAAGCACACGCGGTCCGTTACAAATCTACTATCACGTTCCTTTAAGCCAGCCACAATTCAATACACAATGCCATATAAATTGCGTGTGAAATGGGGACAAATGAAGAGGCAACAAAGGGAAAATAACTATAATTTTTATTAATTTAATTTTAGATACTTCTGCTGCTACGGTCTCCATCGTCAAATCTGCAGGGAAGTTAACTCTTTGATCTGTTATATTTCTGGATTGAAAGAATCATGTTAACAGATAGAAAGAAAGACACACTGGAAGAAAAAACTGAAATAAAAGGTAAGGTTTTCAGCCAGTTTAGTGTGGGATAGGGTATAGAAATCAGAGAGTTTTGGTCTAGAATAGGGTATCATTTATGGGGAAACAAGGGATTGAAACTCAATGAGTCTGGGATAGGGTAGGAATTAGCCTGCGTGGCAGGGGCTAAACATTTACAGAGTAACCCTTCCCCCGGCTATGCAACAAAATAAACAGACCACTCTATTAGTTCATGCCAGTAGCAAACAGGGCTGTGTTATGCAATATGGCGGAGTCTAAAAACCTCTTGCGACTCTGCCAAAGCAAAAATAGCGCGCAAGATAGGATCAGGAAACCACGATATGATACTTCTGCCGCTACGGTCTCCATCGTCAAATCTGCAGAGATAACTCTTTGATCTGTTATATTTTTGGATTGAAAGAATCATGTTAACAGATAGAAAGAGAGACACACTGGACGAAAAAACTGAACCAGAGGGTAAGGTTTTCAGCCAGTTTAGTGTGGGATAGGGTATAGAAATCAGAGAGTTTTGGTCTAGAATAGGGTATCATTTATGGGGAAACTAGGGATTGAAACTCAATGAGTCTGGGATAGGGGAGGAATTAGCCTGCGGTCCGTTAAAAATTTACAGAGTACCCTTTCCCCCGGCTATGCAACAAAATGAACAGCCCACTCTATTGTTCTAGTTTGTTAAGAAATTGTGGTCCTGCGTCAGTAGGGGAATGAGGCGCCTCATATCAACCCAGTTGATAGAACAGTTTTCAGATGAGTCTAGAAAGTAATGCTGTGTTTGTGGTCAAAAAAGCTTGCAGCACTTTCTCAACCAGTCGGAAGTAAAACGAAAACCACTCGTGACTTTAATTTCTGATTGGTTCATTTTGTGATTTGTTTCTGTTGTGATTGGGTTTACGACACATTTGACAACCGCTCTATAAGGTTAGTTTGCCACCGGTTAAGAAATTCAAAAGCCGACATTTCGAGGCGGTTAGCCTTTCGTCAGAGCGAAACAAGCGATTGCACTATAAGTGGAAACATGGTACCTAACGTAAAGGACGCGAACAATTAATGCGGAAAGCCACGCCGTAGCAAACCAGTTTTTCTTTGTAATGTGACGGTCAAAAAGATTTCTTTACTGCACAAATAACTATTTAAACAAATTGCGTGTCATTTTTGTGCTCGTTTCGCGCGTTAACCATACAATACTATGTGAGTTACTAAAGCCCCTAGCTCCTTCCGGAGCGTAGGTAATCAACAAAAAGACTTCCAGCAAACATAGTTTTGGGCTAACCCACCAGCATTTCCGAGTTGTAGCCCACATCCACTAAAATCATCATTTACTGACAACGATAAGTGAAGTTGAATGACAATCAGATTAGTAGGTGCTTTTGTATTGGCTGTATTGACTGTATTCTGTATTTTTTTTTTCGGGTTGCGCGAATGTCCTCCACAACCGGGAAGAATGCTGCACACAGAACATCAGGAATTTATCACAATTCCTATTATAGTACTGCACCAAGCCAACAGTCAATCCCACGTAAGTACTGCGGCAACCCAACAGACTGCCATTCACAGCCAGGCTGTATTACCGCAGAATTCTCCATACAGTAGTCGGCAGCCCAACAAAGGTCCCCATACAGCAAAGCAGCAGCCCAGCAGAATCCCCCATACAGTACTGCAGCAACCCAACAGACTGGCATTCACAGCCAGGCTGCATCACGGCAGAACCCTCCACACAACAACAGTGCAGGAAGCCAGCATACGGCCGAAGTTGAAGGAGATTTTTCGCGTCTCTAGTCACCAAATTTTTCCGATGTGAGCTTAGAAAGTGGCCGAAAACAACCTCTGCCGGCGGAGCTCATTCACCATTATGCCCGATTAGAATAAGTTGCAACGTACGGAAAAAGAGCCGACTGCAAGTATATGTTTTTTTGATATACAGAAACTTCCTGGCTCGCTGGAAGTTTCATTTTCGTTAGCGTCGACCTCAAACTTTCGGTGAAAGTAGAAAAAATTTGCCGCGTCTTCGACGTTATTTATTAATTTTTTTCGATGGGATTTTTGGAGACAAAGAAAATGACCTCGGCGACTGCTAAAACCGTAAAAGTGTTTGACGGGCTTTTGATATGACAGGGCCTCTTCTTGGGACTAAAACTTTACTGACGACCGAAATTCCAAACTCAATGTTCATTTCTTGTTCGAGATGAGAGGCTGGAATTTTCCTCTCGATCACGGCCCATCCAGTCAAGTACTGGTCGAATCCAAATAAACAATGCCAACCATTTCATTTGCCATAACATCTTCCGCAGTTTATCGATGACAAGAGCAAACACATGACAGGAGGCAAGAGAAGGGACCCCATTGGTTGCGCTTAATTGGCTTGAAAGACGATATGAAATTTACACCTCAAAATCACTCGGCCGTGAAAGGTCAAAATCCTGGGCTAAGTCTATAGTCTCTAATTTTCGGCGCTCCCTTCGCGTCGCGTCTCCTCGAATTTTCGCACGCGCGCGTGTATTTTGCCCGCCCCACAATCGCCATCGCCAAAATTAGAGACTACTCGCAGTCTACAAGAGAAAGCCTTGTCACGGACGCTGGTGTCGCTGGTGTCGCTGGTGTATGGTGGCCTAATGTTCTCACAAAAAAATGACCAGATTCTTCATGGAATTCCGAAAAATAAATGAAGAAAAGTTTTTTTTTTCATAAAAAAATATTAAAAAATTGTCTTTTATCTTTTTTCATAAAATATAAAAATTTCATGTTTTTTTTTTCAGTACACGTGTAGTTTTTTCGTAGAAAATAAATGAAAATAAAACGAAAGTAAAACAAAAAAAGGAGAAATTCAATTTAAAATAAAACAATAAATCAATAAGAACGCACTCGAAAAAACAAAAAACAAAAACAAAACAAAAACAAATTAAAAGAAACTAAAAACAAAAAATAAAACAGAAGAGAAAAACTGGTAAACTTTGCGATTGCAAAAGCAATTAAACTTAGAAAAACCTATGAGAACGCCCGGCCATCTCATGGCCGATCGTTCTCATACGAATATTGAAATCGAAAATGAAATGTATGATGACGGCCTGGTGTTCTCATAGCCCATAGCCGGCTATATCTGTGATCAGCGGTCCTCTAAGATGGGGACCGCTGAACAAGGATTTGGCGTATGACGGGCTATGAGAACGCCAGGCCGTCATCAAACATTCGATTCCGAAAGAATTCCGAAATGAAAAGTTTGAAGCCAGCCGAGCGTTCTCATAGCCCGCCATACGCCATATCCTGGATCAGCGGTCGTGTAAACAAGAACAAAGGCTTGGTTCCCGCGCTTTCAACACGGTTCAGTCGGTTCAAGAGCGAGATTTGAAAGTCTTCTAGTCAAAAATAAGACATGTATCCTCGTCGGCAGCAAAAGTGGAACGAGTTGCACGATAAAATGTCAAACAAAAGGACCAGAAGTGAAGGTAATTCGAAGAAGGGGTCCACGTCGGCGCCGCACGAGATTATTGTTCAAAGGCTCTCTTCAGAGCCTGATAATAAACAGACGTACCGTCCTGTTCAGCCCAGGGAGTTTGTGTGCTTTGACTACAACGACTTGACGCTTGTAAATCTCAAGAAAGCGTGTGCAGATCATTTTAATGTGCCAACGGGTTCTGTGGATGTGCTAGTTTCTAACAAGGGACCGTCAGCCACTAATGTCAACCAAATACCCCACAGGAAAGATAAAGTAAGTTCACCCATATTTTTTGTGTATAAATGCGGTGCTATATTAGTGTAATGGACCGTACGTAACAACACTGACCCAAAACCCAATTTCATTGCCTCCCCCTGGGGGAGGGGGGGAGGGGTACCGTTTTGCTGGGTATGTACCATTTTGCCTCTCAGAACCCCTACCCTATGATAGTCTATTCTGTGGCCAAGTGAAGATGCCGTCTTAGTCACTTTGATGCAAATGTAAATTTAGCGATCCCAACTTAGTCACTTTCAGTTTATGCATCTACCTTACAAACCCTTTTAACTGGGTCATCCCTCTCTCCTCCGCAGAGGCCTCCTACAGTCGCACGGTAGAGATGCGCAGAGGCTGGGAAGAGGGAACAAATTAAAGTGCGCAGGGAATGCTGGGACCTCTTCCCATCATTCCCCGCACTCCCGTTTTCTCTCTCTAGCGTTCCCGCTTTCCTCTTTTTTTTCTTTCACTGGTGTTTACTAACTGGAGCCTCTGCAGAGGAGAGAGGGGTCATCCTAAAATGAATTGACACATTTTTTCAAATGAATAATAGAACCCTATTTTTCTCACCTACAAACATCCTGGTACATTTGCTAATGGCAAATATTTACAAACGTGTGTGACAAATGTGCGACCCCATTCTAGTATAATTTTATTGAAAATGCAACCCCATTCAGCGGCACATCCCTATTAGCCTAGGAAGTACCCCCTGGACCTCCCTCTTGATAAGGGCAATTCCATTCAATAGCCCCCCACCCACACACACACACACACACACACTCACGCACACCTGTATGCATGAGTTTTATTTGACCCTATCAGTCGATTCAAATTGAAACCAGGGGCATTCCACTTTTTTAAAATCACGTAATTAATTTGGGCAGGTTGCACGGTCAAGATTTGAATGCCCTTTAGTTCGAGAGGTTTGTCTGTATTTAAACTTTGTGTGCTGTAAGAAATCGTGGAAGCTAATTGGCTGACTAGAATGTGTAAATGGCCAAAAATACATGATGTGCACCCCTCCCCCCTCCCCAAGCATTTGTTAGCTTGTGAGTACCCAGGGTAGTGCACTTGTCATCGTGGTCTTATGGTAGTGGGCATTTGTCAGTGTTGAATCTTACATTTACTTCTCCTTTTAAAAGCAAAATATGTTATGACATTTGAGATTTTTAAGCCCCATGGTGGGATTTTTGTATGAATCTGCCACCCCTCGTGGGGCATTTGCAGCTTTCCTGAGGAAAAAACGATGCTCCAATAACGGGGCAAATGCAGGGGGGTAACTGAGCTATTTTTTATGGCTTTATATTTAAATTCATATACTTCGTTTTCTGGACAAAAAAGGTGCTGTAAACTTCTCCCTTTTCCTGTTGTTGGTTTGGAAATTGTCACTTTTGCAATGTACAGCACTCAGTTTGAATATTTAAAGGGACTGAGATTTCTAGTTTGTGGTTTACCAGCATCTAATCATACTTACTCGCATGAAACAAAAAGAGGAAACTTGAGTACTACATAAAGCATACTTGAGGGAGGTATGAAGAATTTTGTATCTGCATTTATTTGCCAGTAAATCGCTCACATCATATTATTAGTAATATGCTTATACATTTCCACACAATGCAATTGAAGTATAAATAAAGTACATATAGTTAGGACCACTTATTGAATCTCTTCCAAACAATTTGTAGAAAGAAAACAATACAGCTGTAGATTCCAACTAAAGTAGCTAAATTTTGGCTCAAAACAGTGCAAGTACCCTACCATTCATGTGTTAGAATTGGCACCATTCAACACTAACAATTTATTAGTTAGAGCTATATTAAATCACCATTTGTGTCACTATGACTATTCTTTGCTGAATGTGTACTGCACTCATAATAGGTATATCTTGTGCGATTTGCTGTAGCGGACTTGCAAGACCAGGGTGATGATGAAAACTATGAGGGGGGAAGTAATGCCTCTAAGAGCTCTCACATTGAAGATGTCCCCATAAAGAAACAGAAACATATACGTCGACCAGAGACAGAGTACCCAGATTCAGCCGGTTTCCATTGATGCCATACTAAAGGCTGGGCAGCTAGTGAGGCCAAAAGAAAGAAAGCATGTTACTTTTCCAATTGAGGCTTTTGATGTCAAAAAGCAAGAGTGGGCAAGTATGGAGTCCCTGGAAATTTTGCTTGAGACAGAGAAGTTCTCTTCAGGAGGATTTAGAGATGCTTTTAAAGGGGTTACCCTTAGCAGCAATAATGAGCAACAGTATACTTGGGTTGTTAAAACTTATAACCCAAAGGCCATAAAAGCAATTCACGACACAATACAGTCAACTCTAGAAATTCATACCAGGAAGCAAGTGCAAATGCACACAGCAGCCAGGCAAATCACGAAGTGCTTTGCTTCAAAAGTCCCCTCTAATTTTGGAACATGTTTCGAATACAATAAAGTGTATTACACCACATACAATGACGAACCAGCTACAATCGAAGAATTTGTTGAAGGGAACTTTATGAAGTATATCAACAATACTGGCAAAGTTTGCAGGCCAGAGGACTGCACTGAGGAAGAAGAGGTTCTCATTGAAAAAGCAGAGTGCCTGGTGCATTATAGCTATAATGCAAGTAACAATAAGCTGATGGTTCTTGATATTCAAGGTAGCAAATACCTTTTGTGTGATCCAGAAATTGCCACACAAGAACTCATGTGTGCTGAGAGTTCAGAAATCTACTTCTGTTGTGGTAATCTTTCGACCACTGGAATAACTCTTTTAAAGAGGCACATGTCTGCAATGAGTACTGCAAAATGATGAAGCTTCCTTATTTTTGAGTGTGCTTTTATTGTTTGTGTGTTACTACGTAGAGAACTACACTTAAGTAGAATAGTTGCACTGAGACTGTTGTTACAAAAGAGGAACACATCACATTTTCAAAGTTACTGTTGGCGTACAACCCTGTTGTTTGTACATTAGGAACGTTTAGTTTATGTTCATATTTATAAACTGTTCTCTATATATTCATCCCTCTATATGAAAACAAGGTTTTAACAGGAAAACAGAAACTACAATTGTAGGCCGACGAATAATGACAATGAAAACATTGTAAATTATTCTTAGTAATGTAAGTTGATATTTTAGATTCACATTTAACTGAACATGTCAACTACTGTAATCATGGTGTATGCCAAAATTATTCAGTTAACATAATTATAACATTGCTGTTGGTGCAGGCTGCAGTGCGACATTGTTCGTCCCTGTGGTGATTAGGGCTCATTGTAGTATGTCTTCAGAAAAAGGAATGTGGTTGCAGCATCACTTGGCTTCACATCCTCTATTTCAGGAATGACCCTTTCACATTCTGCTCTAACAGCAGGTGTCAAGAAGTCATCTCCAACAGTCATTACTTGAGATAACTCAGCAACTTCATCGAGTAGTTGCCCGCTTACTTGGAAGCCTGATGATTAAACAAAGCACCAGTTTGATGAGTGAAATATGTTACATTTGCGCCTTAAACAGGCACAAATCAAATGAAATTATTTGTCTTAATTGTCAGCCATACCACATTGTTCAGCACCATAGTTCTCTGGGAAAGAGTACAGGTGACTGGGTACTCCTTTAGGTAGCTGAGCATCTTTTTGGCATCTAACCCTGTGAGAGTTCCAGATTGTGTCCCGGAAAACATCCATTTCTTTTTGTATAAGGGGAAGGAAAACAAATGCTAACAGATCCCTGTAGATAAAGTGAAAAAAATAACTGGATGAATTTCATTGTAAGTTGGCTGGGTGTGGTAGTGGCGGTTAATGTATACATTAGGCCCGTTAAAACGTTTTCAATATTTGCTACAACATTTGTTCCACATTTGTCTGAACTTTTGAACAGGTCAGCCAACATTGTTGAAAGGTGTTGAAAGCTTGTAAAAATTAACATATTTAAACTTGTTTAAACTTTCATTGAACATCGCTTCAACAGCCAACTTTTGTCGAGTAAACTTTCAACTTTTGTCGAGTGAATGTTGGGCAAATGATGAAAGCATTTTAATGGACCTTTATTCACATGGCATCAAAAGAACAAATAAGGAGTTAAAGATGTTGATGGACTTATTTGGGTCCTCTAAAGAGGGAATGCAAGCTTACAAACAGGTAGTTATTCTGTTGACATGTGAGTCAACTTTTAATAATAAATATTAAATAGAAAGGAGAAGGGCATTCACTTTCAACTCAATTGCAGAATATCTCATACTTTAAAATTCAAACCTTAAAAGCAAAGAGGAGTTGAAGAATACCTTACAAGGGCAGACCTTGTAAGGTAAACCATGGTAAAAAGGGTAGATTGTAGGTTTACCTATCAGTCTTGCAATCTGGATCATAATGCCCTTGTTCAAGCAACATCATTAGCTGTTTCTTGAAATATTTCTCCAGTCGGTTATGTAACTCTCGCCACCATCTTTCTATCTGAAAATTGCAAATTCAATGTGAGTGCCCTTTATACTATCCATGTTAGTGATTCCAATTCACAGTTTGTGATGAGTTATTCAATAATATGTAGTTTATAAATAAATAAACGTTCAGTTTATGTCCTTACTACAAGTAATTTTCTACCTTGTTGTTGGTGGAAGTTCCATAATGAACTGTTTCTCCTCCATTAACACCGAGATCATTGGCTACAGTCTCTAAAATAAATGAATGTATTGTAGCCATGTGCCCTGTTTCTGATCCCCTGTAAAGTCTTAAGTGATTGCTGATAACTGTTGTAAGAGATAAACATTTGAATTACCATTTTAGTTACCAGTACATTGTTTGTTTTCTGTTATTTGTCAAAAACTGTAATCAAGTTTACACAAGATCTCGAACAAAAGATGAAGGATTAACAAAATAAAATAACTGTGAATTAATGTGTTTGATAGCAACCATTGAGGTGGGGGGGGGGGGGGGCTGGTGGGATTTGAGGGGTGGGCATGCCCAAAAAATATGGCTTTAATGGGAGGCAGCCCAAAAAATATTTACTTTAACTTAAGCTTGACAAAGTAAGTTCTAGACTTATTTTAACTGCTTTTTAGGGGGGGGGGGACACCCAAATGGTTTGGTGTACAAGGTGGGGCCAGGAAGACAATTTCTTATGTAGTGGGGGGTCATTATATATTATAAGTAATACCCATCAAATCCCACCAGCCCCTGCCCCCCACCCCATTAAAAATGAGCATCCCCTTAGTGTACAAATTAGTCATGTAATGCTTCATCATAATTGCCAGAGTTTTGCTACCTCTTGTCCTGTAAAGATGTTCCAGATACCATCTTCCTACAAGTTTTGGATCTGAGTTTGATGTCCACAGCTTTAAATAAATGATATAACCACTGAAAACATCTTGTAGCCCATACACTGCCAGAGGGAAGGTGTTTTTCATAAATCCCATGAGCTTATCATGCCCATCTCCAGAGTGCGTGTGGTTAGACCCCTTTTAAGAAATATACATTAAAGATTAGAATTAGACACCCGTGAATGAATAGCCCAACTTAACCATTTTGCAGACAAAATATATGTTATTAAAAGAAGGAAACTGTTAGTGACTACAATATCAATGCAACAGCCTTATCCCCAGGTAAGTTTTAGCATCTACCAATCATGTCTTAAGTTTATAAAATAATGTTTGTATTATGCAGACTGTTCTCAACTAAAACTTTTTCCTACTTCTTTCATGTTTTTCCTCTTTTTGTGGGTAGAGGAATAAACCACTTAACCTTGACATTTTAAGTTAATTATGAAAACAGGCTTGTGTCCATGAATGTCAACATAGTCTGCGGTACCCATTCCATCCTTCTAGAAAAATCGAAAAAGGAGTTTTGTTGGTCCTTTCTACAATCTTTGGTAAAATATTAAATACAAAAAAAAAATAACCGCACACACACTACAAAGCTCGTACCAGTGAAGTAAAAGTGCCGGTTGCACCCCTCCGCCGTTTTTTCTTGCCAACATTCCCACGGCGTTCAAGTCCTTCTGGGTCGACCAGCCCCATAACATCGTGTACTAGGTCGCGTGGCACGGCTAGATTGTGCTGTTCTCTGAGTTTTTTATGCATCGCGCGATAACCCAGCAGCTGTCCTGGCCCTTCGACCTCTTCGCGTACCGCGTTTTCTACGTCTTTGATGTCAGTGTCGTATTTGATGTACTGAATGCCGAAAAACGCCATTCTTCTACTGAGAGTTCCCAAACTCCAAGCATATTCTGGAAAATCCCGCCTGACGAAGTCCAAAATCTCTCTTCTTTTTAGATTTTGGAGAACATAATGCTGTATATCTGACTTCAGTTGTTCATCGTCTTCCCAGTCACTATTTCGAATATTTCCCGCCATCTTGATGCCACTGGAAGACCGCCGATCAAGAATATGGCGGGCTATGACACCTTGGATGGTGGAGGACCGCTGATCACAGATATAGCCGGCTATGAGAACACCAGGCCGTCATCATACATTTCATTTTCGATTTCAATATTCGTATGAGAACGATCGGCCATGAGATGGCCGGGCGTTCTCATAGGTTTTTCTAAGTTTAATTGCTTTTGCAATCGCAAAGTTTACCAGTTTTTCTCTTCTGTTTTATTTTTTGTTTTTAGTTTCTTTTAATTTGTTTTTGTTTTGTTTTTGTTTTTTGTTTTTTCGAGTGCGTTCTTATTGATTTATTGTTTTATTTTAAATTGAATTTCTCCGTTTTTTGTTTTACTTTCGTTTTATTTTCATTTATTTTCTACGAAAAAACTACACGTGTACTGAAAAAAAACATGAAATTTTTATATTTTATGAAAAAAGATAAAAGACAATTTTTTAATATTTTTTTATGAAAAAAAAACATTTCTTCATTTATTTTTCGGAATTCCATGAAGAATCTGGTGTCAAGTTGGTGTCATGGGGAAGGGTAAAAATCCAGAAATTTAAAATGCTGCATTTTAAAAACGAAAGACGATACCGGGCTGGAAACATGTGAAAACATATATTTTAAGTCATATTCAACCTGGTGGGGATATAAAATCAGAAGACCTCGCGATTTATGATTTTAGAATTTCATGACGTCACGTGAAAACCAGCAATTGTTTTTCACACTGTTAGTCTAGGAAATGAAAACCAGATAATGTCACAAAATATTCTGTTTGGTCGATTTTTGATTCCTGATGAACCTGGTATATGTTACGTGTCTATGGTATTCTGGTTCAAAACTTGTTATCTCGGCGCTGCTCAATTTTTCAAAACCTAGTAAAAATTAAACATCGCTGTTTTCTTCAGTGTAGCTTTATATGCAAGTACACAACTATGGTGGCCTAATGTTCTCACAAAAAAATGACCAGATTCTTCATGGAATTCCGAAAAATAAATGAAGAAATGTTTTTTTTTTCATAAAAAAATATTAAAAAATTGTCTTTTATCTTTTTTCATAAAATATAAAAATTTCATGTTTTTTTTTCAGTACACGTGTAGTTTTTTCGTAGAAAATAAATGAAAATAAAACGAAAGTAAAACAAAAAACGGAGAAATTCAATTTAAAATAAAACAATAAATCAATAAGAACGCACTCGAAAAAACAAAAAACAAAAACAAAGCAAAAACAAATTAAAAGAAACTAAAAACAAAAAATAAAACAGAAGAGAAAAACTGGTAAACTTTGCGATTGCAAAAGCAATTAAACTTAGAAAAACCTATGAGAACGCCCGGCCATCTCATGGCCGATCGTTCTCATACGAATATTGAAATCGAAAATGAAATGTATGATGACGGCCTGGTGTTCTCATAGCCGGCTATATCTGTGATCAGCGGTCCTCCACCATCCAAGGTGTCATAGCCCGCCATATTCTTGATCGGCGGTCTTCCAGTGGCATCAAGATGGCGGGAAATATTCGAAATAGTGACTGGGAAGACGATGAACAACTGAAGTCAGATATACAGCATTATGTTCTCCAAAATCTAAAAAGAAGAGAGATTTTGGACTTCGTCAGGCGGGATTTTCCAGAATATGCTTGGAGTTTGGGAACTCTCAGTAGAAGAATGGCGTTTTTCGGCATTCAGTACATCAAATACGACACTGACATCAAAGACGTAGAAAACGCGGTACGCGAAGAGGTCGAAGGGCCAGGACAGCTGCTGGGTTATCGCGCGATGCATAAAAAACTCAGAGAACAGCACAATCTAGCCGTGCCACGCGACCTAGTACACGATGTTATGGGGCTGGTCGACCCAGAAGGACTTGAACGCCGTGGGAATGTTGGCAAGAAAAAACGGCGGAGGGGTGCAACCGGCACTTTTACTTCACTGGTACGAGCTTTGTAGTGTGTGTGCGGTTATTTTTTTTTTGTATTTAATATTTTACCAAAGATTGTAGAAAGGACCAACAAAACTCCTTTTTCGATTTTTCTAGAAGGATGGAATGGGTACCGCAGACTATGTTGACATTCATGGACACAAGCCTGTTTTCATAATTAACTTAAAATGTCAAGGTTAAGTGGTTTATTCCTCTACCCACAAAAAGAGGAAAAACATGAAAGAAGTAGGAAAAAGTTTTAGTTGAGAACAGTCTGCATAATACAAACATTATTTTATAAACTTAAGACATGATTGGTAGATGCTAAAACTTACCTGGGGATAAGGCTGTTGCATTGATATTGTAGTCACTAACAGTTTCCTTCTTTTAATAACATATATTTTGTCTGCAAAATGGTTAAGTTGGGCTATTCATTCACGGGTGTCTAATTCTAATCTTTAATGTATATTTCTTAAAAGGGGTCTAACCACACGCACTCTGGAGATGGGCATGATAAGCTCATGGGATTTATGAAAAACACCTTCCCTCTGGCAGTGTATGGGCTACAAGATGTTTTCAGTGGTTATATCATTTATTTAAAGCTGTGGACATCAAACTCAGATCCAAAACTTGTAGGAAGATGGTATCTGGAACATCTTTACAGGACAAGAGGTAGCAAAACTCTGGCAATTATGATGAAGCATTACATGACTAATTTGTACACTAAGGGGATGCTCATTTTTAATGGGGTGGGGGGCAGGGGCTGGTGGGATTTGATGGGTATTACTTATAATATATAATGACCCCCCACTACATAAGAAATTGTCTTCCTGGCCCCACCTTGTACACCACTACATGGCCTGTCATGGCGATTTCCCACACTCATTTTCTCGCAAGCGAAAACCGATTTTTGAATTGCGCTTTGACCCCCATAAAAAGTAGTTTTGAGTCGGCACTTTCGCCATGAAATCCATGTAGTATTTAACCCCCATAAAAAAGCAATATTTTCCGCGTGATCGCATGGGTCTCATTGCATTTTTCCATCGCGTGACTTCATTCAACAGGAAGTTTTAAAACCACAGGGACTTTCCCGAGGAAATG
Organism: Siderastrea siderea; assembly: GCA_964030785.1. Taxonomy (NCBI): domain Eukaryota; kingdom Metazoa; phylum Cnidaria; class Anthozoa; order Scleractinia; family Rhizangiidae; genus Siderastrea; species Siderastrea siderea. The sequence continues at coordinate 31,033,906 of OZ034966.1, read as the reverse complement.
AGTCATCAGATTGCTTTTGTGTTATTGTCATAAGACGATCGTATGATATCGGTCAACCAATCAGAAAATTACCCATAAATTATTTTTTCCGATAAATATATCAGAAGTTTCTACATTTTGATAAAAATATCAGAAGTTTCTACACCTATTTAAAATAAGTAAAGAATATGTTTAAGAAAGATATTTACTCGAAGTAAACGGTGAGTTCATTTATTATTTGTTGTTTCTTGTCGTTTATCTTTGTTAATGCTTTATCCTTTGGTGTCTTTCCATATCTTGCCATTGTTTTGTATCTCTTTCCGTCGATAATACTGTCAATCAACCAACATTTATTTTTCGTATCATCCTTAATGGTTAATCTCTTATCTAATTTGGCTATTCTCTCTTCAAGTTGTGTTTTATTTTCGATGGTCACCTTGTATTCAATCTTTTTGGGTTTTCTATTCGGATTTGACTTAATGTTTATTAATTGTTTACCATATTTTTCTGCATATTCTTGAATGTATCCATTTTCAACATTTTCTAAACTCTTTTTGTCGTTACTCGGTGCATTTACAATCAATTCTATTTTTGGATTGTGTTCTTTGTTTTTAAACACTTGGCTTTTCATGTTCGATAGATGACATTTGAGTCTGGTTTTTAGTTCTTCACATGTTGAACCTACATAGACCATTCTGTTATCAAATGTTACTTTGTATATTTTTCCATTTTTGTACAAACTGTTGAATTTACTGTTGACTAATTCTAATACTGGTTGCCTTTTGTTGAAATATTTGTTGTTTATCTCTTTATTATTCAAATGTATGTACTCTAACTTGGTCGTTCTGCTTAATGCTGTGTACAGTTGTTTTTTGTTCATACGATTGACGTCATGAACATTATATGGTTCGTCAATATCTGCTCCTTAGTATTTGTAAACGGTAACACAATATGAAGGAATGAAGGATTCTGAAAACTCTTTTATGTCGTACCATTCGTTGTTAACCTTGAATTTATTCTCTTTTATTTTCTCAATAACGAATTCCATTGTATTAAATATGCGTTTGTCCTTGATGTTCTGCGTGGCCATGATTGGCATGTTTTGGCATACTTTATAAGTTTCTTTTTTATTATCGTATTTGAATTCTACCGTTTCATACCTCTTGTCCTTTGTGAATTGGTCACAACATTGTGCATTTACCTTTATTCTTGTCGAGTTCAGGTAACATATATTTTTATAAAGTTTCTTATCAATAGGTTGGAAATATGTCGAGATTTTACCATGTTTTAAGAATGTTTTTAACATCTCATGAGTTTGCTTGTCGTACCTACATGATTTCTCTATGTATTTAAGAGTTTCAACCTTTGGGCACATTTCACTGATCGTTTTTGACTCCAGATAATCGTAATGTATTTGACTACCCCCTTCTACAGGCTCACATTGGTTGGGATCACCAAACATGTATACGGTGATATTGTATTTTGTATATTCATGATATATTTTAGTCATCCACTTGTTAGGTACCATAGAAAATTCTTCAATGAATATCGTTTTTCCATTCAGGCTGTGATAATTCCCATCGCTCCATTCACAAAAGTATGAGTCGAATGTATGACATATTTTGTTTGCTACTTCCTTTTCATATCCTGTTTGAATTAATCTTTCCTTGACATTCTCGACAGCCTTATTAGTAAATGATAAAACTAATGGCTTATCTGTTTCTTGTACCATTTTGCATAGTTTAGTCGTTTTACCTCTCCCTGCTTGTCCATTGTATATACATCCTCTACCACTTTCTAATTTATAATCTGACATATCCATGTTTTCTCTGTAATGTTTTTCAAAATACACTAGTTCACTGTCTGTAACATATGCCCTGCCTATTCTTCTGGTACTGAATTTAACGTCTTTTTTATTTTTGAATTGTACTTTTGGGTTAGTTATATAAATCCCGTCTGTATTATAACCATATAACACACTGTCCTCTCCATGACACGTATTTATCAGTTGTAAACATTTTAATATCGCTTCTGAAACTACGAATCTGTTGATGCTTGTATGATCTGAGAATATACGTTCAATATTTTGCTCTCGTATCATGAATATACCATCATGATGATCGACTGTGACGTTCTTACCCTCAGACAAACCACTAGTCCAACAACACATCGCTGTATCGTAATCAGTGCAAGTAAAACCATGGTTTGTTTTATTATATCTCCTGCCGAGTTCTCCGATGAAGCTATTGGCTATTTTCTTTGCCTCGCATTCTGGGAGGGTATCGAATATGTATTTGAAGAACTCGCTAAATGTGTCTGGTTTCAGTGCTTTTTTAGTAACGATCTTATGTTTGATCTGACTCAGAGGCATATGTAAGGTATCGACGAGGTATGATACCAGATTAGAGCTGTAAAAGCCGGCTTCTATTTTTAGTGGTGTCTCGTAGTTGTATAGAATTGTCTCGTCTATATAGAACTCGCCACAATGTTTCAGATCACTTTTGCAGTTGAACGGCTCAACAACGTCGTGGATATTGTAAACTGGAATTTCGTGATTATTATTCAACAATATGCTCGGATAACATTTAGCAATATCAATACTCACCACATCATCGGGTATATCATCTGTTGTACACCATTGTAATGCTCTCGGAAAGAAATCGTCAAGCATTTGCCTCGTGTTGACATTATATGATGATTCGGGAATATATCCATTCAATTGCTTGAACAACCCGTGTAAAATAACTCCATGGAATTCCATGGAACTCCATGGAATTCCATAGAATTCCATGGAGTTTCATGGAATTCCATGGAATTCTATGGAAGCCCCATGGAGTTCCATGGAAGCTCCATGGAATTACATGGAGTTCCATGGAAGCTCCATGGAATTCCATGGAGCTCCATGGAAGCTCTATGGAATTCCATTGAGTTTCATGGAAGCTCCATGGAGTTCCATGGGGTTCCATGGAAACCACAAGGACTTTCGTGGAGTTCCATGGAAGCTCCATGGAAACCCATGGAGTCCATTGAAGTCTCATGGAATATTGGTGGAGTTCCATGGAAGCTTACTGAATTTCATTGTGTGACACATAATAGTTTGAAAATAAAAGAGTGAGTTATCCCCACTAATAATTATTCAAAATGAAAACAGTGTATCTTTCATGTGTGAGGACATATATTGACGGTACAGCTGCCTATCAGTGACTTCTGAGGAGAGTCAAACTGGCAAGATCGGAGACCGAGTGACCTTTTTGGCAGTCAGAGGATTTTTTAAATTACTGTATCAATTAATTATATTTTGCACAGAACTACAAGCTGTCCAATTTGGAAAATAACTGACTGCTTGAATGGGATTCTGTCAGCTAGCAATATAAATTAATAAATAGTAAAATACATACCTAACCTTACCTCTACAGTCACTCCGAGTAACAAAATAATTGTATATTATATTTTAATCATGAGCATAACTATTTAATTCAACAATTAAATGTGATATCCTAGCGCCCAAAACAAAGTGCCTGCATTCAGTGGTCAGCAGTTGTCACTTGAGTCATGTGACCTCTGTATCATCAACACAGGCGCCATTTTGAAGTGACGGTTGCGACAGTTGCGTAGCAAGCATCTGTGTATGGTTTGAGGATGAAAATGCGTCTTTCAGATTGAAACAGAATTGGATAATTGTAGCTTTAAGGTTAGTTTATGTGCCTAGAAATGTTTTGAGCCTTGCACGTGGATTTTTGGATCAAAATGAACCGATGAAATCGAGGTTATGAGCAACTGCAGTGGGACCGTGGAGCAACAGCAGTTCGATTCAACAGTTCAAGTGGAAATGTGGACTTTTTAAGAGTTACAATTTACCCTCAGTAATATAAACGAATGAGAGTTTCTCAACTAAACACAATCGAAATTTTAATCGCCTCAAAAGTAACAGAAAAGAGTCAATAGCCTACAGTGTACTCCAGTGATTTCGTAACCTTTGGATCTGCAAACCGTGTTTAAGCGGGGTAATGTTATTGAAAGAGTTGTCTGTCATGAGGTATGCCGGAATCATTTTTTGCTTTTCCAATAATTTTTTTCAATATACAGTTAGGGAGTATAATTGAAAACTTGTCTGTAGTATTAACATGCAATTTGACAATTGATGCAACATTCGTTAGTGAAAATATTTTTCTCTGTCCAATGTGTCTAGTGTCTCTAGTTTTACTGTGTAAATAAGCTTACGTGCAATTAGTGAGAATGTTTCAAAGGAATACCGTTTTAAGTAGCATTACGGAATTGTTCAGTTTGTCGCTTTACCAATGGACTGTGCTGTTTATGTTAGAAGCCAATTTTCATTTTACTTCAATTGTAATATATATTACAATTATAGCACAAAGTTATAACATATTTAAGAATCCTTCTCTTACTAGCACTGTGTTACTGTAAATATTGAAAAGTTAATGATTTCTTTTAGCAATTAAATCTGTATTTTATTTACTAAAAACCGAATGATAATCTGTCCGTTTCTAAACATTTATCCTTAGACGGACTCTGGGTCACCTTCAATGAAACTCTTCCTGGTACTCTTTTTCCATGAATTCCATGGAACTCCATGGAAAGCTTAGTTCCCTGGAAAATACTCCATGGAATTCCATGGAAATCCATGTCCTAATACTCCATGGAATTCCATGGAAAATATTCCAACAAATTCCATGGAACTCCATGGAATTCCATGGAAATCCATGTCCTAATACTCCATGGAATTCCATGGAAAATATTCCATCGAATTCCATGGAACTCCATGGAATTCCATGGAGGTATTTTACACGGGAAGCTTGTTGAAATACTTGTATAGCTTTGGTTTGTCCATTTGAAGTCATGAGTTTTGAAAGTGTTAAATAGTTTGTCACATATTGTTTTTCTCGTATTATATTCCTCATTCAAGAGGTACATATTCCTTTTGTGATCAATGAAACCGTCGAGAATACCGTTGTTATTCCAATGTAGATATTCGACATAAAAATTTTCACTTCTGCTGTATAAATTAATGGCTTCTCTCATTTTTGATTCCTCTGGTAAAACTATTATGTTATTTTCTTTGTCCAAACTGTATATTTCATTTATATTGTTGAGTTTTGTTATGTTCTCGTGACGTCTTGTCCATTTTATATCAGACATATGTTTTAGTAGGTCATCACACCCCCCCTGGTTAGCCTTACTTGCAACGGTTTTCAGTTTTTCATCTGTTATTGGATGGCAATGATGGTCCTTTACTATGTATACAAGAGAAATATCTGAGCAGTTTTTGCTATGTGTGATAAACTTTTTGTATCTTGCATCATAGGCGTGAATTGACACGTTATTATGACATTTATTTGCCCAATTAATCAACTCATCGGTACTTATCATATCATCACCTTCAGCTACAAACTCATAAATTTCACTCTTCAATTTCTCATAAGCGTATGATTTAAAACCTCGTTGACCTCTAACCTGGTCCCAAACATAGTCAACAACACATGTATTTTTGCCATGTCTTGTGATAGGTCGTTGTTTGTTCAATAAGTAAGATTCAAGTTTGAGTTTGCCTAATTTATGTTTTTGTGGTCTTATATTATTCAATCGTGTAATGTCGAATCCGATTTGTGTGACCGATTCGCCTGATAAGAAGGTTATGTTTTTATTCATGAGAACGTATAAAGCGAATCCCGTGTAAAATAACTCCATGGAATTCCATGGAACTCCATGGAATTCCATAGAATTCCATGGAGTTTCATGGAATTCCCTGGAATTCTATGGAAGCCCCATGGAGTTCCATGGAAGCTCCATGGAATTACATGGAGTTCCATGGAAGCTCCATGGAATTCCATGGAGCTCCATGGAAGCTCTATGGAATTCCATGGAGTTTCATGGAAGCTCCATGGAGTTCCATGGGGTTCCATGGAAACCACAAGGACTTTCGTGGAGTTCCATGGAAGCTCCATGGAAACCCATGGAGTCCATTGAAGTCTCATGGAATATTGGTGGAGTTCCATGGAAGCTTACTGAATTTCATTGTGTGACACATAATAGTTTGAAAATAAAAGAGTGAGTTATCCCCACTAATAATTATTCAAAATGAAAACAGTGTATCTTTCATGTGTGAGGACATATATTGACGGTACAGCTGCCTATCAGTGACTTCTGAGGAGAGTCAAACTGGCAAGATCGGAGACCGAGTGACCTTTTTGGCAGTCAGAGGATTTTTTAAATTACTGTATCAATTAATTATATTTTGCACAGAACTACAAGCTGTCCAATTTGGAAAATAACTGACTGCTTGAATGGGATTCTGTCAGCTAGCAATATAAATTAATAAATAGTAAAATACATACCTAACCTTACCTCTACAGTCACTCCGAGTAACAAAATAATTGTATATTATATTTTAATCATGAGCATAACTATTTAATTCAACAATTAAATGTGATATCCTAGCGCCCAAAACAAAGTGCCTGCATTCAGTGGTCAGCAGTTGTCACTTGAGTCATGTGACCTCTGTATCATCAACACAGGCGCCATTTTGAAGTGACGGTTGCGACAGTTGCGTAGCAAGCATCTGTGTATGGTTTGAGGATGAAAATGCGTCTTTCAGATTGAAACAGAATTGGATAATTGTAGCTTTAAGGTTAGTTTATGTGCCTAGAAATGTTTTGAGCCTTGCACGTGGATTTTTGGATCAAAATGAACCGATGAAATCGAGGTTATGAGCAACTGCAGTGGGACCGTGGAGCAACAGCAGTTCGATTCAACAGTTCAAGTGGAAATGTGGACTTTTTAAGAGTTACAATTTACCCTCAGTAATATAAACGAATGAGAGTTTCTCAACTAAACACAATCGAAATTTTAATCGCCTCAAAAGTAACAGAAAAGAGTCAATAGCCTACAGTGTACTCCAGTGATTTCGTAACCTTTGGATCTGCAAACCGTGTTTAAGCGGAGGGTGTAAACTGCAGGTTGCAGGTTGCAGGTGCAGGTTGCAGGTTGCAGGTTGCAGGTTGCAGGTTGCAGGTTGCAGGTGCAGGTTGCAGGTTGCAGGTGCAGGTTGCAGGTGCAGGTTGCAGGTTGCAGGTTGCAGGTGCAGGTTGTAGGTTGCAGGTTGCAGGTTGTGATTATATTTTTTTTCAAACAGAAGATGTATGATCTTTATATGGTACGTTTCTACTTAAATTTCTTCAAGAAAATCAGAATTGTTTCATTTGTAAAGAAACCTTGGTAATGAGAAACTTGAACTGGACTAGACTCTTGGTATGTAAGTTTGCGGAACCGTTTCAATGTGTTCTCGCAGATACGCCACACTCCCAGTTTGGAATGGAAATATTAGGTGACAGGTGCGGTTTAATCGTTAACAGTTAACGATTAGTTAACCAATAGTTACTATTGGCGATGATCCACCGAGGCCATAATGGAGATCAACCGCCACCCACTTTAAATTTCCCGAAGATGCTGAGATTTTTAAGTCCGTGGAGTTGACAATTTTAGGAAAAATCACAATAGTTGTAAGTTTTGAAAACATGTTTCGACAAACTGCTGTCATCTTCAGTTCAGCAATTACCATTACATAATTTTTCAATTGGTACATAATACATACAAGTATTAAGACAGGCGGTTTTAATAACAACAATAGAATGACTCGATCACAGGATTGTAAAGATTACAGGATCGGGCATTAATTTAACTGCTAATGTATAATGTGAACTTATTGAAATTACCAGTGAGCTTGCATCATAAATGCAAACAAAATCCAGTTATATTGACCAGCCAAAAACCAGTCACCTTGCAGAACTGAAATTAACATTTCAACTTAATTTCAATTCGATATGTTGTGCAAAGTGCAAGTAATCAAACATGCTGCACATTATTGTGTATTCGCACATTCTTGCTTAGTAAACTATAGGAACATGAAAACTACAACCTTGAACTTTGAAATGTTTCTTTTCAGAATGTTCTTCAAACACTATTGTAAAGTAGAGCTTGAGGCCAAATTTGGGGCCAAATTCTTTTCTCGTTTGGCAATTTTGCAGCCCGTCAAGCCTAGTTTTCGATTGCCATTGATACTTCGACACTGGTTCCGAAAACATCTGAGTGTTTTTTTTTTGTCTGAGGCATTTCATTCGCTTTTATTCAAGCGCAACATGTACACTTTTAACCACAACCGTGTGAAAGTATCAGCACTTTCACTTTTTATCCGCCACAAATTTATGCTTATTAAAGCAAGACACAGAAACGCTCGAGAAAAAATAAAATTCTTGAAACTCGTTGCTTTTGACGATGTTATCGGCTTTTCATGTGTTAATCATGGGTTTTATTTGGTTCGGATTGGTGATGATATACAACAAAAATGCTGCTCTCGAACCTACAAACATGCAAAATTAAAACTGCTGAACAAAACCTGGTAAAACTGTATGACCCCATCGGCATGACACCTCTGTCTTTGCCAAGTCTCTTTTGTTCAACGTTTGATATTCCTTCGTCCTAACTAAGCTACTTGGGAGACTTTTTTATGGCATGCCTTTTCATATAAAAAGGACAATTTTTACAAATAACTGAAGCCATTCTTACTCCTTTAATTTTGTTATCCTTTAATTAACTGCTTTTTACTTTGTAATTAACCTGCAACCCGCAACTTGCAACCCGCTACCCACAACCCGCAACCCGCAGCCTGCAGCCTGCACCTGCAACCTGCACCTGCAACCTGCAACCTGCAACCTGCACCTGCAACCAGCAACCTGCACCTGCAACCTGCAACCTGCACCTGCAACCTGCAACCTGCAACCTGCACCTGCAACCTGCAACCTGCAACCTGCAGTTTACACCCTCCGGTGTTTAAGCGGGGTAATGTTATTGAAAGAGTTGTCTGTCATGAGGTATGCCGGAATCATTTTTTGCTTTTCCAATAATTTTTTTCAATATACAGTTAGGGAGTATAATTGAAAACTTGTCTGTAGTATTAACATGCAATTTGACAATTGATGCAACATTCGTTAGTGAAAATATTTTTCTCTGTCCAATGTGTCTAGTGTCTCTAGTTTTACTGTGTAAATAAGCTTACGTGCAATTAGTGAGAATGTTTCAAAGGAATACCGTTTTAAGTAGCATTACGGAATTGTTCAGTTTGTCGCTTTACCAATGGACTGTGCTGTTTATGTTAGAAGCCAATTTTCATTTTACTTCAATTGTAATATATATTACAATTATAGCACAAAGTTATAACATATTTAAGAATCCTTCTCTTACTAGCACTGTGTTACTGTAAATATTGAAAAGTTAATGATTTCTTTTAGCAATTAAATCTGTATTTTATTTACTAAAAACCGAATGATAATCTGTCCGTTTCTAAACATTTATCCTTAGACGGACTCTGGGTCACCTTCAATGAAACTCTTCCTGGTACTCTTTTTCCATGAATTCCATGGAACTCCATGGAAAGCTTAGTTCCCTGGAAAATACTCCATGGAATTCCATGGAAATCCATGTCCTAATACTCCATGGAATTCCATGGAAAATATTCCAACAAATTCCATGGAACTCCATGGAATTCCATGGAAATCCATGTCCTAATACTCCATGGAATTCCATGGAAAATATTCCATCGAATTCCATGGAACTCCATGGAATTCCATGGAGGTATTTTACACGGGATTTGTATCCATCTCGTTTGCTCATATTATATGGTTTATTGACTGTGAAAGGTCCGTAAGTGTGTTCAGAAACCGTTTCAATCATTCCACGTAATGCATGAGTTAATTCAATGTGTATTCTTATAGATACTTTGTCTCTTCTTCCTTGCATCTCATTGAGCCTTTTTCCAAATAGGTCGACAAATGATTTCAATCTCTTGTTTTTGTCATTGCTCCTCCTTATTTCTTCCTTGCGGAATTCATCCAATGTTGCCTTTATCATCGGATAATGAGTCACTTTTTTCTCATCTGTAACCAACTTACTGTATCTGTCGTTGATTAATGATGTTTGTTCATTAATGTTTTTATCTTGTTTGTTGACTTTTTTCATCATTCTTTCAATTGGATCACTTGTGACGGTGAAGTCCGGAAATAGGTCATTATCAAACAAATTATCATGATTATAAACCACTTTCTGTTTTTTCTTTGGCTTCTTATTTACCACAACAGTTTTAGGGTTCTTCTCCTGCTTCAGAAGCAATTTGATAAGTTCCGATTTGCTGAGTTTCTTCAAACTAGCTTTGTTCATATTTATATTATTGTTGGATATTTCTGATTTCATTCTATATATAATATCTATAGGTTTTATTTTTAAGTATCTTTCAATCCGCGTTTAAGTATGGTCAAGAATTCAAATGATCCAATCACATGGATCTGTTGAACTGTATATAAAAGGATTGTTATTCATTATGGCTGTGTGTTTTGTCAATTATTTTTTTCATGTCATTGATCTCATTATTTAATCTATGTTTTATTGTATTTAAATGACAATGCTTACCAGCTAGTGTATAATTACGACCTGTTTTACAAATCTCACAGTACCAAGGTCTGTTTAGCATATATGTAGTTTTATTTTTGATTCTTTCCTCTTCAGTTGAATACTTTTTTGGTCTACCTCGACCTCTCTTTACATTTTGATTTTCCATATATATAATCTATATATTATTTTCTCTTTATAAGTGTTTGTGTATGTTATTCGAATGATTCTTTAATGTTTCTGTTGACTTAAATTTTCTGGAACAATGTTTGCATTTGATTCTTACACCCTGGAAATAAAGTATGATTTCTTTAATGATTTCACCATAATCGTTGCTGACTAATATTTTGTAATTGTTGTTTTCGTACTCTTGTAGCATCATCTCCTGTTCTTCTGAAAGCTTTCCATAACCAGTTGGTGTTTTAAATTCGATTGCAAAACCTGAGTACTTCAAATGCATATTTCCAATGAATAGATCACAAGCTCCCTTCTGATAACCCATGTTGTATGATTTTATTCTCATGTTACCATTAATTTGGTTTTCACCTAATGTTGGGATTAGGATTGCTTTAGGATAATTGTTTCTAATAAAGTTGACTACCTTTTTATGTAAATCATATTCTGTGTTGATATTGAATGTCAGCATTTTGTATGGCCTGTTGTTGAATTCATACTTACCGGTTTTTCTGATTGATGGTAAAACCTCTTTTGTTACCCAACGTTTGAATTCTTTCGCTTTATCCATTTTTGATCTCAATATTAGGCTGTATAGTCCGGATTCATTTACATAAATAGTGTTTCCGGTGTTCCATGTTAAAGGTAACGATTCGTTACCCCTGGATTTGAGCCTCTTAAGTGAACATTTATCTTCAGAATCAACATGTTTGAAAATCGTGTTTCCGGTGTTCCCAGTCAGGGGGGACGAATCGTCCCCCCTGGATTTGAGCCTCTTAAGTGAACATTTATCTTCTTCATCAACATGTTTGAAAATCGCTTTCTTTGTATCTTCATATCCCAAAATGCTAGCAACTGTTTTAGCACGGAACCATATGTCATCATCCTTTTTGATAATATTCAGTTTTTTTCCTTCATAAGTGAACATATCCATATGTATTAATTCTATATATTATTTTCTGTTTAAATAAGATAGCCAGAAACAATTATATTTTTGGCTACCAAAAGCAAAAGACAGTATATACTGTAAGTCTACCTTATATATATATTAGATAATATCTCTTTAAAACACTTTCATACATCCTTTAAATCCCTAAATGGTATCCAACTGTTAAATTCATCACTATACCCCTTCCACTTTACTAAAGCTTGTTTCTTTTTATAATCTCTCCGAATGACTTTATCAATACGGAAAACATCCTGCTTAGCTTTTAATAATTCAGGTTCATAAAAACTCCCTTGAATGTCTTCACCTCTGAGATCCTTTAGTTTGTAAGTTATTGGATTCGTATATTGGATTTTATCAATTGTAAACAGTTCTTCTGTCCAGTTTGGTGTATAGCCCTTATCAAACACATTCCGTTTATACTTACTTATTCTAACCTTATCACCTATTTTGAATTTCGGTTTTTGTTTTAATGTTTCCATATCACCGTATAGATTAAAGTAAACAACTCCTTCATTCTTCTTTTTGCTTGCTTCTGTAGGCGTCATCTTTATGCTTGAATGTTTTGTATTATTGTATTCTTTCACTAATTTGGGTAACATGTCTAAATACTGTGTATTGCCTTGGATAGTAAACTGCTTCCACATCTTGGTTTTAATTGTTCTGTTCCATCTTTCACAAACTGACGACTTTTCCTCATTCTCAGTTGAGTACAAGGTTATTTTATTCTTATCAAGTAGTTCTTTAACATGTTTGTTGTAATACTCTTTGCCTTTGTCTGTCCATAAATATTCCGGTTTTCTACCTTCTTTAAGGATTGTTTTAAAAGCATTCATAACGGTTTCTCCTTTTTTGTCCTTTAAAGGGACAATCCAACCATATTTAGAGAATACATCTAAAACCATAAGAAGATATCTGTAGCCAGCGTTCCATCGACTGAACTTTTGCATCTCAACAATATCAGAGCACCAAAATTCGTCAATATGATTTACAATAACACGCCGCCGAGTGAAGTTTCGCTTTATCGGTTTATGAAGCTCATCAGCTAATTCTTTTTTCCAGTTTTCTTCACTCGACGGCCTTTCCAGTTTTTTGTCTTCCTTTGTTTTACACCGAGACCTAGTTTCTGCTTTGTGTTAATCAAGAACCGAGCAGTTTGTCCCCATTTTGGCATCTGTCCATAAGGTATTTCATCCAATGACTTGACCATCTGTTTGTCACATTCACCTTTGTTTTTCCCCATATCATAACAAATATCATGATGAGCTGCTATTTCATCCACTTTATTGTAAGGTTGTACGTGCCACTTGGTGACCTCTCCAGTGTCCCTATCATACTCTAACTGTTCATCGAGGGGGTTGTATGGTCCCATGTATTTATACTTTCCAGGAGTCCATCCAGCTTTTGGTTTTGGTATTTTCCCAATTAGTTTATGTATATCAACACCAGCACCATCCAAATCCTTTCTGTCGGTTTTATACTTTCTGTTTGGTCTGATTTTGGTTGATAATTGATCAAGAGCTTGACTTCCGACATTCTGAATCATTGGATTCAACTTATCCAGAGCATAATCGATAGCCTTTTTCTGCAGTTTTGGGTTTCTCAAGGCTTCTGATCCATAATATCTTCCCATTTCAACTGCCTTTTTTCCAAGCCAAGGAATACCGTGGTGAATCAATAAATCAGTACCAGTTGATGCTACTGTATCTAGTACGCCCCCTCCAAGAGAGGGCTGTACTAGTTTCCCTGTTTTTGTTTAACGAATTTAGTCTTTGTAATACCACAAGAAGCGCATACACATTCCATCATCATTCGTCCGTTTTTGGCTCTAACAAATCTTTCACTACCAGGTAGACATTCAGTGACTCTTTTTTCTTTCACACAATATGATTTTACCATATCTATATATGAGTTAGATATTTTTAAAATACCGTTCTAAGAATTTCTCATTCTTTATTGTATCATGTATGTCAAACACTTTCAATAGATTAAAATATGATATCCCTTTGTTCATTTCATTCAAAAAGTACAGACAGAAATATCCACATGTTGTTGTATTGATATTTTGTATTTGGTTATTTTGATGAAGAAGTGTTAAATTCTTTTTTCTTGCATGATTAACTATTTCTTGAAATGGAGGCAAACCAAATGAATCAAAGTAATTGATGACGTTATCTTTCACATATGTGGATACCCAATGGCTACCGCTCATATATGATGGTTCAAGATTGTAAATGAATAGAGCCTGTCTATGATGGTGAGGAACATTTTCATCTCTTGACAATACATCATTAATTGGGATATTCAGATATTTACACCATTTTATTAAATCATAATTGCTTAATGGGACATTCTTATGGAATTTTGGTTTTACAACAGAATGTTTAACAGTGGGACGTTTTTGAAGGGTGAATTTTTCCCTAGTAGAAGACCCTCTCCCTTTTTTTTTGTTTTTTTTTTGTCCCCATACCGATTGTATCGTTCGGCCAATTTCCATAAAAAGGTGGAGTTCTATACATCGGAACTAACAAACCACCATCTTGATTGTTAGCAGTACTTGGTATAGATCTGGGTGGTCTTTGTTTAGGCTGTCCCATCTGAGGGGCACCTTTACCAGTTATCTTCTTTATTGCCTCAATAGCTAAAGGGACTCCAATTGATGCTAGAAGAGTGCCTAAGAACCCACCTGTTTGTACTTTTGTTGGTTTTATATGAACACCAGAACCAGTTTGAAGAGCATTTAATATATCCTTCTTTTGTTGGGTTGTCAAAAGATGCTTATATGTTATCAACTTATCGATTTTATTTTGTGGTATTAGGAACCCACCGGTTTGTAAACCTTTTCCAGATATCTTCTTAACAATCTGAGATGCTCCTTCAGATGCTAAACCTGCCAAAGCTGACAATCCAATAGTCTTGGCAATCGTTGGAGCGAAAGTTCTTCCAAGCGACAGAACTGTAGAGAGGAGTGATCCACCAACTTGCTTTCGAATGTTTGTTTTGGCTAGTTTGATGTCCATTCCTTTTCTCAATTTCTTATTTTTTTCCAATCGCTTAACTATATTCTGAGGTACATATAGAGTGTCATTCCCAGATAGAGAGTCCTTCGTAAGCCTTAGAACTATTGTTTCTCTTTTATGATACGCGTTACTAAGATTCTTTTTCTGGTTTGGTGATAAACTAACTTTAATTTCGTATAGTTGTGTCATATAATATATGTTAGATAAATTCTGTTTTAAAAAACATATTCAATTAAAATTTTATCGATGTTAAAAATCTTATTCATTAAACTATCATCAATTCGTTTCCAACTGTCTTTACTACAACCTCACTCTCGTAAAATACGATGCTATGAGCTCGGACGTTTGCTGCTGGGGCTACATTGAGACGATAATGGAGAATCAACTGTTTAGGATCTCTCGTCACTACCTCTTTCTGATATGACAAATCGAAATACAATAATCCATACAAACTAGTGAAATTGGATACATTAAGCTGTGTTCCTGAATTGTAATCGTTCTTACGAAATGCATATGACATGAGATCATTAAATATCCGTATTTTAGAGTCACTATCATATTCCAGCTCTGGGTAAAAAACGTTATTCCCGTATTCAAGCCTACAGCTTGATAGAGAGCTGTTAGCGTTAGCGGCATTCAACTTGAAAGTATCGAACAAATACGGACTCCTCTCTGCTTCAACATCATTCGGTGCGTCTGTTCGCTGGAGATAAATAAAAACATGTTTAACGTTATCAATAGCTGGACTGATTTGAAACATATTCTGAATAGCTCTGGTATTTGCTGACTGATTGTAGATATCTCGCATATATGTCCAGGTTGTTGGCTTAAGAAACTCTGAAACGAAATTACTATACATGATGTCTTTTGGGATTAGTCTTGGTAGCCAAAGATACAATCTTTTTACTACAACACGACCAGCGTCTGTGCCATTTGCCATGTGAATCAGTTCACTATCTTCGTTCAATGTTAATTCAATCGTGAGCTGCATCGGGGGCAGCATTTTTTTTTCTAATTCCTGGAAAAAGCTGTATCGGTTCAACGGTATCATCTCGTTAATACTCTTAGCTCCCCCGCCACCATTGTTTTGTACTGCTTGGGTTAAAATACGACGTGCCTCGAATCCTAAGTTGGTATTCGCTGTTGTTCCATCAGTGTCAAGATACCAGAACGAATTCTTTCCAACAGATCGACTGTAGTCATCACTGTATTCGAGTAAGTTTTTAACATTCGTAATTCTATGCAAATTATCACTCTCATACACGATTTTGCCTGAAGATTTGATAACCATATGTCTGATTAGACTGTGAGATCCGTTTATCATTGTGATGCGATCCGCTGCAGCATATCCAGCACCATCTGCCCTTTTTTGAAGCTCTTTGGTTACTTCGAAATACCCATTAAAAAAATCGAACATAGTCGACCTATCGTTGATTGTGAATCTGTAACCTGTCTTTTTCTGGCTTTGATTGTTAGCAGGTTGCTCAATGACATTGTCTAGATGAAATCTGACATATTCATATCTTTGAAGATTTTCATATGTTCTGAAACTCATTATATATTGATAGTTTAGATAAAATTCACTTTTTATATAAACCATTTCCCACTTGCTAGTCTTTTTATAATTGGATAAAATTCACTTTTTAATAGCATTTTATCGTCTTAATCCAGTACCAGATATAAGTCTATTCAGAATTGTGTTGTAATCTTCTTCTTGTTTTGGTTTAGTAGGTTTGGTTGGTTTCATGGTTTTATTCATTGATTGTTTAGTTGAACCGTGTAATTTTCTCATAATAAGCTCTCCGCTTTTTTCAGCTGCTTTTTTTCCCAGTTTGTCTCCAGCATGTGAAATACCAGATTCAAGCGCTTTTTTGGCAAAAGGTTTTAAAACCATTTCTGGAACTTTACTTAACACCCTTCCAACCGGTTTGAAAATGTTGTCAACAATGAGCCCAGATCCTTTATGTTCATAAACAAATCGTCCAAGTTTTGGATGATAAATACGCTTGTATTCATACGACGACATATATAACTATTAGTTAGATTAATCTCTCTTATCTCTTAAAATCAAACTGAATGAAGTGTCACTATGATTAAGATCTATAATTCTTCGTTTACCGTCGGTGATATAAATTCTTATTTTATTGATCGTATTTTTATTACACGGGTTGTACTGAACTCGTCGAGGCTCTTGTGTGAAACTATAACTCGGGGTGAGAGTTGAGGTACTGAAACTATATATAATATCTGACTCTTCACCATCGACAAGACTGTCACTTATCAAATCACAATGAACATTCAATATTTCTCTGTCTTGTGAGAGATTAGGAATGTAATCTCCAACATTTACACTACTTGTTAGAATCTTTTTATTGAAACCAATAAGATCATTAAAATTACTTTGAGTAAGATCTAATCTGGAATTTGAGGCAAGTGTTATTATTGTTCGAAATATTGTATCGTCAAACTCGAGAGTGATAGGATATTGAGGGTTTGATGATGTCCCTGTTTTTGTTTTTTCTTTGATTAAATTGTCAAAATCAATGTAATTCCATACTCCAGGGTTGAATATAATTTCCGTCCAATTAGTACCACTATCAGACGAATATCTTATTTTCTGATTAGTGAGTTCTTTCGTAATGTTAAACCAAGTGAATGACATCGAAATGATTCGGTCTAGGCCGATTTCATATTGTCTGTTTGAATCTAGTATTATCGGATTACTGTATTTGATTGTGAAATCCGATGGTTTATTACCATTTTGGGTTTTTACTGTATGACTGGATAATACAAGTTGTCTATTCATTTATATGATTGGTTTAGACTAAAATAGTTTTTGTATATTTTGTTATATTGTGGCTTATTGAGTATTGAATTTCTCAACAAGATGTCGAGAAGTGCAACACCTGTGTTTCTTAGCTCTATGCTATTATTACCGGCAACCTTTGATCCTATAATCAGTTCAAGTTTTTTCATCATTTCTGTTGGATTATTGAAAAACTGGACTTGTCCACCTCTTTTTGTTTTTTTCTTCAAACCAGACCCTTTAATATTTTTTAATCTTTGATTGTTGTAATTGATATAATTATTTAAAACCTTCCTCGTATCAGTAATGACCTTTCTTCGATATTGAGCCTCAGCTTCAGTCATTAAACCACTATTTAATTTTTTAGTGATATCACTCCAATAACCATTTAGTTTCGAACGTTGATCTTTAGCATTTTTCAAGATTTTGTTCAGATAAGCTTTACTCTTTTTATTATCCATATCCTTTTCTGTTAGACGTAATTCAACATCATCATAGTTAGGAATTCCAAGTTTATCTAAAGCTTGATTTATTCTATCCTCCTCGAGAATGTTATAATCAGGTACTTCTTCTTCGTATTCAGGTGGAAGATCTTCAGGTTCATACATATATTCCGGATCTATATACATTTGTTTTTTACCTGATGCTAAATCCTTGAAGACATCTTCATAAGATGGAGGTTTTGGAACTATCTGTTTCTCGTTTTCAGGTAAAACAGGTTGATCAAACAAATCGTCCAATCCATAATCAGGCACTTCATCATCAATAGCTATTCCATAATCTGGAACAGGTCGCTTTTTCTTTGGTAATCTTCTCAACGGTGCTTTTGGGGCTGTAAGTTCCTTTAACTCAGATGTTATAGGTTTGAAAAGTTTCTCTGCCTCGACTTCACCCATTTGATCAGATATCTTTTTTTGTTTTATTGTCTCTCTTACTGTGTTTATCTTTTTACCAAGCTCGGATCGTTTCTCAGCCATTTCTTTCCATTTGAGTAAACTCATTATATCATTTGTTTACATAAAATTTCGTATTTTGTTCGGAAAAATTAGGGTTATCATATATAAAAACGCTCGCATAGCGTGTCGCATAGCGTGTCGCCATGCGATAAAATTGTATAAACAAATGATATATGAGAATTCAAAACTATGACATTCAAGACGATGAAAATAACGATTTTATCCAATTAAAGAGTTTCATGCCAAAAAAATGTTTCAGGATGCTTATTTGCAGTCCTTCTGGGATGGGTAAAACTACGCTGGTTCTCGATATGATCTACAGACTCTTATACTTTGACAAGATATACCTTTATGCTCGAAATCTCTCCCAAAGCAAATATAAGCATCTGTTGAAAACTCTTGAACCAATATCAAAAGAGGTGGGTTATAACGTGATAGAAGCAAGTAACGATGAAATCATCCCTCTTACAGATTTGCCTGAGGAAAACCAAAAATTAATCATATTTGATGACTATTTGAATACAGGTAAAAAAAAATGACGAACGGATACGAGACTACTTCACCAATTCAAGAAATAAAAATTGTTGTTGTATCTATTTAAGTCAAAGCTATTACGGAACCGATAAAACAATAAGACTGAATAGTTCACATTATTGCATATACGATTTCCCATCAAGAAACGAGCAATCGATGATTTGCCGAGAACTGAACATAAATAAATCAGATTATCAGAAAGCTACTAAGGATCCATATAGTTTTTTGTATGTTGATAAGGTCAAAAAAAAGGTAGCCCGAAATTTCGATGAAAGAATCTAAACCATTAATATATGAGTTATACTAACGGTATCCTTAATCATGATGATTCTCAAGGACTAGGTAAGATAGGTTTAAGAGGTTTACCTGGTATTGGATTCAAATTAGATTCTGACAATAATTTTGATATGCAGAATAAAAAATTAGTGAATGTAAAACAAGGAACTAATAATAATGATGTGGTTACAAAAAGTCAGTTAGATAGTGAAATAGCCAAGATTCCAAGTGTGGATACATCTAAATTCATGCTAAAAGCAGGTGATACGATGACAGGGTCACTCATTGTCCCAAAAGACAATTATCCAGTTCATGGTAATCTCAACAAGGTTATCAGTTATGAATCGCAAAGAGAGATATTCTTGTCAAAGAAGGAAGGAGGTCGAATGGAGCAACATATTGACATGGGTGGTTTAAACATCGTAAATCTGAAATCACCAACTGCTTCTAATCACGCTAGTAATAAGGGGTATGTTGATAGTGAGATAAAAAAGATTCCAATAACTGATTCATCAAAATTCATCAAAAAAGATGGTTCAGTATTAATGGAAGCCAATCTTGATATGAACAATCAATTCATAACAAATATCAAGGATCCAGTCAATGCAGACCATGGAGTAAATAAGAAGTATGTTGACAATCAATTGGGTACAAAAGCAGACCTTTCAAAAACAACAACACAAACATTTCAGGGAAGAATACAAGTACCAGATTTTGATCCATCCTCTCATTCAGAATCAGATATTGTCAATCTCAAAGATATTAACAACACCTTTTTGAATAAAAACAAAGGAGGTGTCCTGAAAAATCCTATCACATTCCTATCTTCATTACTAAATAATCAGAAACAAATTAACAACCTCGGCACACCTCGATACAATAGCAGTGCTGCTAATAAGAGCTACGTTGACGAAACATTGGCACAATCTCAAATCGATTCCAGCAACACAAAAAATGCATTTAAGTACCTCTTTGATGTAGATGAGAGCTCCAGTGAGAATAATATAGTGGTTATTGGCATCTCTGATTTCGCACAAAGCCCTCACAAGAATAAACGAGCTTACAAAGTCGGACTGCTAAAAAATCCTAAGAGCAATGATTTTCAATCGAAAATCGGATTCAATCTATATCCTCTCAGTATCGGCAAATTCACATCGGTCTTGGAATATTATCCGCAAGGGGCACATACCAACATCCAACTATCCGCTCAGGCTACCACAGCTAATATTCACAAAACAATCCAAAAGAGCTTCTCAGATCATATAAAGCTTCTCGTACAATTCAACAATAGTAACAGGGAATCCCTTGATTACATCTATTTCAACCTACACGGAAGCTCAACAACATCCTCACCACAGGCTTTTCTCATCATTTATGGTGTGAAAGATTGGCAAGACACTGTCAATCCAGAAGTGTACGACTATGATCACAACAACCATGGAATGAGAATCGTTAAGTATACAAATAAGATTGTTTCCACTATTACATGGTTAACAGATAGTCCTTGGAAAGACCTACCCAACTATTATGTGAATTTCAATAACCCAACTGTTGGCAATGTTGTGAAACTGGTAACATATCTACAGGTAGGTAATGATCAACACGGAGGCAATCTTTGGTGTCGTTGGGTTGTCAATATTACCAACCCGGTGACAAAGAAAGTGGAAAATACCCGTATAATACAAATCAATACAACTAACTCCTTTTTTTTAGGAAACAGATTCAGGTCAGGTTTTGGTATTCAGCTGGCTCCAGACTATGAAAACATCGCCACACTTGCAAACGCTTCTTTTTTCAAGGTTGTAGACAAAAACAAGCTTCATAAATTGCACCCGTCTCACATTTTCTCAACGGGTAACACCCACTATTTCTCAATTGAGAACATGGGTAATACCCGTCAGGAATGATCGTCTGAGCCGTCTATGGTCTTCACTCAAGAGCAGCGGCTATTGTTTCGTCTCATTGTCTTGAGAAGCCAATGAAATCACCTTACGGAAGAGCGCGCGCTCGCTTGTATTGATCTTCGATCGCTCGTGGAAAATTCTCTACAACCAGCAAAGATATCTCGAAATTTCGAAATAGTTAGCTACTTTGGTGTTTAGCGATAAAATGTCGAAACGCAGCCGTATTTCAGATATGCAGAGGGAGATTCTGGAGGGTTTTTACAGAAGAGGTATGGTTGGTACGGGAAGCCTGTACAAAGAAATGGTCGAGAAAGCGGCTAGTGACACTGAGTTGACGAAGACTCAAGTCGAGGTCAGAAATCCTCTCATACAGTGTTTACTACACAGTCAGTACTTTTTGCCTAAATTCGACAGTACGCCTATAGCTATAAACTAAGGGTTACAGTATATGAAAAGCGAGTTTGAAAATATTACTAGTAGTAATCAGAGATTAGGGTAGTGCGTTTGACCTATAGGTAAAATATATAGCTAGACCCAATTAAGGTATGCAGGCATTGGTGAAAAAGTGCCGGATATGGTCATGCAGCTTACTAGTAGTATGCCTTATACCAAAGTTAGTTACTATGCTTATACCTCACTAAACGCGAGGAGGATAAGTGTGAAAAAGATTGTGTGACGAGCCAAAAGAGCATATTTTAAATGAATTATCTACACAAAAATAATTATTTATTTCACTTGACTTGTTCTTGTTTGGCATTAAAACAAGATTTAAACTTCCACAAACTTGTGGAAATAGTTTCACTTCTATTTAAAATTCCACAAAGTACAATCAGCTTTTGTGTAGTACATGAAATAATAAGCTTAAGTTGAACATGGTCTAAACTTTAATTCAATTTTATTTATTTTAGTGTGCTCTAGGCCTTTTGCTCAATTAGCACAGCATTGCTAAATACATTGACACTAAAATAAAGTGATTTATTTATTATTATAATTATTATTGTTATTTATATTATTATTATAAACATATATATAAACTGGTGCTAAACTGAACATTTGATTAATAATTATTTAGCTTGGTGTGTAAATGTGTGTCATGGCTGTCTGCTTCAGTTCAGTCAAAAAGCTACAACAATGTAACCCTTTTTTGCCAATAAACATGTTTTAGCCTTTTTTATCCCATAAAATATATTCTTTACTTATTTGATCTTTTAATTTATAAATTAAATATAAATAATTTTAAAAATGTGAATCATCATCATCATCATCTGAGGGCTCAAAATTACAGCCCCTCAACGGACAATGTCCAGTCAAGATGATTATTTTTCCGGACAAATTCAAAGTACTGTTTCAGTTTGCCAGTCATTTTGACCATACAACTCATGATAAAGCTAATATTTGTTTTGGCTGGTCAACATGACCAACAATTGCACAAAAATTATTTTTAGCCCGGATCAGTGTCATCACCATTCTCATCATCATTATTACAATTATATTTTGTTACAATTTTATAATAATAATAATAATAATAATAATAATAATAATAATAATAATAATAATAATAATAATATAATTTTCAGAAGTGGATTGGAAATCAAAAAAGAAAGAGACCTCAGGAGTCCACTGCTGAAGAGGATGTTACATTGAAGAGGATTAAAGCTGTCAGAGGACCTCATGCTTATAATTTATTTTGTGCTGAGTTTTTTAAAACAGGTTAGATCACGGTTGAATTTTTGCTAAATAATCATTTCTTTTTCCATAGAAAAAAAATTATTCACAAAGGTTTTTATATTTATATTTCTTTTTCGATACTACTGTTGCTACGAATACATCGGTGCTGTAATTTAAATAGTGCCAATAATAATTATTATCTTATGACTGAGTTTTATTATGCTTATAATATAACAGTAGAATCACGTTGTCTTGATCCCTTTATTTCTTGAACGTCCTAATTTCTCTAAGAAGTTTTTTTTAGGTTAAATAAATAACTGCATGTAAAATATCATTATTTGTTACCACAAGTAGTTTATGGAATATAACTTTATACAAATTCTAGTTTCATGAATGCAGTAATGCATACAGTGAACTTCAATGAAAAACCTAACATATCAAATGACACAGTTACTATACATGTATCTATCTCTAATGGACTCTTTTTTTAGAATCGCATGTAGAGTATTTAGATGTAGGTGGCCATTTGATCACAAACACACTTGAAGTACATTCCTTTTATTAAATTAGATTGTCAATCCCCACCTGGCAATGCAGCAACAAGCTCTCTAAGTAATAATAATATTATTCCACTCACAAAAGAAGATCATTATTGCCAACTCATATCCAAGGTGTGGTTGTTGAATAGTACATGAACAACAAACTTGTTCAAGCTAGTTTATTTGACTGTGAAGTTTGTCATTTTCCATTATGACAAGTTAGTTTGAGGTTTACACTCAATGGAGTGTCTAATTTTTAGGCAATTCTAATATTTGCAGATGATTGTAAGGGCCTTTCTCATGAAGAAAAAAATAAGCTGGCTTCCGAGAAGTGGAAAGGACAGACAGACGAGCAGAAGTCAAAATTTGTTGATTGTGCAAAAGCGCACAAGCAGCTTAACACAAGAGTATCAGAGCTAACAGAAAAGCAAAAGCAAAAACTTATTGATAGACACAGAAAGAAACTTTTGGAGGAGGTAATATATTAGCTCTTATTCTATTCATACACTTGACTAATAACTCTGACGTGGTTCAAAAATGGAAATGTTGTTCAAGTAAAACTCATTTTAATTCATAATAAAAAAAAATTAAACTTGGAGACCCCATTCTGTGGAATGACTGCATGTCACCAGCAGGTTGCTCATGGATAGCTAATCCACTTCAGTTAATTCTTACAAACTGAATAGGACCAATCTCGATACCCAGGGTTATTTCAGTCTTCTATTTTTTATCACTTCTTAGCTTAAGCCAGCCAATCTTAAATAAAGATTTTTGTTGCGGAAAAAGGAAATCAGCATTTTACTTTCTTTAAATAATTTTTTTTCACAGATAATGGTTCTTGAAGATTTGGGTTGCCAGATTTCCACATTGTATCTTGATATCAGTGGCGAAGTATACAACCTTGGCTCTAAGGCTGGTACAACTTTCCTTGCTGCTAATCAAGATATAAGTATCAAATTCCGTGAGTTTTTTGGTAAGAAAAAGCCTTTTTCTTGAGTTTAACATTATTGTAATCACAATTCCTATTACTAAATCCGTAATTAGTGGATGTGTTTGAAGGTAGTCTCTTCAATTAGAAACAGGTTGATACCCTCTGCATTATTTTTTTTTTGGATAAGCCTTTTATTTTGCCTGCATTTTAGTCTAGAAGTCCTCAATGAATTTTAACCAGACTATTTAGCTCCTTATATTATAGTCAGTGTTCACCAGAAGAGCCTCTTTAACCTCCTTCATCTTACATGTTTTTATTACTGTAATTTCAAGTATGCCAAAGTACATAATGCATGTACTTTGGCATACTTGAAAGTACATGAAGCCTTTAATCATTATGATTGTGATAATAGATTGGGTTTATTTTCATTTCATAGGTAATAATAATCAACATTTCACAATAACTGATGTTCAAGATCTTTTCAACAAAAAATACAGTAAGCAATTTTTAAATGTTTTTAATTACATAATTCTTTTTGCAGCCTTTAAATGGCTTAAGTGCACTGTACTCTGGATTTAACTTTCCCACTCCAGCCCTGTTCGGTGTCATATTGAGTTGTGTTCTCATACTTGTCCAATACTCCGACAAATTTATGCATAGCATTGTTAAACTTCTTATTGTTTTGCTTCATTCTTTATTGTTATGCTTTTGTCCAGTATTGTTATGTGAAGTGAATACAATACAATGCCATGCATAAATTTGTCGGAGTATTGGACAACCCTCTGTGTTCTAGGGCAAGACACTAAACTTGCAAATTATTTCATGATTACCCACAATGCTTTGCATTGTAGATAACACATAGTGCCACTCTTCACTCAGTTGATGGGTGCCAGTAAATATATTGCTGGGGCAAACAGTTTGTGATGGACTACATGTGGCATGCCATCCAGAGGGTAGAATATTCCTTAGTACTAGTCACTTCATGCTACTGAAACCGAGATTATAAGCTCCATCCTGATTGGCCACTAAGGGTTACAAGTTTGAAAATTTATTCAATTGAAATATGCATATACCAGACACATGCTAGCCTGCTTTATTACCTGACTTGTATAAAAACAGGTATAAATTAGAGAGGTGTTGGCACTGGCTCACTGCCTTTTGAAAAATAATTATAATAATAATAATAAAAATTAATAATAATAAATTTCTCGCTTTTACAAAGACATTGTACCTTTAAACAAGTTCTTATTATTTATAGGTCAAGCTTGTGGCAAACAATGCAAAGTGCCATATTTGAGGGGTGGTTTTGAGGTGCATGGTCTTCCAGAGGGGATTACCTTCAAAAAGCCCTACAATTATGGTCGCCATCAGCTAAAACAGATCATGCTGGCAGCTGATAGCATTTATTTTATGATCGTCTCAACAAACGAGCCAGAAGACCAGCCTGAAGAAAATCCCTCTGATGCAGTCAGTGCAGCTGATGACAATGTTCAAGCCCTTTTATCAAAAATAGGAGGGACAGAAGCGGCAAACAGAGCACTGGATGGTGGCCAAATTATGGAAGAAGAAGTGGAGGTGGTAGATTTAAATCTATCACCAGCAGAAAGGCTAACTCTGTATGCTTTATGTTTGCAGTTCTTCTCACCAGATGCTTGGCTGTCTGTTGGTGCAAACATAAAGCATTCAGATGAAGCAAAGAGCTTACTTCTGCCGATTTATACGACAGCAAAGGAGCAATTCTGGCTTTTTCAAACTGTGTCAAAGCCAACACGAATAATGAAATCAGTAACTACTACAAAGATCAGAGGTCACTGGCTTGATCTCAGAGCTGATGGCTCTTATTGTGTTCTGCCAAATGGTGATCAAGTTACAGGAAAGAACATTATCCGTACAGCTCATGGTCCCCTTTACTTTGAATGTAATTTAAGTCTAGAATCTGAGGAGCCGTATCATTTACCTACGGCTATTAGATCAGTTATTTTAACTACACTTCATAAAGCAGGACTTTCTACATCACCTGGACTGGAGACTTAAATACAGTAAACTCTCTGTCCCTCTTTATAGGACAAACACCTCTTTAAGATTCTGGTCCCCTTTCAGTCATTCCACTGTTACTAAACTCCTTTTAAGATGGACACCTCTTAAGATCTAGACAAACGGTTGGAGCTGCTCCCAACTGAGTGCCTATTTGAGATAGAGTTGACTGTTTTTGTAAGCCGGCTTATTGTATATTGTTACTTAAATCGAAAGCTTCTGTTTTCCTACAAGCTACATCTATTTTGCTACTAAAAACCTTTTAAAAGTACTGTACATGTACATAATAACTGCTAAGTATATAATTTATTTCACAATTATTCCACGAGTGCGCATTGGATATAAGTTGGCTATAACGACCTCATATACAACAAGCGTGAGTGGAATAATTGTTTTATTAAAAACGCACAAAGAATTGCAATATCTGAACTCCCCAGCTATTATTGTTGACACGTATCGGCTTCCAAATTTATGGTCAATGGTGTCTGAGCTCACACACCATTGCCTGTTAACCAATCAAATCTCAGGAATTGCAATATACCATTGCTAGTTTTTAATAATCATTATTATATGAAACTCAGTTGTATACCACTAGTACAATAGTAAAGTGATAAAAATGCTATTCCACCAGCTGCTCCATTATATTTTTGTCTACACATTTGTGATATCATTTTTAGCAAACAGCTTGCAGTACCCAGCTTATGCAGTAGTTTAACAGTTACTTTCTCCCATGATGTCTTTCCCTAACCAGGAACATTTTTGACGTGTACCAATGGTACTGGCAACTGAGGGAATTAAATGATTAATCAAGAGGATGGGTGGAATTTTCAGTGGTAGAAGCAATACACCTTTCTTTTCTTGGCCATGGACTTAAGAATCAAACTTGGGCCAGTGCATCAGTTGGTGGGAGTATAACCACTCTTAATGCTGGGACAGATTTAAGGGATATCGGACCTGCAGCCCACCCTTGTTCTTGAATGTTTATATGTGCAAGATATTTTTGCACCAGAGTTACACTGTCTAACCATGATAATATACAATTGAATTGAACCCCTTTTTGCCAATTTTTCTGGATCCATCCCTGCTGCTGTATTGGTGCCTCCCCCCCCCCCCCCTCTAAAGAATCGTGAAGACCCTAAAATGTGAAAAGCCATTAAACAATTAATGATGTACAGCATGCTTTTAGCCAGGTGGGAGTCCAAGAGTCCTTTGGATGGCCACTTTTCAGAGAAATTAAATAAATATGAATGAACTGTTTAAAGAGTTTTCTAAGTACATTTGGAAATCTTTAGATACCTTTGCACTCATAGCTGCAGAAAAAGACCTTGCATGCTCCTCAGGCCCTCCTATGGGGACAACGTCAGGCCTTTTAAAAATTTTGGACTCCCACTTTTGAATACTGGCTAAAAGCCTGATGTGCAGTAATTAACCCCTTCATAAGGCTACAAGCATGTAGTACTTCCTGACAAATTCCACTTGTAAAAGTCTTTTAAACAGTTTTTAATAGTAATTGTCAATAGTCTTGTATTTTTAACTTAATTAATTCAACTTTTTAAACTTGTTTTTTAATATGTAAATAATAGATCACCTTTTAGATATTTTTAGTGATTAACATGTGTAAAGTTTTATCTAATTCAGCTACATAGCTGTAATTTTAAAGCTTCAACAAACTATCTTTTCATCTATCTATCTATATCTATCTTAATCTATATCTGTAAAAAAAAAAATTAAATAAAAACTCAGTCTTTTTTTTGAACAAGTGATATGTACTTTTCAGAATCTTTGCGGATATTGTGTTTTTTTGGTAGATGGTAATCAAAACGTCGTCCAACCCAGGTACATCCCTGTAGCGGACAACACCTCACGGGCCTCTTGTTTTTGCTGTAAAATATAGGGGGAAAATGTATGTCAAAATAAGCATGAATTGAAACATGCCATGCAGGAATGCTGTGCACATTAGAGAAAAAATCTATGTAACTGCAATTAATACAATCCTTTGCAAAACAGACCTTATTGTTAACAATTAGATTAAAATCAATTACTTGTTTTCCTGTTTTTCTTTGGCCTTTCTCTGGTTCTCTTCACTCTTTAGCTCCTTGACTTCTCTCTTACTCAGCTTATGTACATGTTTCAAGTGGTTTGAAAGATTGTTGTATTCTTTCTTGCAAATCTGGAAATAAAATAATAACAAAATAAAAATTATAACAAAAATAACATTATACCAAATTGGTATGGAGTAAAAGAAAAAGTAATGCTCTACAGGTTTCTAAACTCCAGAGATTTAAATGATTTAATGTTTTTAAACCTGAAGAAATCAGGTGCTTGAGCTATAATTCATTATATAAACTACCTAATCAGGGGGTACTCGAAGTGTGCATTACAGGGGGAGGGGGGGGGGTCCAACAGAACTTCATATTGCAAACCCAAAAAATTACACAATCCTGAAAAATTAGACCTCAGAAACACCTGGCATCCAAATTTCCAACCCCCCAAAAATACAAGACAACATTTTTTCTGGAACACATGAATGAATATTTTTTCTGATCCACTGATCGCAACGAAAACCCGAAACGAAAAGGTTAAGTATGTAAATACATGATTTTTTTTTAAAACCTAAAAAAACACGTGACAAATCTCTTGGCCCAAAGAAAAATATGTCAGATCTCCCGTCAAGTATACTTTGAGTACCCCCCCCCCCCCCCCCCTGGGCTGGGCTATACCATTAGGTGTACAGTGTTGCATCTAGTAAATGGGCCCTGGGGGACTCAGTTCCCATCAATATTTTTAGGTAAAATAGAGGATTATAGGGCTTGGAAAATTCATATTTGAGAGTGCCCCCCCTCTTTTTTTGGTGCATGATCTGGATGATAGGGCCCCCCCAATTTTCTGAAATTGTGCATCTGCTACTGCTGTGGATTATATGCAGGAGATAATTACCTTACAAACCGGATTTTATGCTTCATATAATCACAACCTTGGGTTATCCTTTCTCAGTTTATTGGCACTTTGTCAGTGCCTCTTTCAACATTATGCCCAAGAGGTAGAAGGGTCAGGCTTCAAAAATTTAGCTGTGAGGGCAGTCCCTACAAGGAAGGCATGTTGATTGTATGTGATGTCCCCATGGTCGAAACATTGATGACAGTTGCAATTAGTGATTTCACCATTTTCACTTGCCCTACATGTACCTGCGGCGAGGAATTTGTTAACCAATTTTATTGCTTTGATTGTAAATATAATGCCTGACCCCAGTCCTCCAACCCTGTCTCTGACATAACATTGATAGGTGCATAGTCACACTGCAGGGGTATTTATATATTTTTTTCCCCAGTCGTTTCTTCCGCTGTGGTGGCTTTGGCGGATTATTTTCGTTCAAGTAGCTTAAAATGCGTTCAGCCTCGTTGGAAAGTTTCATCGTGATCAATTCCATTGACATCGCTGTTCGATTTGAGGTTGACGACTCCACGTTACGGATTCCATGAAAATGACACACGAGATTCTCCATTAGACTTAAAAATTTACTTCGTTGCCTCAATCCAATTTTTTTAGCCACTTTCTTTTCTTGGCGCAGTTGAACTACAAGATCGCTCGGATCGTATCCACTTTCAAAATGGAAAAACATTTCAAAAGAGGAAAAGCAGGAAACGAATTTTTACAGTATAATGTATACCCCGCGCCTTGAGCTTGTGGTTTGTCTAGGGGTCTGGTTCCCAGTCCATAGAATCGTGCATGATGTCATATGTGTGAACAATCATGATCATCGTCATCATCAGCATCGTTAACAACATCATAACTATTGTTGTTATTTTTGTTGTTGTTGTTTTTATGATTGTTGTTGTCGTCGTTGTTGTTGCTATTGTTATTACTTTACGACCGGTTAGCTCAGTTGGTAGAGTGCCGGACTACCATGCGGGAGGTCTTGGGTTCTAGTCCCAGACCGGACCAACACTCAGGGTCTTAAAATAACTGAGGAGAATATGCTGCCTTTGCAATAATAACTGCAAATGGTTAGACATTCTAGTGTTATGGTTAGCAGGGGACGTAAAAAGAACCCACACACTTATCGTAAAGAGAAGGGCATGGAGTTCCCGGTGTTGTGGTCTGGTCTCTGCCCATCATGCTGTGTACTGTTGAAATGCTCGGAGATATTAGCTGTATAAGCTACTCTGAAATCCGAGGGTAAAAAAACATGATGATGACGATGCCTTGAGTTGACCCCAGGAGGCCGAACAATTCATATTCAGAGATTAAGCGTTTAAACTCTGTTACCCGCTCCTTGGCACTGAGCACTAAGATAGCTACAATTGTAGCATTCCCCTGCTCTTGATCTGAATCTTTCAATTCAGAAATATAGTTTGCCGATTATTACAACGATTACACAAAAACCGTACAGTGTTTTTTATTACAGTTGCAATTAACTAAACTGAAAAATGAATCGCGGTGTCCCAGTGCGTCACCGTCACGTCTCTTTTCCTCGCCTCCCCCTACCCCCCCCCACTCCCACAAATTGCGACCTTCTTCCCCCCCCCTAACCAACACTACCTGGACAAAATGTTTCTTCTTCATTTGTTACTTTAAACGACTGGAAAAATTGAAGTCCACGATGTAGTCGAGACCTTTCACTTTGTGATTACTTGAGGACCACGCACACCCGCACTCTTGCAATTGGTGCTAATTTCGTTATAAGTACGGCTGAAAGATTTTACATGGTTAGCTAGCCCACGGCAAATAGCTATTATTATATCATTTAGTAGTAACATAAATTTAAAAAAAAAAAACAATCTTAAAAATGTACGCACTAATAATATTGTAGACGCTGATGAGGAATACGGTAATTTATTGCTATAACGAAATCGTGTGCTACGCCTTACTACTGTGACGTCTAGAAAAGGACAGAAAAAAGACCTTTTGCTCACATTTAAGAAGAAACTAGTCGATAAAAACATGAATGAACATAACTTTTGTCAATAACAGTAATGTTTTAAGAAATAGTTAAGCATTATTTGGGGTTGGCGACGATCGACTCTGCGCGTCAGTTGTGGTTGATTTGCTGCGTGATGTACACTGACACGACAACACAACGAACATAGCGAAAATCGAGAGTCAGTGCAGCTATTCAATATAACCGCGTTAAGCTTCAGTGCAATTAGCAGGACACTTTTACATAGTAGCAATGACTGCTTGTTTACCGTTTCAACAATTTAATCCGTCAAATTGTATGAAATAATTACAAATTATAGCTTTTCTGCAGTAATTCTGGCATGTGCTAATTTCGTTACGGGTGTGTCAATTTCGTTATGGCCTCATGATCATATTTTATTCAGATCTTTTATGCTTTTAGCGAGATAAATATATGTATCGCCTAAAACACTTTGAAGACAGACTTGTTACGGACATTATCTATTTCACGTGGCTTCGTTCACGAGAGAAACTACACGTAGTGAAATCCATTGCCATCCAACAATAATAGGTGAAATATGGGTATATCTGCACGGGCATGCATTTTTGTATGGGTCATGGTTAGGTAACAACGCTCAAACAGGGTTACTTAAACTCAGCAACACGGACTGCAATTTCGCAGTTTATTGGGATTACCTATATACCTCGCATTTATAAACCCGTTCCTGACCCTAATTTTCATTTATTACGTTTGCAAAACGGGTTGCAATTTGGCAGTTTATCGGTATTACCTATATACCGGATTTCTCATTTATAAACCGGTTCTTGACCCCAACTTTCATATATTTTATTGCGTTCGCAATTTCCAAACAAGCGATAAGTCAGGTGTCCCAGGTGACTGATATTTTCCAACTGACTAGGAAGACAAAATTGAAAAAAAAAAAAAAAAAACAGAAAAGACGTACTTTTACATACATACGTATAAATTTTCATATATTTGTAATACTAAAAGCTTTCACAAATGCAATAAAAAGTTGGGTTTACATGCGCACTAAGAATGCCCATAAACAATTAGCGCAAACGTCCTTTTAGTTATCACTATAAACGCCATGTCAGTTCTCAGCACTGGTATCTCATGTTTATATTATTTGCTACTTTTCTATACTGTCCTGAAAGATAAGTAGAGGTCGTGAACCTTTGGAACTGCTCAACGCTGATTGGTTAACTTTTTGAAAATCTCTACCTCGAACATTGGGAAAATACTTAGCGCAAAAAATCCCGTCCAATCTTCTCTGCTGTTTCAATATTGGTGGACCATTGGCGGGGGAATTCCCTGAGAGGCCTCAATTGTCTGGTGTCATTTAAATGTCACGAAATGTAGCGCTTAGCGTGATATTTATACATTCGATTATACGGGTCTTGTGCAACAAAATAAGAAAG
Source organism: Siderastrea siderea (assembly GCA_964030785.1). Taxonomy (NCBI): domain Eukaryota; kingdom Metazoa; phylum Cnidaria; class Anthozoa; order Scleractinia; family Rhizangiidae; genus Siderastrea; species Siderastrea siderea. Next base: position 31,001,348 of record OZ034966.1, on the reverse strand, counting down.
AATTAACACTAATTTAACTACAACACAAGGTTTTCTGAACACAAATTCTAAAAGAAATGACAATGTGGGATATTTTAAAGTAATCTTTATTGTGTGACGGATTTAGCGAATGTGCATAATAGCACAAAACGGGCCCCATCGCTACGACAAAACACCGTCACTTTGATGGGGAAAATTAATTAGTAAATAATGTAAAAATGTCTAAAAGATAATTATGTCTTAAATTTAGCGCTAAAAGATATGTATTTGTATCAATTTTTTTTGGTGTGTTTTTGTGTTTTTTTGTGTGTGTTTTTTTTTAGTAGAAACGTAACACCAAGAGCACCCAACTTTCTTCCAGGCATTAAAGCTACTCAGTTCACCCCAAGCCTGTTGAAGTATTTAGCGCCCAGTGAAAAGCCCTACTTTTTTACAGCTAACTATTATTTCCATCTTTCTTCCGGTACTTTTTTTCAGCCAAACGTGCTCTACACTCCTAATATGTCTCTGAGGCAGTATTTGGTCAGAACAAGTTTCGAAAGTACTGTTTGTGCCCAGTGGCAAAAAAAATCAACAGACAGATAACCTATATGGAGACGAAAAAGTGGTATTGATACATAACATTTTAAGATACTATATTTTGCTTGCTACACAAGGGCCAAAATTACAAAACTTTGAAATATGCACGCAAGGTGGAAACCTCTGTGCATTTAGACTTAAAAGAACAATTGATAGCTAAAATAACGTTGTCAGTCTGAATCCTCGTCATTCCATCCCCTTATCGGGGTAGAATGAATATCTAATTCTTCTAAGACACCTATGTCAAAAACGTCTTCCAAATCTTTGTCATCTTCAACCTCTACTTCGCTATAATGTAAAAAGGTTTCCTCGGAGTCACCAAAAGGAGGAAGTGTGACAACATCCCCAAACATGGACCTTAACGAGTTAAGCCTCTTTTTATGTACGGCAGCTTTCTGTAGAAGGAGTGACCTCAGACCTCTATTAACTTCCGCGTCACTTATAAGGTAAGAGGAGATGAAATTTATTTGGGCGATAATGAAAGAGGTTAGTCGACGCATTTCCTGTTTAACAAGATCCTGTTCTTCTTTGCATCGATCTTGGAAACACACTAATTGCACTAGCTTCTTCTTAACAGAGGATGGGACATTGGAGACATCTGTGGGAGATTGGACTTGAACAAAGATATCTCCGCATGGGTCTTTGATGTCATCAAATGTGACCGTCTCCGCATTCTCCATCAGACCATTCAGAATGGCAAGCTGCTGCTTCATGGAATTGACAACTTTGTCAATCTGGTTGGCCAACTTAATTGCAATTGCTTGTCCATCTAAAAAAAACACTGAAATTAATAAACTCAAAAATTGAACATGTTGCAGTCCCTTTCTGAGCAGTGTATGTTTCGTCCCTGCCAAGGGACTCATATCAGAGGCATTTTAGACTGCTTGGGTCGTCAAACATCGAGTTAGCAGTCCTGCTTACATTACAAACAACGATGACAATCTGGCTTTATATATGTGCAATTGCAGAATACTCAATAATAATCACAAAAAGTGTTATGTTCCTTCCTTATAATCCACTTTTTTTGTGGCTCTACTTTTTTTTAGGATTTCTATAATTAAAGATGAACGCATGCAGACCTGCATATTTTGCTTTTAACTCCAAAAGAAATACTCGTTCTGAAGCCAACTTGTGAAGTGCAAGTATATCATTGCTTCGTCTCTTTGCAGTCAGTCGCCCACGTGCGCTTTGAAAGGTTGCATCAGTTTCTTTCCAACGGACTCTGACACAGTTCTTTTTCTCGACCCCAGCAATAGTTTTCTCATTTCTGAAAAACAAATTGGTAAGGCCAATGGGGACTTGTTTGACAATTAAACAAAAAAATGTGGACAAGCAACCACTTGCTAAAGCAAACTCCGTACATGTACCTAGATATCTTCCTCTCCAGCACATCAACTTTAGACGGTTCTTCTTGCCTGGCATAGGCAAGCTGGTGTTTAAGGTTGGAAGCTGTCTTCAACAGTTCAACATAACTCTCATCCCACTGAAGAGACAAAACTTTAGAAAGGAGATTTGTTAACAACAATGTGACGCGAAAAACATCAACAAAGGAATGGCGGTAAATTAGTTTCAGTATAAACCAGAGTAAGGAATTCTGGAAAGATCAATTGCACTATTACATTCACTTAGACAGATAATGTAAGAGTAAAGAAAACAATCCCAGAATATGGCTAATTACTGTCCTTAATAATTTATAATAGAATTTTTCTTATTTTCCTCCGATATGCAAGGCAAAAAAAGGTAGAGTCTGCGTGGAACCTAGTGGCTCATACAGCCGGAGCTTAGCCTGGTTTTCGTAGCATAAAGCGACAAGCAGTTTTTCTACAATGTCATGTGGTTAAATGCAATTTAAGCTAAGTTAAACTCAAAACAATGCCGGTCAGCGGCCTCCCCCGTCGTGGTCATGCGCAGTGATTGGGGGCCTGCAGGGGGTCGCGTAGTTTTACAGCTCGGCTTTCGAGGTCAGCTCATTCTCACGTGCACTTTTCCTGTTTCGACTGTGCTTGGCGGCTTCGCTCCCTGCCCGCCCTCCCTTTCTGGTAAGTATAAGGTGAGTATCATGGTTCCACTGTTTTTTTCAGTGTGACGGTGCCTGGTGGTTGCCGCTCACAGGGTTGTCATGGTTACCCTACGCGCTCGGCTCTTGTGCTCAAGGCTCCACTATCTTTCCAGGCACCTTCCCCAAGCTCATCTATTGTTGATGAGTTTAACCTATTCTTTATAACATCAGATATCAAAATGATCTTAGCTTGAACCCGGACTGCTCGATCTGGAGTCCAGTGATGCAATGCCGGCAATGCTGTATTATAAAATAATTACAAACCTCTTTCACTTGGAATTATCTCAGACATTTCATTTTCTGTCCACTGTTTAACTGTATTAATGTCACAACCATCTAAAAATTTAATAAAAAATCAAAGCTCGTAAAATGATGCACCATACAATTTCCAATATTACATACAATGTGAAAAATCTTGCACATCAAATAACATGAGTAGTTCAAAGACAATTAATAATTGAGAACAAATCAACCTATAAAAATGTTTTCCGTTAAAAAAGTGTCATGTGACCATAAAGACACACACAGTGCATTAAGTAGATTGTCTATTCCCACCTGGCAATGCAGCAATAAGCTCTTGAATCTCGTCACTAAGTATTGATTCCAAGGACACTGCTCTTTTAAGCTTTGCTGTTAGAGATACACCTACATATACCATAAACAGATACAAACATTTACTACATAAAAGTTTAAAATAAAGGGGTGAAACACAAAATAGTTTTAGCCCCAGGGCACAACAAGTAAACAAATGTAGACATAAATATTAATCATACCAAATCTGGATAACAAGTGTTCGCCATAATGCATAGCTGCATCGGTTAACACATCATTTCTCTTGTCAACTGACATTTCTTTAGTTATTGTTGAGAACTGGCGAAGGAATGCCCAAAACCGTTCCACACCTTCACCATCCGTCAAACCAATATTTTGGGTTCTCCTTGGGCTGAACTGAACCTAAAATTAATTAAATTAATAAAAGTTGCAGACTAGAAATCAGTTATCCTTCAAGGTACCGGTATAATTTATAATTACCCATCAATTGCTTTAGTTAACCTATCTGAAACTTCAAGAATACCAGTAATCATTACAAATATTAGGATTATTTGTGAGTGTCACTGTAGCTTTTCTTTGCTGGAAAAGTTTGTATGCAAGCTTTGAAATCTCCTTGTGAATTTTGATTGCCTATTCACAGTTAGATAACACAGCCTCTCTTCTATAATATGTTAAAAACCCAATGCATAAATAAGAACTTCCTGGCAAGAGCAAAATTTATTGATACAGTAATATAAACAAAAACAAAAAAAAACTAAAAAAAGGTGCTAAAGGTGAAATTTTTTGTAGTTCAAAGGAACAAAGTTTTCAGGGATTTCGGCCACATAACCTTTTCTCAGTGTGGAAATCATTACACACTACCTCCTGTCAACTACTAGAAAGAGAATTAATGGTACTCCACCACTTGAATAAACTTGCTTACAGCCCTGACATACATGTACATCTTCAGTAGTTACTTCTGTCAAATCACAATGACAAAGCAAAAACAATAAAAAAGGTTGGAACAAAAGAAATTGTCTTCTAGTCACCTGGCAAGAAGCCTTGTGTCCATAACAGTGAAAGATTGGTATTGTAAGTGTAACATCATTTAGCAGTTCCTCTTGGCCACTATTCTACAAGAGTCAAGAGATGACAAAACTTCCAGTGATACTTAGTCACAAGCAACAAACCATTAATACAAACATATCCTTCAAACTGAGAGCACCATTTAGCAAACTGAGAGGTGTATAAAAAATATAGAAATAGCAGTATAAAAATTACAGCAAAAAATTTATAGAAAATTGGGGTTTAACATCTTTGGAAAAAAGATGATCACGAAATTCACTATATATACTGTATACCGGTATATATATATATATCTTTTTAAACTTTTTATTGTGTAGTATCGCTGTATATTTTTAGAGTCCTGCAGTATTTTGGTGAGCATGAAGGGCAAGTCAAAAAAATGATAAGTAAAAATTTACGGTAATAATATTGTGAAGAACAGCTCCCCGTTACTGACTGTCGGTCAACTGTCGGTCAACTGTTGGCCATTTGTCAGTGGACTGTCAGTTGTCTGTTGGCCGACATATGGCCGACAGGTTTTGGCATCGATGTTCAGGCGGTGATGTGCTGGTATGTTGTCGGTAAGTTGTTGGTTACCTTTATGTTTTTCCTCCGAAACAGACCCCAAGATTTATAAACAATTGAAAGAAAAGGTATAAACTCCTGAGTTTTAGTCATCACTGAAAATAAGTAGCTTCTTTGCTGCCAAAATCAGCAAACTGGAAAGAAAATTAACTTCTCAATCTAAAGGGCTGAGCCTTGAATGCAAATTTAAAGGAATACAATGTACCTACCTTTAAGTGACTTGATAGTATGCAAGCAATGTCATACATCAAAATGAACTTCAAAGAGTTTGAAGAAGTTGTTTCCTTCATCTTCTTGAGTTCATACACAGAGTATGATATCCTACAAAGAAGAAAAAAAGCTTAAAATAAATATTGAGAGGGCTGCTACGAAGTGTCAATCAATGTCAGTAACACTTCAACTTAACGTGCACAAGTTGAGGTGACTGTTAAATTAAAATTTGTTTTGTAATCTAACCTTTCACCATATTTAATGCTTAACAAGCTCTTTGGAAAGTCGTGTCTGCAGACTCTGCCAAAAACACCTTTCTCATCAAATAGTTGGTTTTTGCCCTTGCTTCGTAGAGCAGGGAGCACTTCACCTGCATGGAATCTGTTACAGTCCTTAAATTGAAGGAAAGTGAAATTGAACTATCAAGTAATACATGTACATGTAGTCACCACTTGTCTTATGTTTAAATCTCTATTCTGAAATTCAAATAAATTACATATGAATTCATTTATTCTTTCTTTCATGTCATAACCTTCCTTAGCTTGTTCAGGAACCCTTGTTTCTGTCTTATTCATGTACTTGTTTACAGTTAACATAAAAACATTATATGGCAATTCAGTCTTTTAAGATTATGACATGAACAAGCATTAAGTACCAACTGAAGGGGGAATGTTTGTCTACTTCTATTAGACAAATCAGTTCATTAACAAAAATCAGATAAATGCACAAAACAAACAAAAAATGTTCACTTAAGTAAATTGATTGCAGTCAAACCTTGATTATCGAGAAAGTATTTTGGGGACTGTGCTAATTATAATAGTCTGTATAATCGAGAGACCAGACAATCAAAATTATGGATACTAATGAGCCTGATGATCTAATGCCTGGTTACTTATTATAACATATTATACAACCATATGACAAACACACATTACTATAATCATGCAAAAATCTATGTATGCAAAAATCTATTTAATGCTTCACTGACAGAACACAACTGTTTGAGTGCAAGGGAAACACTGCATAGAAGGGAAATGAGGAAATAATGACCTAAGAACATGATTTAACTGGATAGTACAGTTAAGTATACACAAAGGCAGAAATGATAAGTCACCATACCTGGTTTGTAGCCTTTCCAGTGTGTGGATAGTTATCAACATAATTATCTACATCATCCTGGTCACTAAACATCAAATCTCCATGCCTAGAAGAAATGACGTTACCACCTTTTTCTTTCCTTCGTGCCAGACCAAAGCAAGCATCAACACTTTCAATAAGAATCCCGTTTTCCTGAATTAAATGAAATATTTACAACCAAATTGTGTTTGAATTCTGAAGGATTAAAACAGTTCAATTATTATTGTTATGCCAAAGCAAAGGATTAAAATAACTGAACATTAAATAATTATCATAATGTTCAGTTAATTTAATACTTTGGAATAGAAAATAATAACAGAACTACAGTACAGGATGATACCAACTAAAAAAGGACAAAATACATGTAGGCAGCTGCTTATGTTTTAATTATTACATCCACCAAACCCAGTGTTTTCTATGTATACAATGATGTATACAATTTTCAATGATGTATACATGTAGCAATTGAACGTGCAAGGAAACCTGCAGTCCATTCAAAACAATAGCAGGAAACCCCACATTATATATGTAGTTTACCTTAACTGTAATTATTGAATCAAAAGTTAATTACTCTAATTTGGGGAAAAAGGGCATTCATTGCCACTGTGTGTAAGGCACTACAAAGTTAAAATTCAATTGTTTGCCCTGTCATTGTGCTTCTGTCCACATATATTGCATGTATTATAATACATTTGCTGTTGTCTAATGATCAAGAAAATAGTTCTAAAGATAAAAATAGACACGAAGCAACTTAGATTTAGAACAACTTACCTTGGGACACAAGGGACACTCAGCACCACTGTAGAGTTCTGGCACATATGAGTTCAGGTGCCTTAGCTTGTATTTAAAATACCTGGCAAAATATAAGAATGACATGCACCTTAAACTTTCAACTTCTATATTTAGAAAAAAATAAGAGAACAAAAGTGAAGCCATCTGAAATGCAAAACCTGTAGGATTAATGTAAGTAGTAGAAAATGGAGTAAACTGGAAATATTTAACTAATTCATGATCTGGGAATCACTGAGAAAAGAGTTACTGTTCTCCAGAAGACAGGGAGCTCACTAGTTCTAGTACTGATATTGGTTTAAAATTAACTGTATAACACTATGTATATTGATATTATGGTTCAAAATTAATGTAAGACCACTAGTGTTCCCTATTAGCCTGCGAATACAGCCGCCTCTCATGCTCCGATCTGCTTGCTGTGTTCAAAGAAGAGAGACGTCTGCGATTTACAAGCAGAGATTCCATACTGATGACGAAAATCCCAAATCTGAATCTCTTCTCCGAACGCAGCAAGCGGATCGGAGTATGGGAGGCAGCTGTATTCACAGGCTAGTTCCCTATCTGCTGGCTAATAATTTGGTGTGTACACAAGTATGGGTGAAGAGAGACACTGAGAGAAGTAAGATTTTAAGTCTAAGGGAAAAAGCCACCATTTCCTTACTATAAAGAAGGTCAAAGGACCCCTTAGACTCAGTATATTCATACAATTTAAAAAAAATGCAATCCTATAATAATAAATATTCTGACCTGTACTCTTCAAAGCAACCAGAGTTCAATATGGCATACAATGATGGAATCTGCAAGAATAGCAAAGTTCTTTCAATTAACACTGAAATGCATGCTAAACACTGGTCACAACAAACTCAATCTATAAGTGGCATTACCAGATACTGGAAAAAAATACTCACAAAATTAGGCTGCATAGGTGGTGACATTTCCAAAATCAATTCCGAAAACTCTTTTACAGACACCTGACTGTGAAGGAACAATTTTTCTGCAAGGTCCATCAGTTTAAAATGAAATCCAACAGATGGTCTTTCAGGTGAACCTGGCCAGAACTGGCAACGCACTAAAGTTGCAGCATGATTTTCACAGTCACAGACTGCAACCTCCTTTAGGTGTTGGTTACCTACAAAACAGCAGTAATGAATAATTTCCAATTTAATGTAGCTTTTAACATAGCTTGTTTATGTAAAGGCAAAGCAGGCAGATTCACACTAAATGTACACAAATTATATTAATATAGGGTGATATAGGATTTCCATTAGTGCTATGATGACTTTAGAAATTATAATGGTAAGAATTTTTACGAGAACAACCAAACAACCAAAAGCAATTATTATTCCTGCTAAGACAAGAAAATGGAAAGGGAACAGAATGCACAAATGATAAGGAATTTGGATGAAAGCTAGCTATATAAACAAACATATTACTCTATTTTTGATATCACTGAACATTATATGCTTTCAACTGAGATTTCCTGGGATTATAAACTACATGGGAAGCATCCAGTCTGACATGTTCCAAGATTGACCGTTTCTGGCCGGTAGCATAACAATTAAACCTCGATGTTTCTAAAGAGACCAGTCAGTCATTATAAGTTTACTTAGACAGATTTAAGCTTATATGCATAAACATCATAAAATCAATGATAAAGACCCAGTCAAAGTAAAACAACTTTAGCCGTTCGGTTAGCGTCTTTGAGCAAAAATACATCAATTTTATTTTTCAACTCACCGAAGGCATCTATTAGCTTGAAAAGTTTACGGATCCTTGTAGAACAAGAATGGCCAGATTCGATTACGCCATGATTAGGGAACAGTGGAATGAATCTGTTATCCTGCAACGAATAGGGATTAGGACAGTTAGTTTTGTATTGGAAAATGATGAAGCGTACATGTCAACAAAACTTTTCTGATAAACATGATACATGGTGTATTCACGACTGGGATGCCATGAAATTTTTAGATCAGGCCAACGCTTGTATTTACTATTTATTTACATAAATGAATTATTCATATATATATATATATATTATTCATATACATTGCTAAGTACCTTCCATAGCTCTAGAACATGGAATTGGTTCCTCTCTGCGTGCAAATCACGGGCACAAGTAAAGCAGAAAAACTGCCCTGGGCCGCAGTAACGACATCTTACAGTCGATTCTCGTTCTTTGCAACCGACACAAACACATTTTTCGGGTAGACTTTCTTCCCCAATTGCCGTTATCAAAAGCTGCTCGCGTATTTTCTCCCAATTAATCATTGAGTTAAAGTTTCTTCTGTGAGCTGCAGACTGTTGTGAGTCATCAGAAGAAAACACAGGAACATCGTGTACGGGTGTTACATCTTCAAAGGCGGCTTCTGGAAGGGAGGAAGAGCTTCCTTCATTGGGCTGAGAACTAGAAGCAGAACTAACAGCTAATGGCGTATGGATCACTGACTTCCCAGTTCTTCCGAGGACAATCGTTTTTACAGAAACTGGCTTAAACTTCTTCATAATCCTCGAAATTAAACTGGTGGATTAAGGAAAAAAATGGCGACCAAAAGAATTAAGGCGGCTGCCGACTGGGACCTTTGTTCAGCGTTCAGCGGTGCGTTATCAGACGGCTCAGACGATCATTCCTGACGGGTATTACCCATGTTCTCAATTGAGAAATAGTGGGTGTTACCCGTTGGTGGTGAAATTTCAATTACAGACAAGAGTAACAGATGGGGGAACCTTTACAGTGAATCACCTCGCTAATAATAAAGATAAAGATTGGAACAGTTACACTGTGAGCTCAATTGAGGTTCAAGAGATAGCTGGTTTAAAATTGGACACAAATTCAGGTCTCCCAGCTGATGTCATAAGTTTCACCAGTGAATAAAAATTATCTATTAATATAATATATATGGATAGACGTAAAAGCATATTCAATTGGAACCATGTTTCAGAAAATTTAACGGAAGATCAAATATCTGAGTTGAAAGCATTGTACAAATTCTATCATAAAAAATATTGGCTTTTCAAAATGACTTTTAAATATTTCAAAAAAGTAGAACTTGCATGTAATATTGGATCTGTTTTATTGGTAGTAACAGGGACAGTAGCTGGTGGTGTAACACTAAACCCTGTTGTTCTCGGAACAATATCTGGTTCGGGGCTCTTGCTTAAAACATATTCAGAGGCTAAAAATTACAAAAGGAAGATTGAGATGTGTAAATTTGCATACACCTCATATGAAAAGGTTTTAACAGATTTACGATCCTTCATGAGAGGACTGGAGTATGATGACAAAGGATTCCTTGATTATGTCAAAGTTCTCGATGATATAATCATTGATATGTGTCCATTAACTGACAAATTCGAAAAGAAATATAATAAGGTATTCATCCAATAATAAATTTTATTTTATTACCTATCAACAACATGATGTGCTTCCAATATTTATCACAGAAAGCTAAAGTTTTTTTCGATTTACTAATTGGAATATTTTCAAATGGTATTCCCATCATCTTGAATATCTTTCTCATTATAAAATTAACGCTTATCATTCTTTTCCGAGTTCCATTAACTTCATAAAGAATCTTACCAATCTCACAAAATATAGCATCAATCTTATTTTTCTGACAGGTTGATATTTTTATATTGTACTTTTGTTCGATATCTATGATTGTATTATTTATATGGTACTCTCGATGGTAAACAGATTTTCTCATAAATCTATGTTTATTTTCATAAAAATCAACATATTCTTTCACATAATCATATCCTTCTACGACACCACAGGTTTGACAAACATGAATACCATTATCAGTAATAATATCCTGATTGTCACAACATTTATAATCTTTTGGTTTTCTGACAAAATCTATTTGCTGGTCACAAAAAGGACATGAAATTTCTCCTAATTCTTTCAGTTCATCGTGTATATCTTTATTACAATTCATTCTATACTATTATATAAGATATTATTTTTATATACTTTACAAACATGACGTCACGCCACAGCTGTGGCGTTTTGTGGTTGACCGAGATCATACGATCGTCTCATGACATTGACACAATAGCTATTAGTAATGACGTCACGCCACAGCTGTGGCGTTCAGTGGTTGAATTGTTTGTATATGAGATTATATTTTATGTACTTACAAACATGACGTCACGCCACAGCTGTGGCGTTTTGTGGTTGACTGATATCATACGGTCGTCTGATGACATTGACACAATAGCTATTAGTAATGACGTCACGCCACAGCTGTGGCGTTTTGTGGTTGACCGATATCATACGATCGTCTTATGACAATAACACAAAAGCAATCTGATGACTCATTTCCTCGGGAAAGTCCCTGTGGTTTTAAAACTTCCTGTTGAATGAAGTCACGCGATGGAAAAATGCAATGAGACCCATGCGATCACGCGGAAAATATTGCTTTTTTATGGGGGTTAAATACTACATGGATTTCACGGCGAAAGTGCCGACTCAAAACTGCTTTTTATGGGGGTCGAAGCGCAATTCAAAAATCGGTTTTCGCTTGCGAGAAAATGAGTGTGGGAAATCGCCATGACAGGCCATGTAGTTACACCAAACCATTTGGGTGTCCCCCTCCCCCCCCCCCTAAAAAGCAGTTAAAATAAGTCTAGAACTTACTTTGTCAAGCTTAAGTTAAAGTAAATATTTTTTGGGCTGCCTCCCATTAAAGCCATATTTTTTGGGCATGCCCACCCCTCAAATCCCACCAGCCCCCCCCCCCCCACCTCATAAAAAAATTAATGGTTGCTATCAAACACATTAATTCACAGTTATTTTATTTTGTTAATCCTTCATCTTTTGTTCGAGATCTTGTGTAAACTTGATTACAGTTTTTGACAAATAACAGAAAACAAACAATGTACTGGTAACTAAAATGGTAATTCAAATGTTTATCTCTTACAACAGTTATCAGCAATCACTTAAGACTTGACAGGGGATCAGAAACAGGGCACATGGCTACAATACATTCATTTATTTTAGAGACTGTAGCCAATGATCTCGGTGTTAATGGAGGAGAAACAGTTCATTATGGAACTTCCACCAACAACAAGGTAGAAAATTACTTGTAGTAAGGACATAAACTGAACGTTTATTTATTTATAAACTAGTTATTATTGAATAACTCATCACAAACTGTGAATTGGAAACACTAACATGGATAGTATAAAGGGCACTCACATTGAATTTGCAATTTTCAGATAGAAAGATGGTGGCGAGAGTTACATAACCGACTGGAGAAATATTTCAAGAAACAGCTAATGATGTTGCTTGAACAAGGGCATTATGATCCAGATTGCAAGACTGATAGGTAAACCTACAATCTACCCTTTTTACCATGGTTTACCTTACAAGGTCTGCCCTTGTAAGGTATTCTTCAACTCCTCTTTGCTTTTAAGGTTTGAATTTTAAAGTATGAGATATTCTGCAATTGAGTTGAAAGTGAATGCCCTTCTCCTTTCTATTTAATATTTATTATTAAAAGTTGACTCACATGTCAACAGAATAACTACCTGTTTGTAAGCTTGCATTCCCTCTTTAGAGGACCCAAATAAGTCCATCAACATCTTTAACTCCTTATTTGTTCTTTTGATGCCATGTGAATAAAGGTCCATTAAAATGCTTTCATCATTTGCCCAACATTCACTCGACAAAAGTTGAAAGTTTACTCGACAAAAGTTGGCTGTTGAAGCGATGTTCAATGAAAGTTTAAACAAGTTTAAATATGTTAATTTTTACAAGCTTTCAACACCTTTCAACAATGTTGGCTGACCTGTTCAAAAGTTCAGACAAATGTGGAACAAATGTTGTAGCAAATATTGAAAACGTTTTAACGGGCCTAATGTATACATTAACCGCCACTACCACACCCAGCCAACTTACAATGAAATTCATCCAGTTATTTTTTTCACTTTATCTACAGGGATCTGTTAGCATTTGTTTTCCTTCCCCTTATACAAAAAGAAATGGATGTTTTCCGGGACACAATCTGGAACTCTCACAGGGTTAGATGCCAAAAAGATGCTCAGCTACCTAAAGGAGTACCCAGTCACCTGTACTCTTTCCCAGAGAACTATGGTGCTGAACAATGTGGTATGGCTGACAATTAAGACAAATAATTTCATTTGATTTGTGCCTGTTTAAGGCGCAAATGTAACATATTTCACTCATCAAACTGGTGCTTTGTTTAATCATCAGGCTTCCAAGTAAGCGGGCAACTACTCGATGAAGTTGCTGAGTTATCTCAAGTAATGACTGTTGGAGATGACTTCTTGACACCTGCTGTTAGAGCAGAATGTGAAAGGGTCATTCCTGAAATAGAGGATGTGAAGCCAAGTGATGCTGCAACCACATTCCTTTTTCTGAAGACATACTACAATGAGCCCTAATCACCACAGGGACGAACAATGTCGCACTGCAGCCTGCACCAACAGCAATGTTATAATTATGTTAACTGAATAATTTTGGCATACACCATGATTACAGTAGTTGACATGTTCAGTTAAATGTGAATCTAAAATATCAACTTACATTACTAAGAATAATTTACAATGTTTTCATTGTCATTATTCGTCGGCCTACAATTGTAGTTTCTGTTTTCCTGTTAAAACCTTGTTTTCATATAGAGGGATGAATATATAGAGAACAGTTTATAAATATGAACATAAACTAAACGTTCCTAATGTACAAACAACAGGGTTGTACGCCAACAGTAACTTTGAAAATGTGATGTGTTCCTCTTTTGTAACAACAGTCTCAGTGCAACTATTCTACTTAAGTGTAGTTCCCACACAGTTCTCTACGTAGTAACACACAAACAATAAAAGCACACTCAAAAATAAGGAAGCTTCATCATTTTGCAGTACTCATTGCAGACATGTGCCTCTTTAAAAGAGTTATTCCAGTGGTCGAAAGATTACCACAACAGAAGTAGATTTCTGAACTCTCAGCACACATGAGTTCTTGTGTGGCAATTTCTGGATCACACAAAAGGTATTTGCTACCTTGAATATCAAGAACCATCAGCTTATTGTTACTTGCATTATAGCTATAATGCACCAGGCACTCTGCTTTTTCAATGAGAACCTCTTCTTCCTCAGTGCAGTCCTCTGGCCTGCAAACTTTGCCAGTATTGTTGATATACTTCATAAAGTTCCCTTCAACAAATTCTTCGATTGTAGCTGGTTCGTCATTGTATGTGGTGTAATACACTTTATTGTATTCGAAACATGTTCCAAAATTAGAGGGGACTTTTGAAGCAAAGCACTTCGTGATTTGCCTGGCTGCTGTGTGCATTTGCACTTGCTTCCTGGTATGAATTTCTAGAGTTGACTGTATTGTGTCGTGAATTGCTTTTATGGCCTTTGGGTTATAAGTTTTAACAACCCAAGTATACTGTTGCTCATTATTGCTGCTAAGGGTAACCCCTTTAAAAGCATCTCTAAATCCTCCTGAAGAGAACTTCTCTGTCTCAAGCAAAATTTCCAGGGACTCCATACTTGCCCACTCTTGCTTTTTGACATCAAAAGCCTCAATTGGAAAAGTAACATGCTTTCTTTCTTTTGGCATCACTAGCTGCCCAGCCTTTAGTATGGCATCAATGGAAACCGGCTGAATCTGGGTACTCTGTCTCTGGTCGACGTATATGTTTCTGTTTCTTTATGGGGACATCTTCAATGTGAGAGCTCTTAGAGGCATTACTTCCCCCCTCATAGTTTTCATCATCACCCTGGTCTTGCAAGTCCGCTACAGCAAATCGCACAAGATATACCTATTATGAGTGCAGTACACATTCAGCAAAGAATAGTCATAGTGACACAAATGGTGATTTAATATAGCTCTAACTAATAAATTGTTAGTGTTGAATGGTGCCAATTCTAACACATGAATGGTAGGGTACTTGCACTGTTTTGAGCCAAAATTTAGCTACTTTAGTTGGAATCTACAGCTGTATTGTTTTCTTTCTACAAATTGTTTGGAAGAGATTCAATAAGTGGTCCTAACTATATGTACTTTATTTATACTTCAATTGCATTGTGTGGAAATGTATAAGCATATTACTAATAATATGATGTGAGCGATTTACTGGCAAATAAATGCAGATACAAAATTCTTCATACCTCCCTCAAGTATGCTTTATGTAGTACTCAAGTTTCCTCTTTTTGTTTCATGCGAGTAAGTATGATTAGATGCTGGTAAACCACAAACTAGAAATCTCAGTCCCTTTAAATATTCAAACTGAGTGCTGTACATTGCAAAAGTGACAATTTCCAAACCAACAACAGGAAAAGGGAGAAGTTTACAGCACCTTTTTTGTCCAGAAAACGAAGTATATGAATTTAAATATAAAGCCATAAAAAATAGCTCAGTTACCCCCCTGCATTTGCCCCGTTATTGGAGCATCGTTTTTTCCTCAGGAAAGCTGCAAATGCCCCACGAGGGGTGGCAGATTCATACAAAAATCCCACCATGGGGCTTAAAAATCTCAAATGTCATAACATATTTTGCTTTTAAAAGGAGAAGTAAATGTAAGATTCAACACTGACAAATGCCCACTACCATAAGACCACGATGACAAGTGCACTACCCTGGGTACTCACAAGCTAACAAATGCTTGGGGAGGGGGGAGGGGTGCACATCATGTATTTTTGGCCATTTACACATTCTAGTCAGCCAATTAGCTTCCACGATTTCTTACAGCACACAAAGTTTAAATACAGACAAACCTCTCGAACTAAAGGGCATTCAAATCTTGACCGTGCAACCTGCCCAAATTAATTAGGTGATTTTAAAAAAGTGGAATGCCCCTGGTTTCAATTTGAATCGACTGATAGGGTCAAATAAAACTCATGCATACAGGTGTGCGTGAGTGTGTGTGTGTGTGTGTGTGTGGGTGGGGGGCTATTGAATGGAATTGCCCTTATCAAGAGGGAGGTCCAGGGGGTACTTCCTAGGCTAATAGGGATGTGCCGCTGAATGGGGTTGCATTTTCAATAAAATTATACTAGAATGGGGTCGCACATTTGTCACACACGTTTGTAAATATTTGCCATTAGCAAATGTACCAGGATGTTTGTAGGTGAGAAAAATAGGGTTCTATTATTCATTTGAAAAAATGTGTCAATTCATTTTAGGATGACCCCTCTCTCCTCTGCAGAGGCTCCAGTTAGTAAACACCAGTGAAAGAAAAAAAAGAGGAAAGCGGGAACGCTAGAGAGAGAAAACGGGAGTGCGGGGAATGATGGGAAGAGGTCCCAGCATTCCCTGCGCACTTTAATTTGTTCCCTCTTCCCAGCCTCTGCGCATCTCTACCGTGCGACTGTAGGAGGCCTCTGCGGAGGAGAGAGGGATGACCCAGTTAAAAGGGTTTGTAAGGTAGATGCATAAACTGAAAGTGACTAAGTTGGGATCGCTAAATTTACATTTGCATCAAAGTGACTAAGACGGCATCTTCACTTGGCCACAGAATAGACTATCATAGGGTAGGGGTTCTGAGAGGCAAAATGGTACATACCCAGCAAAACGGTACCCCTCCCCCCCCTCCCCCAGGGGGAGGCAATGAAATTGGGTTTTGGGTCAGTGTTGTTACGTACGGTCCATTACACTAATATAGCACCGCATTTATACACAAAAAATATGGGTGAACTTACTTTATCTTTCCTGTGGGGTATTTGGTTGACATTAGTGGCTGACGGTCCCTTGTTAGAAACTAGCACATCCACAGAACCCGTTGGCACATTAAAATGATCTGCACACGCTTTCTTGAGATTTACAAGCGTCAAGTCGTTGTAGTCAAAGCACACAAACTCCCTGGGCTGAACAGGACGGTACGTCTGTTTATTATCAGGCTCTGAAGAGAGCCTTTGAACAATAATCTCGTGCGGCGCCGACGTGGACCCCTTCTTCGAATTACCTTCACTTCTGGTCCTTTTGTTTGACATTTTATCGTGCAACTCGTTCCACTTTTGCTGCCGACGAGGATACATGTCTTATTTTTGACTAGAAGACTTTCAAATCTCGCTCTTGAACCGACTGAACCGTGTTGAAAGCGCGGGAACCAAGCCTTTGTTCTTGTTTACACGACCGCTGATCCAGGATATGGCGTATGGCGGGCTATGAGAACGCTCGGCTGGCTTCAAACTTTTCATTTCGGAATTCTTTCGGAATCGAATGTTTGATGACGGCCTGGCGTTCTCATAGCCCGTCATACGCCAAATCCTTGTTCAGCGGTCCCCATCTTAGAGGACCGCTGATCACAGATATAGCCGGCTATGGGCTATGAGAACACCAGGCCGTCATCACACATTTCATTTTCGATTTCAATATTCGTATGAGAACGATCGGCCATGAGATGGCCGGGCGTTCTCATAGGTTTTTCTAAGTTTAATTGCTTTTGCAATCGCAAAGTTTACCAGTTTTTCTCTTCTGTTTTATTTTTTGTTTTTAGTTTCTTTTAATTTGTTTTTGTTTTGTTTTTGTTTTTTGTTTTTTCGAGTGCGTTCTTATTGATTTATTGTTTTATTTTAAATTGAATTTCTCCTTTTTTTGTTTTACTTTCGTTTTATTTTCATTTATTTTCTACGAAAAAACTACACGTGTACTGAAAAAAAAACATGAAATTTTTATATTTTATGAAAAAAGATAAAAGACAATTTTTTAATATTTTTTTATGAAATAAAAAACTTTTCTTCATTTATTTTTCGGAATTCCATGAAGAATCTGGTCATTTTTTTGTGAGAACATTAGGCCACCATACACAACCAATAACTTTTAGATGTCTGCGAGAAATCATGGAAAGCCGCCGAATTGGAACCAAAATCGTTGATTTCCGTGCAATACTGGCCGGAGACAAACAGTGCAGGGAATATGGTCTTGCTTTTTATTTTCAGCAATGGACAAATGTTGGTTATTTTTCTCGTTATTGCGTAATCTCTTTGTGGACTGTCCCTCTTTTATCTTCGCCGGAACTCATGAAATACTCGCGAGGTGTGGTGTTCGTTCGTGAATGCCCTTTTTGTTTTCATTGTTGGAAATGTGTCAAAGGAATCAGCAACCAGATATTCTATCAGCAATTGTCTGCACTTTAGCAAGAAAAGAAAGAGTCTCAGTTTTCTGTTGGGTTATAAACAATGAACTGATTCTAGCGGTTTATTTATGGCCCTTTTAATAGCTTGAGTACCACCGTTCGCTCTTCTCTCCCGTTGACTTTTCCGAAGTGAGCGGGTGGCTTTGGATGGGATCAAAAGCGGGATGTTATTCAAAGGGGAGTTTCACACGTGCATCTTAAGAAATGTCAATCAAATCTCATCTTTTCGCTGAATTCAATACCTAAGTAATGTTCAGAGGTGCTACAATATGATTTAGATGTTTGCGTTGTTTGCGAAAAATTGGGGAAATTGAAACCTCGTCGTTGATTTCCGCACAATGCTGGCCGGAAGGCCGAACTGAGCCGCTCAATACAAAAAATCAAAACACCACAGGAGATTCCTTTCTTGCATAACAGAAAGCCCTTTGTCACGGACGCTATGTTGGTGTCACGTAGGGTGAAAAGCCAGAAATTCAAGATGCTGAATTTTCAAAACGAAGGACGCTACCCGACTGGAAACTGGTGAAAAGACATAATTTTAAGACATCTTCAACTAAGTGGGGATATAAAATCAGAAGGCCTCGCGATTTATGATTTTAAAATTTGATGACGTCACGTAAAAACCAGCAGAAAACTTGTCTGTTGCTTAATATTTGTTTGCCCCACTCGCTGATTTTCGTTTGGTTCAAGATTTTACTTTCTTGTTGACACCGTTGTTGAGACAGCTTTGCGGGCTGTATACAATGTAAGAGTGTATTAAATCGACACTACAATTATTCAGTAAGTCCGAACCTAATATCTGTGATGGGTGGTAATAAGCTTATTTGTACAGCAGAATGCAGAGAATGCACAGTTCAGAACAGTTGAGAAAGTTTCCTCATATGTGCGGTAGGCGTTATTAATTTTACCTTCGCTAAAATGAGTGTGACTGGAAATTATAGAAAACTGCACTTTCCAGGCGTTGTGTCAATAAATGCCCGTTTCAGCTTTTTTTACGCAACTGGAAATGTGTCAAAAGAAAAAATAAACCAGATCATGTCACCCAAGTTTTCTGTTGGGCTGATTTCATCATGATTTGAGGGAACGCGGTACCTCCGTTCTCGGCGCTCAGTGCTCAAAGTCTCTAAGCTGAAAAAAAATGGATTTTGTCTTTTTTAAAAAAGTGTTGATCCGTTGATCCGAATCTTCAGTAATAAGGGACTGTTCGTTATTTATGCCTAAGGGGGGCCGGTGTTTAGAGTGGGGGGGTAAAATTTTCAAAATCAATGAAAAAGGGGAGGTGTTTTTTTTAAATACAGTCACGGCGGGGCCAAACCACCCCCCAAATGGGTCATTTAGACTAATTTTGCTTCTTTTTCATATTGCTTTTCCAAACTTGGCAAAAAACCTTGGGTTGTCGCCCAATTTATTTTAAGTATGAGAATGACTTAAAAAACCAAATTGTGACGTCATAATGGCTGACGTCACAAAACGAGTTAACTGAAAATTTCAAATTTGAAATAAAAAGTTATGTCATCTGAAAGAACTTGGCAAGGGGAGTAAAATGCTGAAAACCGTATCTCGCTAAGACAAACGTATCTTGAGTTATGGCAATTTAAAGACATTTAAAGTGTCCCCCCCGGAACCATACTTTTCTTCTAAAAACAACCCTGTTGATCTATTTTGTACAGTTTTTTTCCATGCAAGCTAATAATCTGGTAAAATGGACTTCTTGTTGTTCCAAAAAATCGTATCATTTTAGATTTTAAGTTTTCGGCTTGAAAACGATAATATTAGCAAGAGCATAACTGATCACGTGACACTTAATTACGTCACAAAACTGGTTTGGGGGCTCTAGCTCTGGCAGGAAAAAAATTTTCCGAGTTTTTCTTTTTCATTTAGCTTCCGTCATTTAAGACATCTTATCTGCAACTTAAATGGTGTCGTTGACGCAACAAAACAACACTTAAATTCAAACGTATTACACAAGGGGGGGACCCTATTTTGAGACTGTGGAATTTTCAAAATCTAAAATGCCATATCTCATCCATTATTTATCACATCGACAAACGGTTTTCAGCATTCAACTCCTCTTGACGTGTTCTTTCTAAAACACCAGAAAAAATTTAGAAATTCAAAAATTTTATTTTAGAGAATAATATGACGTCACCAATTATGACGTCATAATTTGACATTTGGCATCACCATTCATGTCAAATTGTTTGGCACAAAGACCCATATCAAATTACCAAGTTTGGTAAAGAAATGATGAAAAGTAACAAAATTATTAAAAATTAACCAAAAAACGGGACATTTCATGACCCATTTGGGGGGTGGTTTGGCCCCACCGTGAGTAGAAATAAGGGGGGTAAACATTTAGAAACCGTTGTTTCAACACTTGTGTAGCCGTTTTGCAGACATATTTAAAAAGTTGATCTCTGTTTCGAGAATTCTATTTCCAAAGAACCTGGTCTTTATAGTTTGAAAAGCCAAGAAAACGTGATGTGGTGTAGCGTTATTTAAAGGTTCCAATATATAACTTATTAAATCCCTTTAAAATACATGCAATCTGATATTTAATATTAGCAAAACCACGGTGTCATTTGCCGGGGCCAGTTGTAGTTTACAGTATTGTAGTGTGTAAATATATATCCTCAAACAGCAAAACTGGTTCAAGCCTTGCAATGAACTTCTTACAAACTTTCATACCGTTGATTTCTCTCTTGAATCGGATCTTCTCTGGGCCCACGTTAATACCGGCGCTGCAAATTTACTTTCCTTGCTGAGTGCTTCAATACTGTACGATCACAAATGAAGGGCCCGGTGGAAAAAGGGCGTAAGTGATGATTTGAGGTTAAGATCGAAATTGCTCCTATTTAGCTGAACATTGGCACACAGGCTGGTTTTCATGTGAGGAACATTGTTGTGCACTCATTTCTTGACCTGAGACCTAAAATTTGAGGAATTGGCATATTACTTTTGCGTGAAAAGTTTTGTTAAACTGAACTCGTTTAAGTGAAGCGCCAATGATTTCTTTTGTTCTCTGCCTGAACTAAAACAAAGGAATTCAACCTAGAATCCGCGGTCCTGTTGTTTTCGTTGTGTCAGTTTTAAGCAAAAGTAATACGCTAATTCTTCAAATTGAAGCTCTCAGGTCAAGAAATAACTGCACAACAATGTTCCTTACAGGAAAACCAGCCTGTGTGCCAATGTTCAGCTAAATAGCACCAATTCAGATTTTCAACCTGCAATTATCACTTACGCCCTTTTTCCACTGGGCCCTTCAAATGACCTTGCACTTGATTTTGGTTTACCGGCACGCGGCCAGAACACATGTTGTACGCAATTTCGCAATTGTAAGCACGTCGCGTCCAGAGGGTAGGGGAGGGGGGGGGGGTAAAATTTTGAAACTGTCACATAAACGGGGGGTAATTTTTTAAAATACCCACTTTCGGGGAGGGGTAAATTTTTCATATGCCTGAATTGGTTGAAAATCACCGACCCCCCCTTAGCCATAAATAACGAACAGTCCCTAATAGTAGGCGGCTGCGTACAGGCAACGCCTACTTTGACTGATATTTAGTCACACAACAAATCTAAATCAATTCAACTTTACGCTCAATTGAAAACCTGAGTAATGTTTAAGGTGCAGCGACATTTCCCTATGTGTTTGCAAAAAGTCTGGCGAAATGAAATCATCAGAACCATCGGCTCACTACAACACCCGACACGCGCGTTGCGTTCACACGCAGAAGGCGATTTTTCGCGCCCGCTCGTGTGTTCTTTTCGCTCGCGCATCGACCATCCCTGAACGGAAAGAGAGTCAGCTGTTCGTTGTCTATCTCGTCTATTGATTGCCGTGCAATGCTGACTTACTTCAAAAACATTGTTGACGCTCCGCTCAAAGGGACAAACATTACGTGGAAAATGGTGTGGCATTTCTCAATTGTTGTTTGTTGTTCAACGCGCTAATTTTCGTTTGGTTAAAATTTTCACAGACTTTTTGAGTCAGTTGTGTACAAATGTACTTTCGAAGCCGCCAATTAGTCATTTTAAAAGTAACAGTGATGATATTAATGTAACTAGATTACGGTTATGTGTAGTTGCTCTCTATACATTCTGTGCTCACACTGAACTATTTTTTTCTACGCGTTATGAATTTACCCTCGCCGATGTGAATTTGACGGGAAATTACTGGACACTCACGAGGCGTTGTCATTAGCTTTTGAGATTATAATCCTTTTGTCCTCGTTATTTCGCACGCTGTTGGAAATGTGTTAAAGGAAGTAGATACCAGTCACTTTCACAGAAAATGTCGTCGATATTAAACTTTCTAAACCCAATTACTGTGGCCGTACAGTTGATTTCAATCCTGTAATTGTTTTCTCTGAACATGCTCTTGTAATGTATGTATGTGTCCCGAAATCCGATAATGTCAGCACAGAAACCTGCCTGAATTTATTATTTGATTGTTTTGTTCATCTTTTTTTCTGCCAAACGTGTTTTGGAAAATGAAATTTGCAGGAACTATTCGTCTGTCAATTGCTGGCGACGACGAAAACTTACTCGCCAGGCTGACTCGCTTTGTGATTGACATGGCATTTTGTGGGACGAAACCATCGCGCCCCCACAATTTCCGCTGTTATAATTTGTCAGACATAATCTCACATTATTCCTGGTCTTCTTGCATCTAATTGATCGAATGTGCTCGCAAACATGATTCAATTGTAGAACAGTTAAGTTTTATGACTGGACAAGGTCGTGTATTTTCTTATACTTGGACATGGCGGCAATTGGACATTTGACACTATTGTCGGCAAAATCATGTTAATCGCGGATAAAAGACCGCGGACTTGACAGAGAAACGCAGAAGGTCAGGCCCTCTCCACAGCCTGCTAAGAGACGGGCCATTAGAAAAGTAATGAGGCGGGGGGGGGGGGGAGAATTTCGAGCTGCACGAATTTTTTTCGTTAACACTTCCCTTATAGGAATATATATTTTTTGGTATTCAAGAGCCTTTTTTTCGAGGCTACTCGCTGTCCATGAATTTTTTCACTCAATTTATTCTAAATTTTCACTTGCATGATTTGTTTCTGTACTTCCTCCCCCCCCCCCTCCAAAAGAAAAAATCTTTTCTAAGGGGCCGGGCTGGCATGGTTTGCCGGGATCTCGGCACGTCTGTTAAACACAATAAAACTCAACTTCGCGATTACCTGGAAAAATCTCAGCCCGGCCAGCTGGAATCCCGATATCGCGATACCGGGATCCCGGCTAGATGGGCTGAAAATTTACCAAGTAGAATCCCGATTTCCCGGACCGGGCCAACACTTTTTTGTCACTAAATTTCGCTTCAGAGCAAAATGGAGCACCAGGAAGGTCAATATTTCTCAAACCGTAAAGCCATAAAGCTACATAAAACTGAAATTAATACACCAAAATAATGGATTAGCAAAAGTAAAATCACTCGGTTCATTCCCTTTGAGTTAACCATCTTTTCACACGACAACCTCTAAAATCAGGCCGTGGGCTGTCTCAACTCATGTAATACTGGGCTAATTAGTCTTCTCGGCAGAGCTAGCCAGCCCGGCTAACCAGGCATGCCCGCCTCATGTCTGATCGGCCCCTAATGTTACGTCCCTTAGCTTCCTCAAGTTGTCAGGAGCTCAACGCTTTAAAGTCTTCCTCATGAAAGATAAAAATTGTGGATCATTGAATATTTCTTATCAGTTGTCTTATCATAAAGACGTGGTACTGCTTGACTAGACGCTTACGACAAAGGCTTCTGTCTTCGAGAGGAGCGTGCGACCACGCGAGTCGCTGAGCGCATGAGAGTTCCACTCTCCTGTAACGTCTCTCCCGTCTAGGCATAGCTGTATGTCGCGAACTATTTTAAAGCAAAACCTCTTATTCTTGAACAGATCCATGTGAGAAAACCATACAAGAAAAACAATTCCAATGAATGTGAATAATTAATTATTTTTCTCAAATTCCAACCTTTGTACGACAGTATTATTTTTACATAATTTGCTTATCGGTTTTAGATTTCCCTTGCAGCTAGTGGGTGCCATCAGCCGTGTCATGCCTTGTCAGACGGGTTACCAGAGAAATGGCCAACGATTTTCTTGGTTCACGAAATACTAAGGGTGAACCATTTTATTTATGAGGGGTATTTCTGAGGGGAGAAGCGATGGATGAGTTGGCTTACGAGAATTAAGTTCCTGCCTAACTTACGGGAAGACGGTTGTGTTCACAAAAAAAATTTGCACGCGCAAACCTCACTCCCCTCTGCTACCCCTCTCAAATAAAATGTTGTTTTCGCATTCTTGTATTATCGCATAACATTACGACATAATTTTTAATTATCTTTTTCTGTCCTTGCCCATCACACTATATGCAGCACAATGGAGTAGTGTATAAGGTATTGTTATTTAAACCTTTTCAAAGTTAAGAGCATTGGGGTTGGTTTCGCGTTGTAAGTGTGTTTTGATGTGTTTGATTTGATACACTAGGTACAGCTGTCTGTAGCAACATAACTCATCAATTGTAAGGTGCTTTACTTCCACCCTGTTTCCAGCAAACAGGTGGATAAAGTGTTTGACATGCAGTTTTGTGAAACACAATGCGATTAAGAGTTTCTTATATCGGGGCTTTTGCGGGTATTTACTTGTAGTATTAGCATATTGCGAGAATGATAGTGACTCTCACCTGAATTGTCACCCACAACTTCATTATGTTAACTTTGTATGTAGTCGGTGTCTGCTGCTAAACGCACATAATAGAACAACAAAGTCGAGCAGAACTTCCGATCCTAGCGAGTCTTTATTTTTCGAACTACGTTACTCGATTGGGAAAACCTTCGTTTCAATATCTACTTTTGTTTCTTAGAACAAAATGGCATATTCTAATAAGAAACACAAACATTGCAGCTTTTTTTATTCAGTTTTGTTCGTCGAGAAGAAGTAGAGATGCTTTCTTTTCGCTATCGACGAAGACGTCGAGATTCAGGACTGCAAGATACAAATTGCCTAATTATTTTGTCCTTGTTGCCTTGGTTGCCGACGCCAACTTATGTCAGCACTCCTTGCATCCGGTGTTGCGACCACAATCCAGTGAGAAACACAATAATTGCAGTTTGTGTTATTCAGTTCTGTTCGTCGAGAAGCCACTGAAAAGAAGTCGAGATGCTTTCTTTTTACTTTTGTTGAAGGAGTTGAAATTCGGGACTGCAATATACAAATTACCTTATTATTTTGTCCTTGTTGCCTTGGTTGCCGACGCCAACTTATGTGAGCACTCCTTGCATCCGGTGTTGCGACCATAATCCAGTGAGAAACACAATAATTGCAGTTTGTGTTATTCAGTTCTGTTCGTCGAGAAGACACTGAAAAGAAGTCGAGAAGCTTTCTTTTTACTTTTGTCGAAGGAGTTGAGATTCGGGACTGCAATATACAAATTGCCTAATTATTTTGTCCTTGTTGCCTTGGTTGCCGACGCCAACTTATGTGAGCACTCCTTGCATCCGGTGTTGCGACCATAATCCAGTGAGAAACACAATAATTGCAGTTTGTGTTATTCAGCTCTGTTCACCGAGAAGCCACTGAAAAGAAGTCGAGACACTTTCTTTTTACTTTTGTCGAAGGAGTTGAGATTCGGGACTGCAATATACAAATTGCCTAATTATTTTGTCCTTGTTGCCTTGGTTGCCGACGCCAACTTATGTGAGCACTCCTTGCATCCGGTGTTGCGACCATAATCCAGTGAGAAACACAATAATTGCAGTTTGTGTTATTCAGTACTGTTCGTCGCCCTCCCAGAACCATATTCGCTGCCCCCATTGCACTAAAAATCGTCTATGAAAAATTCACGCAAAGTTACGCTAAAAATCTTCGTTGGGAATCGTACCGAGTAACAGCACCTTCATGCTGACTTATTTAATGTTCGATACGCAAGACACTTGTCGTCGCAAGTAATAATAATAATAATAATAATAATAATAATAATAATAATAATTTTAGTACTTTTTTTTACTGCTTTTTTCTGCCAGTTGGCTCGCTACTTTATTCTATGAAACATGACACATTAACAGTAAAGTCTAATAATAATAATAATAATAATAATAATAATGATAATAATAATAATGAGGGGCTTTTCAGGGACAATGAAAGAAATAATACAAATGAACATAAAGTAAAGTCGCACACGAGCCAATGAGGCTCACACGGCCGGAGTGTATCCCGGTTTCTGTAGCATGAAGCAACTGAGAGTATTTCTACCCCCCCCTGGATAGGATGCTAGTCCATCCCAGGGTTACCCCAGCAGTATGTCGCCGGTACCCATTTATATACCTTGGTGAATGTGGGGTAAAGTTTCTTGTCTAAGGAAACAACGCCATGGCAGGGAACAAATGAACATAACAGCTTTAAAGACCCCAATTGGCGGCAAGGCAGACCAGTGGTCTATTTACAAGCATGACCGAGGAGGTGAACTCAAGGCTACCGAGAACAACTCCAGATTGTACTCAGAGCGGGACTTAAACCCGAGATCTTCAGATTTCAAATTCAAGTCCGGCACCCTAACCACTCGACCACACCTTGCTTTCCGTAAGTTGAGGCAGTCTGCCAGTTGCTCTGTAATTAATGCATGTGACCGGCCTATTTCAGACGATATGGCTTATGGCAGGAAACACGCTTTCCCCAGCCGCTGTCGTCGATTTTAATTGTCCATTTTATGTCTTAAGTGAAACGGTACATGTATTAATTGTCTTAGACGACACGAAAAAATCAGGATATTAATTAAAATGAAATGTAGTTACACTACGTCTTTCTTATTTATGTTTTCCTTCAAGAATGTTGTCAGATAACCCAATAAAAACAATCAAACCGGAGGCATTCAGAGTTGCTAGACACGTTGATCTGAAAATGTAAGTAATCAGTTAAAGATTTCACTACTATTATTGGGTGTTGTCTTTCTTCGGAAAAAAATATAATCCGGTAAGGGAGGAGAGAGAAGGTGAAGGCGAAGGGAATGAACGGAGAGGGGAGGGGAGAGGGAGAACCTCTCGAAACACTACTAAAGGTGCTTTTCCCCTACTGTCTATAATAATTTGTTAACACCTTCCTGGTCAGCTGAGCTTTTCGCTGGTCGAAAAGACAAGTATGAAGGACTAGTAAGAACTTCCTTCGACAATATATTGCAAATACTACTAAAATCTAGTATCACTGTCTGGAATGGCAGTCTCAACCCTCTGTACACAGGTGCCTTCTTTACACTTCTCCCCAGTTTCCCTTTCGTTCGTGTCACTCGTGGCTTCCAAAGCGGGGAGCTTTTTCACACGTTACCCTACGCTTTTGTAGTGACATATCTCTTTTTTGTAGTTTTAGCTTTTCTATCACGGTTCACCTGCCGGGAGTCTTCTGGTTACTCGAAGCTTCGGTAACTCGAAGCTCGCACTAACTCGAACCAGAATTGATTGGCACCATACATTCACTGTAATTTAACCCTCGATAACTCGTCCCCTGACTTGAACCTCACGCTAACTTGAAGTGAAATCTTCACGTTTTCCCCTCCAGGGCATTTTCGCCATAATCAAACTTCAAGAAATTGAGCGTTATGTATTTTTGAAGTGTCCAGTTTCGTGATATTGTTTTACACAAAATGTACCAGTTTTTCCTGTGAGAATACACGTGATCTTAGTGACAGCAGCAGTCCCGTTCCCCGATAACTCGAACGCCCGATGACTCGAACCTTTCTTGCACTGATTTCCCTTGAAGGTTTGAGTTATCTGGTGTCAACTATTAGTCTAAGACGTACAGTTAGTAGTACTTAGAGAAATTTCTGTATTACATGGAATACTTAATTAAAGTTTTTTTTATTTCTTTCATCTTTAAGCAATATGTTTTATTCTTTCTGGTAGATTTTTACTTCGAACGAAGCTCAAGATACTGAGCCTTCAATCCTTTATCGGCTTCGAAGAACTGGACTCTAAACTGTAATGTATCCTCTTCAGTTATAAGGTAGAGAGTCTCTCACTGAGAATCTGACTGAGAATCAGAAACCACATGAACAATCGTGTAACTAAAGTACTCACACGCGTAACATTATTACCGGCAAATGTTTTGCCCCTGTCGTAAAGCTACAAGCAATTACAAAATTGTGGAGACACTCGCTATATTTCCGGTCATTTCTGACATTCTTACAGTCAATGCACATGTACTCCCCTCTCCCTTATAAATATGAGATTCAAAGTAACAAGCAACATCATTGAAAGGGGGAGGGAGGTCATAAATGTATTTAAGTTTTCCATTTGTCTTCAAGAGGGCGTTTTTAGATGGAATCCCATTTTCAGGGAGCGTCTCAACAATTTTGCAATTGCTTGTAGCATCTCCAATGTTGTACAATGCTTCATAGCGGAGCCAGCGCGCTAGCGCGTCAGCGGAGCTCCATTGCTAAGGAAATTTGGTAATCTATCAAGCCAAAAAATTTTGGTAGTGACGTAGTAGTCACGTGGCCGTCCGTCCGTACATCCGTCCGTCCGTACGTCCGTCTGTCCGGACCACAGGGCTACCAATACACTTCCTACACTGGATAGAATCCTGTGCTGAATCCCGTGTGTTTTCGGCGCGAAATCGCATGTTGACCCGCGTTGTAGCAAAACAAGCAAAGACAACAAAAGTCAAAAACAAATTTGTTAGTGGAAAAAAAAAGTTCAAAAGAACACTCAGTTGTCTTTTTGGTGGAAGGGGAAAAGTTCAATCTAGGCGAAAGAAATTCGGCGATAAAGTTCAGGCAAAAAGTTCAAATTTGCCTCGTCGGTTCTGTTCAAACTCGGTCGGCACACCGCTTGAGTTCGCAGCTTTTCGCAGCGGTTTCGATGCCAAATATAGCAGAGCTAGTGCTTTTTGGTTTTTTCTGTCCACAACCATGGTTTTTACGGCGTTTCGAACACATTTGCCAGGAAAAACACCAGCATTTTCATGCTGATAGGCAGCTTGTCACGAAGAAAGAAATAAGTATTAAAATTAACTACGAAAGCAATGTCAAACGCCCATGGCCTAGTGGACTAGTTACCGGCATCTCACGCCGACGAGCCGGGGTTCGACACTCAGCGGGAACAAGAATTTTTTTTTTTTTTTTTTTAATAAAACGACTTGGATGAGAGTATTTTCACAAATTAATAACTGCCAGCAAAAAAAAAGCCAAAAAAAACAAAAAAAAAAAACAAAAGCAAAAAACAGACAAAACAAAAAGGGGGGCTCCGCTTTTAGGCTTGGCTAAATCTATATATTAATATACAATGGAGAACTAGGATGTCTCTAAGTTTTCTTGAATAGCTTGGTTGAAACTACGGGCATTTGTATTGTTTCTACGGCGCCAACCCACAAAATTATTGTGAATATTGGGCTATATTAATTAACTTGACTGGGGAAATTAGTACTAAAGTTACGTGAACTGACTCAGTCTTGAACCTGCTTGATTTATAATGCAAACGCTTTCTAACACTTCGATTAATTCTTGCCTTTATCAGTCAAAATAGAGCAGCTTCATTTATAATTCCCTCTTGGCCTCATCTTACCGCCAGAAACTACAGTTCAAACGTCGATACCTTGTTATACGTTTAGCGCCTCTTATACACGTTAGTTTTTGTTTATTTCCGTCCTGCCTTCTGAGCTTATGCCGCTCACCTTCTTCTCTGAAAAATGAAGAAAGAGTTGCCGCTGAGGTGCTGGCATGACGTCAGGCGTTGACACCGACCCATTCTCCCTTTTGTATCTGTGGTGGACCTAAGAAAAGCGAGAAAAGATGTTGGAGGTTTGTGGAAATGTTCGGTTAAGTCCCGTTACAACTCTGACACTTTGGACTGGCAGGCTGAAGAACCGTGTACACACTATGTTGACGTTATAAAGTTTTTGCGAGACATCTGAGAGACATTTTATCTGCTAGAGTAAATTATACAAATTGTATTCTATGCTCCGTCTGCTCACTCTCTACGATCTTTATGGAAGAATGGAGAACAGTAAGATATAGCAAAAAAGAACTACTAACATAATCTTCATGCGGGCCTATATACTTTACCAGCTATCCGTAAAAGGCCGTTCTTGCAATGGAATAATTTAATGTTGCCTTTTCCTCAGGTTGTTACCGAACAGAACTCTTAAAACCCTGAAATATCACTCTCAGGGCCAGAACGCCACGATTTATCTGTCAGTACTTTCCGGTCTGATGTTGTATATTAGATGTTAACTACGTATTTTTTTATGTATTACTACCATTTTTTTAAAATAATAGATACCATATAATACCTATGTACCAGATACCCATGTACAATGTACCTTTTGGCAGCTAATCACGTCAACCCCCCCCCCCCCCAAAAAAAAAAAGCTAAAAAAATAAATGGATAAATAAATAAATAACTAATAATAATAATAATAATAATAATAATAATAACAATAATAATAATGATACAATGAAAACAATTTTATTTATAACTCAGTGAATATTTACATAACGTGTTCGCAATCGATTAAAATTCAAAAAAGACTACAATAGTTAAAAGAGAGATGA
The DNA here is from genome assembly GCA_964030785.1 of Siderastrea siderea. NCBI lineage: Eukaryota > Metazoa > Cnidaria > Anthozoa > Scleractinia > Rhizangiidae > Siderastrea > Siderastrea siderea. The sequence goes on along the minus strand of OZ034966.1, from coordinate 30,970,772 downwards.
CAAAAATATGTCGAGAAAAATTTTATACATGTAAAAAGCACATTGCAAGTCCACTCTCTATTACAAACGCCGAGTCTTGTATGTTCATGAATCATATAATATTGGCAAAGAAAAAGAAACACTCTTATTTAGTTAGTATCTGCAAGTCCTCTCTCTACTTCAAAGTCCTTGTCCTGTATAATTTAATAATAATTAATTAAATTAATTCAATAATTATGATAATAATAACAATAACAAAAACAACATAAAATACAATAAACGTTAATTGTTCATGAACCGACAGGAAAGTGTTTTATAGGTGAAATAATGAAATAAAGCAATCATGTCTGTATATGTGAAGTATACCCCTAGATTAGAGCCTGCGCGCAAACGTTTCCGATTTCCTTTGCTCTAGGAGACGTCTGCGTGCACTGGCTACTAGATTATAGCGTATTCAGCACTTTTATAAAGAGTTGTGTTTGATGCAAGATATGTTGTTGACACACTGGATAAAACTTCCAAAACCTTTAGGAGGGAGATATTGATGATTGAGGTACCGTATTTTCTCGATTAAACGCCGGGGGCGTTTATTTAAAACTCGGCCTCGTAGACCCGGCGTTTATTCGAACCCGGCGTTTATTCGGGGCCCGGCGTTTACTTATTAAATGCATTTTTCAGCCATTCATTTTTTATTAGCAGTACTAGAGGTTTATTGAATTCTGGACCAAATTTCAACAAAAACATTTAAAAAATGTGGAACAATGTCCCCAACTTTGTCTTATCTCAGTGAATTTGGTAAGGATTGAACTCTTTTTAACGTTACATTTCTCCGTGATACACTGAGGAAGTATATCGGCAACTGCTCAACAGCAAATGTACTGTGCAAGCAATTTAGAATTGATTCCGCATGAGAAAGGGAAAATTATGGAATGATTCAATGAACTGCTGGAGAAACGGCCTGGACAAACCCTCGAGATCCTCGCCTGATGGACAAGCCCGCAGAAAAGTTACGATGATTTTTTCAGAAAGATGTTGACACGATAACTGGTTTGTCGTTTGTTTCATCTGTTTTACTTATAAGTACAACTGTAAATGGTATTTTGGGTTTTATTATTAGTGGATAAATTCAAATAAAATGGTAGAAAGAGAACTAGAGTTCAGCTACGACACATAATCCAGATTTAATATACCCATCTCGAATAAACGCCGGGACCTCAAATAAACGCCGGGACCCCGAATAAACGCCGGGGGCGTTTATTTTAAACTCCGCAATGTAGACCCGGCGTTTATTTGAACCCGGCGTTTATTCGGGGTCCGGCGTTTAATCGAGAAAATACGGTATTTTGGTTTCATCATGCAATGTGGAACGCCCAGCCCTGCGAGAGTGGTCAATCATCTTACATTTAACAGTGTGACAAGGAGGCTGGGGGGAAGATTTTATGCTCAGTTTATTGATTATGTGTTTGACAGGACAAGTTTTAAATCAAACCTGAATGGAAATGTGTCAAAATGTAACACCTTACGCCACAAGAACATATTTTCCTTCCACGCCAACAAAGTGTATATCGCGGAGAAAGGTAGCAGGCACTGTTGGGTTTGACACTGACGGATTTCAGTTTTCACGAATTTCAAATTTCACACTGACGACTTTGTGACAATCTCAGAACATGGACAAAAGAAATCTGTCAATTTTATTCCACCTGCAAACAAAAATAAATGTTCTCTCGTAGAAATCCTCACAACTCCAAAGCAGAAGTTGTTAGAACCGACACTTCTTATGCCTTTTTCGTTGGTCCTGCTCTATCGACTTCGGGATTCAGAGTATATTCCTCTGGTGAATTCTTCACTTCTTATCTGCCATGTCCAGTGGGAACTTTTTCCAACTTTTCGTCCAAAGGAACTGAAAGATGCACACCATGTCCACCAGGTATCTTACAGTTATCCCACTGACAAGCTTTTGGTTTTCTTCCGGCTAATAGTCATTAACAAAACTATGAAAATGTGAAAACGCCTTAAAGTTAACAATTGAAATCCCCAGTAATTGTGTCAGTGGATATATTTTCCCGTGTATAGAACGTCTTGTGTAGACTTTGTTGTTGACGGAAGATGACATTAATGTGGGCCGGCTTACTTGTTTTAAAATATTCCATTCCAATTGTAGGATCTAGCGTGTTATGTTTTTCAGCGTTCTTTTCTTTTCTTCTATCATGCTTCTCAGTTGTCACTTGCTCGTTTTTTTAATTAGTTTCACCTTCTGATTAGTGTACTATTGTTGTCGTTGTTGGTTGGTTGCCATGTATAATTTATTTACACAATTATATATAACGTGGTTGCACTGTAGGATTAGAATAGAGCCTGTTCGCAGTCGTGCTAAGGGCACTAGAAAGTTTGATTTAGTTTGCTATCGTTTCATTCTACCTTTGTTAATGTTTTCTTTCGTAGCCGTCATAATGTAAGTATTGAGTCATCATTGTGTTATATTTTCAACTTTCTATCACTACTACTTCTACATATAATAAAGAAAGCGTTGGAAATCAAGGGATTACGAATCGTCATTAAGACAGCCACCCCCTCGGAGTTACATCCACATTTTAGTTTGTTTTGCAGACGCTTTTTCATAAGAATTTCAATGCTCCTCATGCGCCCAGTGCTTCGTGAATACCTGATTGATTGATTGATTGATTGATTGATTGATTGATTGGTGGATTGATTGATTGATTGATTGGTTGATTGATTGATTGATTGATTGATTGATTGATTGATTGACTGGTTGTCTAACTGAAGTGAACTGGTATGTCAAGTACGGAACAGACGCAAATTCTGGTAAGTTTTCATGTGTGGAGGACTGGAGTACAGAGACCTCTAAAGGGAACCTCTTTGCTCGAGAAATTGGACATGTTTAAAAGAGAAATTAGGCGTTACGTGTGCGATTGTTGTGGTAAGAAGTAACAACTTTAATTTATCGAAGCAAACAAAGTTCTTGGTGAAATAATACTGCTGTTGAAGGTTTCTTTTGTTAGCCTGCACGGCAAGAGACGTGTAATTACAAAGTACTTAAGCATAGTTTCCTTTGTATTTGATTGCTTTTAGGAGGCTTTTACTCGGATGACGTAGGCTACGTGGGTACAAGCTGTAAGAAATGTCCAAATGGTTCCTTTGTTGCATTTGATAAAGCACCCGGAAATAATTCTCAAGATTGCAAGTCTTGTCCCCTAGGTAAAGATGAACAGTGAATTTAGGTTGCATTGCAATAAGCTAACCAAGGTCATGATTTTGCAACGCAAAATTTGATTTTCCGTGACATTTTGGAAAGCAAAGCAAGCTTATATTGCAATCTGAACGATCAATTTGTACGTAGGTTGATCGTTAAGTTATTGTCTAAATCTGCTTTCAGATCGTGCGTTCCATTTAGGGATCTTAGATCTCTTTCTATGCAGCACGTGCACATTCAGGTCGTTCGATTGATCTTTTCTTTCTTTTTTTTTTTTTGGTGGGGGGAAACTGAAAAATCTGCCTATATATTAATTAGACGGAAGGAAGCCTTAATTGTAATCAAAGTTTTTTTGTTCAGTGTTATGTTAGCATGTGGTTGTGTCATCTTGGTTTGCGTCATATGATAAAACTGCGAAAAAAAAAACACGCATTACTATTAACTGATTGCTAATGTTGAAAATTCAATGCATTTTATAGCCTTCGGATGTAAAGAAAATACACTCTTTCTTTATAAGAACCTTTTTTTATAAGTACGTCGAGGCTGGGATTGGCCAAAATGTTAAGAACATACTAAGATCATACCCAGGTTGAGGTTTTGTTAAGAACGTCTTTATCGTGCCTTCATATTTGTAGAATAAGCTATGTGAGAATAAAATTAAGTGTAATAATTTGGTCAGCGTCCTTTACAGCCTATGTGAGCCCCAAATGTTAGAAATGTGATGTCGCAAGTCATCTTCCATTTCCGAAAAAAGCAAACACGTATAACTTTTAGGAAATTGGTAGAACTTGACCTATTTGTCCTTTTTTCATTCAGAACTATGATTTACTGAAATGCTATTCAAGTTCAAGTTAAAGGATCATGTACTTGAAACAAGCCTTCCTCTCTATTCTGACGATATTAGAAACTTTAAAATTGGCGAAATTAAATTGTATTAAATTTCGTCTTTAATAAGTAATTAAACTATCCTCAAATCTTAAACAGGAACAGAGACTGATGTCTTTGCTGGATACCGTGCTTGTCCGTGCTTAGAGGGAATGTATCGAACCCACATGTTCAAGGAATGCGTCAAATGTAAACATGGATTGATGTGCAAAGATGATTACGCCAGTTTGAATTCTGGATATTGGTGGAAATGGAGGAACGAGAGTCACAAACGCCGCTACATGGACTTTATAAACAATCTCTTGGCACCCTTACCCTCATTAGGTGAAGATGATGTACAATACCCGTACCCGATACCGCACCAGTACAAGTGCCCAATAGAAACGGCTTGCCAAGGTGGTTTGGATTCCAAATGTACGTATGGATACGAAGGTCCGCTTTGTGACGTTTGTAGTTCAAACCACTATAAACAATTGAAAGCCTGTAAGCAATGTCCATCCAAAAATTGGATAGCGGGTCAGTTGTCAATAATGGGGACCATTTTTCTGGTAATCGCTGTGGTTTCAGTGTGGGTCAGCTACAAGAGCAAGAAAAGCAAGAACAACCAAGAAAAACGCAGTCCAATAGACGTCTTTTTGGCCAAATTAAAGATCGTAATTGGCTTTTATCAAGTGACCTATGGTTTATTGGAAGCGTTCTCCTACGTAAAATGGCCAGAGTCCTTGCAAGTCATTAGCAAGTATTCAGAGGTACTCCAGCTGAATGTGCTTCAGATGGCACCCATTCAGTGCCTGTCCACTGGATTACGTGTGGATGCCTTTGGGAACTTGTTTGCAATAATGTCCATAAATGCTACTGCCATTGTCGTTTCTGGAGTTGCGTACGGAGTGCGTAAATTGCTTATCTTAAAAAATAAAAACCTTGAAGACGAGGAAAAGTCCAGAAGAGTGTCCAAGACAAAAGAACTCGCGTACAGGAGCTTGTTTTTTTTCTTGTACGTGACATACCTCAGCACTTGCTCAAAGACCGCCACTGTCTTGCCACTTGCTTGCCGAAAACTTTGCGAGGATAAAGATGAAAATTTGTGCCCCGCTTACCTGAAAGCCGATTACAGCGTACGATGCCATGAATCAAGGTACAACAACTTCGCTATCGTGGCGTACATTTCCGCTGCTTATATCATTGCCCTTCCTACAGCCACGTTCGTCACTCTTTGGAGGCAACGGAGAGCAATACTAGTCACAGACGAAACCGCTGCATCTCAAAACGAAGACTCCGGCACAGAGGTGATCACTGGATTACGCTTTCTCTTTGAAAGCTATAAGCCTGGTTCGTGGTATTGGGAACTGATTGAGATGTCTCGCAAAGTAATCGTCACCTCTCTTCTTATCCTTGTTGGGCAAAATACCAGGTCCTACATTGGTTTGACACTGGTCATTGCTGGGATGTATGGAACAGCTTTCTGCTGGATCCACCCCTTACAAGACGCTTTCGAAAACAGATTGATGTCGACGTCCCTTGCTGTTACTGTTGTCAATTTGGTCATTGGGGCCGTGAGTAGAATTCCCGCCGAGAACTTACCAGCCCCCAAAGATTCATACATGGACGCAGTTATATTCAACATATTGGTGATTGGAGCAAACACTCTGGTGATTGGGCTAATTGCTGGTAAGCCAAACACTTTATCCTTCATAATAAATAAAATTTTTGTTAAGCCCAGGGCTAACGAGAGTAAGATCGAGCTGACGAGAGTCGTTTGGGGGCAAGAACGTCATGCTAGCCCACAGATAAGGCACTAATAACATTACAATCCTATATGAATATATACACCAACTGATTAACGCACCTACCTCCACTAACGCACACTTTCCTTCACTTGTACTCACTTTCCTTCATTTGTACTCACTTCCCTTCACTTGTACTCACTTACCTTCACATTAGTGCCTTATATGTGGGCTAGCATGACGTTCTTGGCCTATATGTGGGCTACCATGACGTTCTGGCCCGTTTGGGACTCTTGGAGTCGTGCATTCTTGGCGAATCCCGTGAACTTTCGAAGAGCTAGAATCTACTCAAATTTTAACTAGATTCAATGGGAGTTCATACTCTCGTCCTTGTTTAGCCTCTGGCTCTCACGAACTCTTATTAAACTCTTGTCCTCGTTTGGCGGAGGCTTTTCTATACCTGGTCTGAAATTAAGCACAGATTTCATTATTTTGGCCTCGACTTTGTCATGTTTTGCCTGCTAGATTGAAGGATCAGGTGAATCTGTTCTGAGAGAGTTATTGTTTAAAGAATCTGGAATCACACCCGAACAAAACGAGTATACCGTGCTCATGTTCTAATTTGGCGCATGTATTTTTTATGATAATGCTATGTCAAGCTGAGGCGCATTCTTTTTCATTTCAAGAATTAATTGATAACTGGGCGTCTGTCGGAAATTAAAACCACCACTATAAATAATAAACGCCTTATTTTGGCGATTGTTTGCTCAAATTCTATTCCAAAAAAATCTAAAGCATCCTTTGTAGCATGAAAATCATGAACATATGATCCATTTCCAGGCTATTTTACACCTTCGCTTTCGGGCACAGCCATGCTCATTTCATATTTTGTTTGTTTGTTTTTTTCGTATACCCGACATTCATAACGCTGTCTATTTGTTGAAATTAAAAATGAAATCTATTTAAACTCTAAACAATCTCAAGGGAAGTTTTTGCGCCACTCACAGAGTCCAGAGGGGTTCAATTCGATCGCAATCGTACAAGACTCTTCGAATTAGATGTTTTTTTAGTATTTCACCTTGTATACAAGATATCTTTGCTTTGTACAAAAATAACTCTCAAAACGGCCGTTTTGGAATCTGAACCTTTTAAATTATGTTTCCATATCCTTCGATCTTGCGTCACTCGCAGGTCTGCGTACAGCTCCTAGTACAGCTTCCGCCATGTTTAAAATACTGTCAACAAACGCTGACACCCGGGCCCCGTAACAGTTACCCGATAGGCAACAATTTTTCTTCGTTTTCCAAAAGAGGCGGGCCCCTACAGTAACAGAAGTAATTTGGCCCGCGGTATGTATTTCTTGTAACGCAAGGAAAACGCCGAAGACAGGGTGAAGGAGAACTTATACGATCAAAAAGAACTCCTCTGAATCCCGTGTTACATTAAGCTCGTTGATATATTACAGCTTTTTGCTTAATGTTATTCTTAGTTCAGTACGCAGTGCACCTATACGGATACCTCAAGGAATGGCGCAAAAATCCACATTGGTCCTTTTCTTGCTGTCTGGCTTTGCTTCTTCCTCTCATCAATTTGCCGGGGCAAATTAGTGGCTTGGCTGGAACGAACATCACTAACACGCAGCTGGACACAGGACAGTTTGAAATGCAAACTGTTGTTGGTGCCGTGAAAGATAGTGGGGTTATTGATGTCACTCTTGATGATGAAGAAAAAGATGATGACAACCCAGCGGAAGTCCAGGAACAAGATTGTAAAGAAGCTCAGTTTCAAAATGGAGAGAACGAGACGTCCCCCTTTCACACAGTCTTGAAAGACAGTGGGGCCATTGACGACACTCGTGAACAAGGTAGACAAGGCGAAGGCATGTACCACGACATGGGGCACAACAACAGAAAGTATCACCAAGCGATACAAACAGAGTTATTGGCGAAAATCTCCATTAAAGACGTAGACGACGAAGAGCCTGAAAAGGAGACACGCTTCTGATCCCCTGTGAGTACCGCAGCAACAAATAGCCAATGAATCTATAGTCAAACCAGGTTTTCACTGAAGCGCACATATTAGCGGGGTTCCGTACCAAGCGAGTTAGGTTTTGAAATAACAAAAAAAATCTTAACAGGTCGGGACCAAGAAAACTGTCTATAACAAGGATATACTCTTATTACGTGGCTAGCCGTGCAGCGAGTCTCGGAAAATTCCGAGCACCTTGTTATCAGGGCTACTCGTTGTAACATTGAAATTATAATTCATTGATGCACAGCGGGGCATTTGCTACTCAGGGGCTCACGTGACCCTCCCTCTGCTAAACTCTTAAAAGAATAAAAAAGTGGAGAAAGGGCGATGAAAATAGCACAGAAAATTTGAGGCTTCTGACCTTCAAGTGGGAATTAAAATCCGTTCTGATAAAATAAAATAAAATAAAATAGATATTTTAAGTGTCTCTGTATTTAGCCTTGCAGCTAATTGGGCACACTAAATAAGAAACGTTAAAATGGCAATTATTAAGAAAAGCAACCCAAAAGATTACCAAAACTAACAAGAAGACACTAGTTTTATGCTGTTCATAATACCTGGAAGAGTACAATATTATTTGCATCTACAGAGGTCACGGCAGTTACTATAGTAACTATTATTTAACAGTCCTCTCTAAGTCGTGTTTTCTAATAATGTGTTTCTTGAATGCTTGCAATCAAGACAGCTGACTAGTTAATTTTGACCAGACATAAGGACCTAATAATCTTAGTACGATATGAAACCTAGAGAGGATGGAATCGTTTTTCCATAGAAAGTAATAGGCCTGGTCGCTGTTCTTTCTGAACCACAAACGAATAAATAAATAAATAAATAAATAAATAAATAAGTAAGTAAATAAATATTAAATGGTTTATCTTTACTGGGAGTTTTTCTGTCTCTATAACAAATCATAGTACACGTTTCCTTCTTCAGGACGTGACAAACAAGAATCGCTAAGATTACAAAATCTTGTTACTAGTCATAAGTATGTTCGACTACCTAAAGGTTCTACCCCTTTCTTTGCCAGGTGACTGACTCCAGCATCAGATACCATTGTTGCTCAAAGGAGAGACCAGTACCTCAGGAATGTAACCACAGCGCTCCATAGGTCACGCATAAGAAAATAGTTAACTGATATTTATCATATTTAACCTTTTGTGCCTGCTGTACAAGAAATATGTAGAATGTTTGTAGGTTTAGGTCATTTTCGTAGAATGCAAAAGCAGGAAAGTTGTTACCCTTACATGCATTTTATCTATATTTATCATCTGGAAAATATTTATCTGTTATGTCTGCTTTAAAAGAAATAATTATATGTAGAATTTTTCTAGGGTTTAGTAATTTTGGTAAAAGGCAAAAGCAGCAACAGCCTGAAACATCCGTTTCAATGTACTTATCATTTTTGAAGAAGGATTTCAGTCATAACTTCTGCCCGCTTTAAAAAGAAATGTGTAGATTTTTTCCGTAGATTTCTGTAATTTTGGTAAAGGACAAAAGCGGGAAACTAATCATCCCTATTACTGATTTTATCCATATTTATCAACTGAAAAAATACTAATCATTTATGTCTGCTTTAAAAGGGATTTTAGTTATATAGAATTTTTCTAGACTTCTCTGTAGTTTTGGTAAAAGGCAAAAGCAGCAACAGTCTTTACGTACTGGTTTCAATCATATTTATCATAACTATGCCTGCTTTAAAAGAAATATTTAGACTTTTTGTAGGTTTCGAAAATTTTGGTGAAAGGCAAAAGCAGAAACTATTAATCCGATGTACCCCTTTAACTGATATTAATCATTTCGAAGAAGTATTTATCCCTTGTACCTGCTGTAAGAATGTAGACAATTTTAATAGGTTGTGTCTAAGATTTGGTAAAATCGTAACAGCAGGAATAATAAACATATCTTAAAATATACTACCGTTTGGAACTGTTCTTAGAACGAAATTTGTATTATCCTGCAGATTTCTCAATCGCCATCTTATTCCCCCATCTTTTTTCACCACTAAGAATACAAAGCTAGTAAATAAAAAAATGTTCCAATTCAAAATTAATCACGGGATCGTCTATACTTAAGATAGACACAAGAAGGCCAACCTCATGTCAGATGATTTGTGTCCTCTTTGTAAAAAAGAAAAACATACAATCAAGCATATGTTTTTACAATGTTCCCACAATGACTTTCTGACAAGAATTGTACTCCTGGTGGACAAAAAACACTAACGAAAATATTAACTTGTACGACTCAACACTTCTTTACAATGGACTTATTCAACCTTGCAGATCTCAACAGGTGCTAAGCTTAGCGCTTTTAATTGCGAAATGTTTCATACACAAGTGTAATTTGGCTGAAAAAACCTTACTTTTTCTTTGTTTAACTTCCGCGAAAATGTAATGATTGAACAATACATCGCAATCAAGAACAAATCTGCCAAACATTTTATCGACAAATGACACCCATCTGAAGTGGATTTGAGATATGTTTTATGTTACATATTGTATATATATTATTTTATATTCTTTTTTGCAATTTCCAAAACAGCACACACAAAATTTATCTTTTAATTTTAAACCAATAGAAAGAAGCCGTGAATCTAGGTGCCCGCAACTGTATAACCCCCGCTTGTAAGGGCCCATCTTTGATTAACCACGGGTTGTCTGGTTCCTCAATGTTCTATACGACAGTTTCTGCTAGAACAAAGGAAACTGGAAGTTAAATTGTTAGTTAAACAGATCAATGAATAGGTTTATTGCTTTCGATTAAAAGGCCCAGTTAGTCAACTTTGTTTTGGTCTCACTGACATTAGGTAACTTAAAGCCCAAGCATTTATTTCAACGTTATTCAGTAGCTCAGTTTAGGTCTGCATAAAGAGGACTAGAAGTCCATTTCAAAATGTAGTGACAATTTTCACGCTTTGGAGTAGTTAGCACCACAGGATATCCAGCTACTCGGTTGTTCACCCACATTTCGTACCCCAATTTCCATTTTTCCCTTATAACCCTCCTTTCGAACACTAAGGCGTTAAATGGTTAAGAGAAACGTTGGTGCATATTTTCCTTTCAAAAGAAAAGCACGTTATCTCTTTTTTGAGTCCCGTTTGCACAGACAGTGCTTGGTTTTGACGATTTGAAGTTGAAGTTGGGGATCCTGGGTACACCAACTATTTCATCGAGTACGCCAAGAGTGTCTTTGGAAACTTGTGAAGTTAAACTGCTGCCCAAAGAGCTTGGAGGTATTTTCTCGTTTCTGTGCTCGGTTTAACAGCTTCTTTTCCTTTGTTAATGAAACGTGGTCTGGTATGGCCGGGCACACCAACTGGTTATTCCAGGAATGGTTTTGGAAACTTGTGGTGAATTTGAACTGCTGGCTGAAGAGCTCGGCGGTGTCTTTTCATTCTCTTCCTGTCGCTGGTCTTCTGTTTTTCCCTTGTCAATGAAATGTGAATTGGAATAGCTGGGGACCACGTGTTTCGCCGGGTATGGTTTTGGAAAACTGTGAGGTTAAACTGCTGTCTGAAGTTAAATTTTTACTCTTTAGCTTTCCCTCAGCTGCTTCTTTTCTGTTGTCAGTAGAATGTGGATTGGGTTCCCTGGAAACGTTATCTGCCACATCGTGTATTCCAGGAATACGTTTGGAAACTTGTGAAGTTAAACTGCTGTCCAAAAAGCCAGGCAGTTTCTTTGCGTTATTCTGGTTTGGTTTGACGGTCTCTTTTGCTTTCATAATGGAATGTGGATTGGAATGGTTGGGTTCACCAACTGTTAGAACAGTTTTACCAGTGATAGTTTTGGAAACCTGTGAATTCAAACTGCTGTCTGAGGAGCTGGGAGATGTCTTGTTAATTCGTTTGCTGCCCCTCAGCTACTTCTTTTCCTTTGTCAATGAAAATTGGATCGGGGTAGCTAAGTCCACCAACTATTACACCGAGTATTCCTGGAATGGCTTTGGAACCTTGTGAAGTTCAACTGCAGTTCAAACAGCCTGGAGGCAACTCTCCATTCTTCTGGTTTAGTTCAAAAGCTCCTTTTCTTTTGTTCATGGAAAGTGGATTGGTATGGCTGGGTCCATCACATGTTACATCAGGCATTCCAGTAATAATATTGGAAACCTGTGAAGTTACACTGCTGTCTAATGAGCTTGAACGTGTCTTCTCGTTCGTCTGGTTTGGTTTAACGGCATCTTTTCCTTTTTGATTAAAAAGTGGATTGGGATGGCCGGGTACACCGACTGTTACACGGAGTGTCCCAGGAATGGTTTTGGAAACTTGGAAAGTTAAACTGCTGTACATGTCTGAGGAGCTTGGAGGTGTCTTGTCATTTTTTTGCTGTTCCTCACCTTCTTCTTTTCCTTTGTCAACGGAATTTGGGTCGGGATAGCTGGAGACATTACCGGGTATCCCGGAAAAACTTGCGAAGTGAAAGTGCTGTCTGAGGAGCTTGGAGGTATCTTCTCGTTCTTCTGATTTGGATTTACAGCTGCTTTTCCTTTGAATGTGAACGTGGATTGGGATGGCTGCTTCCAGCAACCACGTGCACCCGGCATTCCGAGAATACTTTTGGAAACCTGTGAAGATAACCTGCTCTCCAAATAGCTTAAGGGTCAGTCTTATGGTTCTTCTGGTTTGGTTTAACACCTTTTTTTCTTTGATAATGGAATGTGGATTGGGACCGGGTACACCAACTGCTACACCGGTTATTCCAGGAATGCATTAGGAAACTTGTGGTAAATTAAAACTGCTGGCTGAAGAGGTGGTACATTTATTCTCTTGCAGTCCCTCAGCTGTTTCGTTTCCTTTTTCAACGGAATTTGGGTTGGGATAGGTGAGGACATTATCTGCTACATCGCGTATCTCGGGAATACTTTTGGAAACTTGTGAAGTTGAACTTCTTTCTGAGGAGCTTAGAGGTATCTTTTTATTCTTCTGGTTCGGTTCATCAGCTTCTTCTACTTTGTTAATGGCATATGGATGGAGATGGCTGGGCACATCAACTGTTACACCGGTTATTCCAGGAATGTCTTTGGAAACACGTGGAGTTAAACTGCTGCCTGGAGAACTTGGAGGTGTTTTATCGTTCTTCTGCTGTCCCTCAGCAGAATGTGGATTGACATGGACAGGGACATCATCCGTTAAACTGGGTATTCCAGGGATGCTTTTGGAAACTTGTAAAGTAAAACTGCTATTTGCGCAGGCAGGAGAAGTCGTTTCTATTTTCTGGTTTCCCTTAACTTTTGCTCGTCCGTTTTCAATGGAATGTGAATTAGGATGGCTGAAAACGTCTCTCCCACTCTGTATCTCGAGTCTTTCAGGGGTAGCCTGAGAATCGTGCGTGCAAAGTTAAACTGCTCTCTAAACCGTTAGGAGGCTTCTTTTTCTTCTTCTGGCGACCCTCAACTGCTTCTCTTTCATTGTCAATGGAAAGTAGGTTATGGCTACTGTGTAACTCTGGGTTCATCTTAGGAACGCGTTTGGACCCTTGTAGTGCCATCCTGGAGCCTATCTTGCTTGGTTGAATCTTTTCTTTGTTCTGGTTTCCTTCAACACCTTCTCTTCTTTTATCAAGGGAATGTGATGATTTGGGATGGCTCAGTATGTCATCTGTCACACTCACTACCCCAGGAATACTTTTGGCAACTTGTGAAGTGCTGCTGGCTGAGGTTCTTGGAGGTGTCTTATCTTTTTTTGATTTTCCACAACTGCTTCTTTTCTGGGTATCTTAGGAATGCTTTTGGAAGCTTGTGAAGTTAAACTGCTTTCTGAAGTATTTAGAGGTACTTTTTCCTCCTGCTGGTTTGGCTCAATCTCCTCTTTTCCTTTGTCAACAGAGTGTGAATTGGGATACCTGGGTACATCCGCTTTACTGACTAATTGAGGAATGCTCTTAGGATCTTGCGTAGCCGAAGGGCTGCCCGTCGTTGGATACATCTGTTTCCTCTTTTGGTGCTCCACAAATGTTACGCCTCTGTCTTGCTTGGCAGACAGGGTGAGGCGTGTGGGTTTATCATCTGGTTCACTCAGTAACTCAGAGCAAGTCGGAAGTAAATCGATGCTCGGCTTCGTCTTACGTAAAGGAAAACTTCTGCTCGAAGAGGGCATTTTGTATGTAATTGCTTCAAATGAGTCTTCGATTGCTTTGAAATGTTTCTGCTCAACCGGAACCAATATATTCCAAAGTGCAAAATCAATTATCCTTTTTGAATGTTCCAAAAATAGGCCATGTCTTTCCAGAATCTTCTTGTTATGCGGACTTAGATCAACGTTGTTATGCAACAGAGGACAAACAACTTTTTTGTCCCACCACACGGGCACGGATATGAAGATACGGGCAGTCATCACTCGTGCATTTGCTTTTCAAATACAAAAGACAAACATGAGGCAAACTGTAACAAACAATCCGTCTGATAAGTTCATTTGGAAAGTTGTCGAGTCCAAAACATTTTGTCCTTTCTCTGTTAAATTTGTCAAAGAAGTCGTGAGAACGGCGACATTTACCATCGCAGGAACCTTCCAAAAACTGTTTACAAACATGCAATCGTTGACAATCACCCAGCCACGCATGAAAACCCGTATTGAAATACTGAGGACACACTCTATTACATACTAGATCAATTCGAGCACCAGTAACTTTTCCATACTGATCTTTCCACAAAACGACAGTACTTACAGCTTGACCTTCCAGCCAGTTCTTCAGCACACTTGAAGAGAAGGCGTTGTCTTCTTCAGATTCACATATAGAGTTTAGACCTTTTAATTTCTCAGCAAACTCGGAAGCCATTGCTATACGGAAGTTATTGACTCGCTTACAGACTGGCTTATTCCCAAAGTCTGTGTTTTTTAGCCTGGGGTAACACCCAGTTGGGGGTTTTTCGCTTTGACGTAAACAACCGGACAGGCGAAAAATTCCTTCCATTCCTTCCTTCACGTGTTCGCAAGCCATCTTAGTTCGGGCTGCAATGAGCCATAAATGACAAGGAGTTTTTTGAAATCAGTAACCAAATGCTGGTTTTAAAGCCTTGTTTTGGTCACGGTAACTCTAGCTACGTAAATGAGCGAATACCGTAAGTAACTCATCATGTTTGAGTCATGCTGGTTCTCATGCTTGTTCATGCTTGAGTCATTCTTGTTCAGTCACAGGTAGCCCAGGCGAAAGGTGTGAGACAAGTTTATTTACAGATTCCAAGGTGGAGAACATAGCGGCGGAATATCTAGAACGGTTTGAAAACGTATTCATCTTCACTTCATTTGTCCGACTACTTTGAGTCAATTTTGCTGCATTTGCACATGGAATTTTCCAATTTTGTTGCCCGCGTTACTGGATAGTACCGGGGTGGCAAAGCGACAAAATTAAGTTAAAGTAAAACCGGACAGGACTTACCAAGATACAATAAAATCAAGGTCAGAAAGCACACGCGGTCCGTTACAAATCTACTATCACGTTCCTTTAAGCCAGCCACAATTCAATACACAATGCCATATAAATTGCGTGTGAAATGGGGACAAATGAAGAGGCAACAAAGGAAAAATAACTATAATTTTTATTAATTTAATTTTAGATACTTCTGCTGCTACGGTCTCCATCGTCAAATCTGCAGGGAAGTTAACTCTTTGATCTGTTATATTTCTGGATTGAAAGAATCATGTTAACAGATAGAAAGAAAGACACACTGGACGAAAAAACTGAAATAAAAGGTAAGGTTTTCAGCCAGTTTAGTGTGGGATAGGGTATAGAAATCAGAGAGTTTTGGTCTAGAATAGGGTATCATTTATGGGGAAACAAGGGATTGAAACTCAATGAGTCTGGGATAGGGTAGGAATTAGCCTGCGTGGCAGGGGCTAACATTTGCAGAGTACCCCTTCCCCCGGCTATGCAACAAAATAAACAGACCACTCTATTAGTCCATGCCAGTAGCAAACAGGGCTGTGTTATGCAATATGGCGGAGTCTAAAAACCTCTTGCGACTCTGCCAAAGCAAAAATAGCGCGCAAGATAGGATCAGGAAACCACGATACGATACTTCTGCCGCTACGGTCTCCATCGTCAAATCTGTAGAGATAACTCTTTGATCTGTTATATTATTGGATTGAAAGAATCATGTTAACAGATAGAAAGAGAGACACACTGGACGAAAAAACTGAACCAGAGGGTAAGGTTTTCAGCCAGTTTAGTGTGGGATAGCGTATAGAAATCAGAGAGTTTTGGTCTAGAATAGGGTATCATTTATGGGGAAACTAGGGATTGAAACTCAATGAGTCTGGGATAGGGGAGGAATTAGCCTGCGGTGCGTTAAAAACTTACAGAGTAGCCCTTCCCCCGGCTATGCAACAAAATGAACAGCCCACTCTATTGTTCTAGTTTGTTAAGAAATTGTGGTCCTGCGTCAGTAGGGGAATGAGGCGCCTCATATCAACCCAGTTGATAGAACAGTTTTCAGATGAGTCTCGAAAGTAATGCTGTGTTTGTGGTCAAAAAAGCTTGCAGCACTTTCTCAACCAGTCGGAAGTAAAACGAAAACCACTCGTGACTTCAATTTCTGATTGGTTCATTTTGTGATTTGTTTCTATTGTGATTGGGTTTCAACACATTTGACAACCGCTCTATAAGGTTAGTTTGCCACCGGTTAAGAAATTCAAAAGCCGACATTTCGAGGCGGTTAGCCTTTCGTCAGAGCGAAACAAGCGATTACACTATAAGTGGAAAGATGGTACCTAACGTAAAGGACGCGAACAATTAATGCGGAAAGCCACGCCGTAGCAAACCAGTTTTTCTTTGTAATGTGACGGTCAAAAAGATTTCTTTACTGCACAAATAACTATTTAAACAAATTGCGTGTCATTTTAGTGCTCGTTTCGCGCGTTATCCATACAATACTATGTGAGTTACTAAAGCCCCTAGCTCCTTCCGGAGCGTAGGTAATAAACAAAAAGACTTCCAGCAAACATAGTTTTGGGCTAACCCACCAGCATTTCCGAGTTGTATCCCACATCCACTAAAATCATCACATTACGGTTTTGCGCCCCATGAAACACGTCGATCGAACATGCAAATTAGCTCTCAAAAAAAACGTACAGGGCATGCGTAACAAGATGCGAAACTGTCAATCATTCAAGTGCCGAGTGTATATCTATGTCATAACCATTGTTTCTGCTCTCAGCGTTCGAATCAATGATCTATTCATCGAGGAACAATGCCCGTAATTAGGAAAGCCATCGCGGTTTAACCTCTATTATTAAAAATAATTCACACCTGAGATTAAAATAAACGTGAAGCAGTATGAACATGTCGTGTGAAGTCCGCAGATTTTTTTAAAATGGGTTAGAATAAACGGATAAACTATGAGGAAAACAAGCAAACGATCGATCGAACACGTAAATAAAATTAAAATTTAAACAGACAACAGCAGATGATCTATGTCTGTGGAGATTTCCACACGACTCGTGTAAGCTTAGTGTAATCCCACGCGGCGGTCGCTCGAAGTTTTCTTTGTAATAAACGAAATACTTTTCGCATGTCTAAGGTTGAGCAATTTTCATTTCCTCTACAGCCACCATTAATCGAAAGTAAGAGCATTTTTCGCACATTTCCACAATAGCAATTACTCCTATTGTCTTTTCACAGACGGGAAGGACAGCCGTATAAATCCCTTTTGGGAATATTCGGTATTGAAGTAAAAGATCGAGAACCGAAAATGGCGGCGTGCTTTGTGAGCGCGCACAGCATCATGGATACCCCACATTTTTCGGGCGACGCAGTTCATGGGGCGCGAAACCGTAATGATTTACTGACAACGATAAGTGAAGTTGAATGACAATCAGATTAGTAGGTGCTTCTGTATTGACTGTATTGACTGTGTTCTGTATTCTGTCCTTGGGTTAAGCGAATGTCCTCCACAACCGGGAAGAATGCTGCACACAGAACATCAGGAATTTATCACAATTCCTATTATAGTACTGCACCAAGCCAACAGTCAATCCCACGTAAGTACTGCGGCAACCCAACAGACTGTCATTCACAGCCAGGCTGTATTACCGCAGAATTCTCCATACAGTAGTCGGCAGCCCAACAAAGGTCCCCATACAGCAAAGCAGCAACCCAGCAGAATCCCCCATACAGTACTGCAGCAACCCAACAGACTGGCATTCACAGCCAGGCTGCATCACGGCAGAACCCTCCACACAACAACAGTGCAGGAAGCCAGCATACGGCAACCCTACCACATGGTACACGTAGACATGTACATGCAACAACCTAGCTAAATCCCCCATACAGTACCACAGCAGCTCTAATGGTACATACAGCCACTGGTCAAACCAGCAGAATGGTACTTACCACCTTTCATCAGTAGCCCAGTAGAGTCCTCCTTAGAGTACAGCAGCAACCCAACAGAATGGTGTATATAGTCATGCTTCTTATCAGCATAATCCCCAGTACAATACTGTGGCAACCCAGGAAAATGGTACATACCACCAAAACACAATGTCCCTGAAGGTTGCAGTGAAGTTCCGCAGAACAATGGGTACCACAGATACGACAGCAGTGACGACGACGTTGACGACACGGATGAGGATAATGATTCTTATGATTATGTAAACGTGAGACAGTGGAACGGTGCTGAGGAAGGCAGTAATAATTCAACCGACCGAGATGCATGTTACCAACAATCGAATAGGTGAGCTAACAATTATGAAACTACTGACAACATGACTGTAAAATCGTTTTTTTTACCATACCTACTTAAACCTAAGCCGTCGATCCTAAACAGTCAAACGGCTGCTGTCTTTCACTGCAAAGGTCCAAAAATTTACGAAGGTGCATATTTATGAAACACAGTTACATAACTTGGCTGCTGGAATATTAAACTTAGGATTTAAGTTTTCAAAAAATAGCTGGTTTGAATATCTTCTAATTAGCAACAGAACAATGATAAATTTAAAAAACACGAGACAACCTAATTAAAAGACATGTTTCGGCATAAGTTATGCCATCTTCAGTTTAATGAAAATAATGAAAATAGTGCTATATTTATAGGTAACATTGATAACATGCTGAGCTAATGACAACATTATAGATAATACGGAAACCGTTACAACCTATCTGGTACAGAATGATACCAATACCGTTACAAAACAAGGTGCTTGGTCTGCCTGGTACTGACTGATAAAAATACCGTTACTAAGTGTCTGGCACTGTATGACACTGGAAAGGACAAAGACTAAAATAGAAAGGTGTTGAAATGTCGAATTTGTGTGTTTAAATCGGGTTTCAGCCTTTTGATGTAAAATGCTTCCTTTAGTTTTAAACTAAAACGGTTTTAGCAGAATCTAAAATTTTCAAACAATCAGATGTGTGCAGGTTTTTACAATTAGGAGAACTGTTTAGGTGTTTAAAAATATGAGAATTTTTATCAGTTAAAGTGTGCTCTTTAATCCTTGTTGAGAAATGGCGAGAGGTCCCACCAATATGACCGGAGTTACATCCCGCGCAAGAAAATTGATTAACAACGAAGGACTTAAGAGCGGTAGGAACAGGATCCTTAAAACTGAAAAAATTCTTAATTTTAATCGAGGAGAAAACTCATTTAATGTGTAAGTCATTGCAAAAACGCTTGGAAAGTTGTTTTGTTTTGAACTGGGTGATGTTTGAAAAATTGCCTATAAAAGGAAGTTTAAAATAGCGGGTGTTACTGTTATTGGCATTTGAAGGACCATCGTTATCCCTAATGGGAGTTGATTTAGGTTTCTTTAAAATTTGTTTAATGGTTTTGCCGATGATGTGGGAAGGAAATGAAACCCTCACTATAAATTTACATAATAAAACACATGAATCATTAAATGCTATTAACAAGTTGATACCTACGTATAACGGAACTTCCCTCAGAAGATGCTTTTGTGGATCTGCATGATGTGTAGATCTGCAAAAAAATTATCGGACGACCGAATGACTGATATGTCTTTAGTGTATGTAAAACGTCCTGTTTGAAATAACCCCTTTGTACGGTATATGTTGATAATTCATTACCTTCGTAAAGTTTTATGAAGGCAAATTTTGTTGACACATTTTCGCAAAATTTAATGCTCACTTTTTTTTTTCATTTTGTGTTCGTGAAATCACGAAATTAAAGCCTGGCGAAATATTGTCTTGCTAAAATCGCGAAAGCGAAATTAGGTAGGAAGGAGGCACCGGAAAGAATCCTTCCCAGTTTTCCGTAAAGTACCGTGCTCTTTGTGTCAGCGTATTCTATGTATGTTTCAGTTGTTGTTAAGTGAGCTTAACTGTGAGCAGCTTTCGGTGTAGCACAATTGTGAAAGAGTTATATAAAATGTGATTGCTTTTCTTGTAGTCATCGGAAAAAATTGTTTTCCATAGCACTTCGATGTGCACATTTCTTTAACCCTTTGTGTCCTTTCACGTCATAATGTGAATAGCTCTCCTGATGTCATAATCAAGTAACTGGGGGACTAAATTTTCACGGTGAAATTACACAACTGTTGTGTGGCACAAAACTTTGGATTTAGCAGCTGCGAGTATATGGTAAATTGCCTACCGTAAAGAAATTGAAAGCTGACGTCGTTTCGAGTGTTAGCCTTTTGTCAGAGCGAATCAAGGAATTGTGGGTTGCACTTGGTTTATATGGAGAACGGTAGAGCTACGGTATTGGTAGGAGCATGGCAATGTTAAAAATAAAAAAACAGTGGATAAAAACATTCTTGTTTTTTTACGTTGCCATGTCCCTACCAATACCGTAGCTCTACCGTTCGCCATATAAACCAAGTGCAACCCACAATTCCTTGATTCGCTCTGACGAAGGGCTAACCGAAACTTCAGGTTTCAATTTCTTTACGGTGGCCAATTTGCCTTGTGAATTCAGTTAATAAAAACAAAGTTTTGTGTTTCACTTCCCCACCAACGCAGCACCACAGTTTCTTTAGAAATTAACCCCCTTGTTTGTTTGTTGTATGGCAAAGGCATACAAATATACATAACAAACTTCCAGATACCGGCTGGAACGCTTTACCACTGAGCTATCGGAGACCCGTGCTGGGGGGGGGGGGGGTACTCCCTATGGTGGGCTCTACGGGGAGGCTCCGCCCGAAAGGAGTGCCAAAGCGTAGGGAAAATTGTCATTTTAGTCTACGAAAGGGTGCCAAATTTTGGCAGAAATGACAACGCAAAACACATAAAAGCTTGCACCCTTTGAGCAACTGAACAAGAACGACTGAAAGCCCTGGAAAAATGCGGCGACTATAGGAAATTCTATTGTATTGGCTTAGCCTTGAGGTATAAGAAAGGGGTGCCATTTTGCTCTAGGGATATGAAAGGGGAACCGTTTTGGTAAAAATTAGTATATTAAAGGGTAAGGGTTTGAACCTCGGGGCGGAGCCTTCCCGTACAAAACTTTAGTGAGTACCCCCCCGGGGGGGGGGGCGTGGTTAGTGAATTCGTACAGGTGGGTTTGTTATTTGTCAGAGGACTCACACCACAAAGGTACAAACTACACAATATAACCCCACTTTTATAACCTTGCTCATCGTGGATCTCCTGTAGCTCAAGGATAGAGCTTTCGAGCCGGTATCTGGAAGATCTTAGATCATGCGTTCGATTCCAGTCGGGGCCTTGGAATTTTTTTTTTCGTGTAAGATTATGGCGTTTATTTAATTATTTGAATTAAAATTATTTAATTACAGTTGAATCGAATAATTCACAATCATGTAAACAAGAGGAACTTTGATAACTGAGTAACTCAATTGAATCTTTTTTCTTTTACCACGTTCGTGAGCGGACATTTTCGGAAAGCTCTTCCCTTCCTACTGCACAAGTGAATTGCCAGCCCCACAAAGTTATTTCAGTTCTTTTGATGAATGGGCTAAAACTCTCCCCCCAGTTGACGACTGCTTAGCTCGTAGGTAAATAGCAAATGATACCCGGAGTTTGAGTAGCCAAATCGGAGCGCTCGAGAAACCTATTCTTTTTTGTGGTACATACTAAAAAAAATAATCATTGGTATCAATGAGTGATTAGTAACGTCAATGAGCAATGGACCACAATTTTTGTGTTCGATCAATAATTGATTGTTGGTGATAGCCATAATTTATCGACTGTTAACCCTTCGATGTCTTGTTGATATCTTTGGTCATTGATTGGTTACATCTGGAGTACTTCACAAATATTTTTTTACCATTCTGTTTTGTCTCTTAGCATACAGAGGATAAACTCCAAGAAGAAGTCGCTTACAAAGCGTCCGCCAGCACCAGGAAAACCCAAGTTAAAACCCAAACCCACTCCATCCCTCCCCCGGTGCAAGACGATTTATCCTTACGACGCAACGGACGTGGACGAGTTGAGCTTCCAGCCAGATGAGATTATTGAAATTGTTAAAGAAGGTAAGTCTCGAAAGCACTTGCGTGACCCTTTTACAAGCAGACACCCATATGCAGTGTAAAACAGTCGCTTTTTCCCCCTGAAGGTCGGAACACCCACGGCTTACATGAAGGGACTAGTACTGGGTACTATTCACAGGAGGAGGTGTCCCTGTAGTGTTTACACGAGGGGACTTGTCACGGGGATACGAAAAAGGGCTTGGTCCTGGGAACTAGACGCAGAGACAAGTCCCCCGTAGTGTGAACACGAGGGGACACGAAAAGTGGGATACAAAAAAGGGTAGTTCACACGCACAAAGAGACTTGGCCCCGGGAAGTAGTCGCACGGATAAGTCCCCTGTAGTGGTTACACGAGAGACTTGTCGCGGGGACGCGAAAATGGGTAGTTCACACGAAGGGATTTGGTCATTCGTCGTAAATCCTTCATACATACTTGCATGCATAAACTTGATTTAATCTCGAATTTATAGAGTAGCGTAAGAAAGCTAATATATTTGCAAGCAAAAAAAAAAGAAACGGAATCAAAACGAAAACAAAACAAAACTGTTGTGCAAAAATAATGTTAAAACGCATTAAGTAAGAGAGAAATTCCAAGAAAATTCCACATAAATCTTGAGGGACGTAGGCCTGAGGGATGTATATGGATTAACTACCGACTTTCGAGGTATTTATCTAACTTATTTCATGATATAAAGCCTGTTCTTTTAAGAGGACAAACGGTGGCCAATTAGTATTATAGTAAGGCCTCTGGAATCAACAGCAAACAAATCCTATTGTTCTCTTTCTGTATTATATCAAAGATTTTCTTCTTCTTTTCCTGCTTGAACATAAATGACCAAACCGTGAAATTAGCACACATTATTATATGGCAAGCAATTCTTCAGTCTAAATCGAGTGTTCTGATTGGTTAGTCTTCGGTCGGGATTTTACAGTACGGACCATTACCATGGAAACGGTCCTTTTTGAATATTTTTTTTTTCGTGCTAACGCTACAGCAAAATTCAAACTGTGAAAACGCAAGAAGATAAAAAAAGAAAAGGATTGGAGCTGGTACAAAACAAATGAACAAGGTAAACACGTCTGCTAAGAAAAAGCGATCTTCAATTAAGTTTACCAACTGGGCCAACGTTCTTCAGTGACTGTGTGTGTTTATTGTTTTTTTGTACGGCTATAGTCTGTAAGCTGTAAAGACCCGAGTAAATCGGCCAAGACTTAAACAATAATTATTAAAAATCAGCATTAACAAAAGAGTACGTTTCTCACAAGAAAACCTCACGGCGAAAAAGAATGAAACTGCAAAACAACTAGCAAACGGCTTTCACCGGCAACTATAATCGAAAGCAAACGATCAAGTTCTTGTCTAGTTTAATATTCGCCATCGCTTCAGTCAGCGCTTTCCACAAGAACAAATTAAAGCTACACGTACATGCATTAAACTAACAGTGTACCTTGATTCCTCAGCGAGATTTTTGCTCTTGTAGTGCACATCCTTGAAAATAATTTTAGCGTGTTCACAAGTCCGCTCTTGCTGTAGCTCGCGCTAAAAACAACTTTGTTAGGTGCGACGAAAAATTGCTCTCAGCATCCACAAAGTTCTCTTTAAAGTCACTGAAGAAAACAACTTGCAGTATTTCATGGAGAGATAATTTCCAGGGTCTTTTTTTAGGTTGGAGTGTTCCTTTGTTCACAGTGACTAACACGCTCCCACAATTTCCAGAGTTTGAGAAGCACGTGTGTGAGCCAGTTTTATTGCTGCCTTTTCATTATTCTTCTTTTTCCCGAATTGTCTCTGCCCATAACGAAGAAGTATTTTCAAATAAAACTTTCTTGTGTTGTACAGGACGACGAAAAACTGACACATACAATAGAAGCAGAGCAGTTTTCATTCAAGAGCCACGCAAGTTTCTGCCGATCGACAGCAAAGATCATCAAACTGATTCGAAGGCCTGTTAAAATCGCTGGCTTCTTTCCTTGACACCGCGCCGGAAATTGACTTGAATGAACTACCGGAAGTGTTGTTTCGTACGAAAAATGATGCCATATAATAAACCACTTACTAACTTCACTTGCTCGGGACCGTACTGGGGAATATTGGCCCTCGGTCGTTTTTGTACGGACCTCGCTGCGCTCAGTCCGTACTGCCACGACCTCGGGCCAATATTCCCCAGTACGGCCCTCCGTTCAGTTAGTAAGAGGTTATTGTTTACTAAGTGCGAAGGTTATGTAACGCATATTCCTTGTGTAGGAGTTGTCCAGCAACTGTGGTTTAGGCATATTGTACATGCTTCTTAAGGAGGCTCAAAAGCAGGGCGGAAAAAGGTTTTTTAGCCGCGCACGCGCGTAGCCTACCCACGACATTACACGCGTCAGCTGAGTGAATCCAAATTTCTATTATGAGTCGCGCGTGCAAAATACTGCAAGTTAAAATGCCGCGTAAAATCGCGCAAACTGGAAATGAAACGTGCACGAAACATTTGTTATCTCGAAATTTTGCTCGGTGACCCATCCTGATTTTTTGTATGCATGTATAACATTAAGTGTGCCAATTCAAATGGAAGCGTTTGATGGAAAGTTATTCGGTGGAATTTTTTGTAATTCAAAAAATCACTTTTTCGATATAACTAAGTTCAACTGAATAACTTTTTGCCATACCGTCGGCGATCACAACAATCATATGGAAACCAGCCTATAGGGAAACTAAATACGATAAAAAGGCAATGCTAATCCAACGGTAGAGAAGCTGAGTGTATATTTTAACCAATATTTCAAAAGGCGCGGCCTTTCTTCTTCAGAGTCTAAGAAAGGCCGTGCCTTTTGAAATATCGGTTAAAATGTGCACTCACTTTCCCTACCGTTGAATCAGCATTGCTTTTTTATCGTATTTGGTCCTTTTTTTTGCTGATTAGTTCCTTTACTACAGGATCGGGTAGTTTTATTTTGTTACGGTAGTCCATGCAAAGTTAATTGTTTCCTATATGGAAACTGCTCAGCGATCAAAGCCGCAACGACAGCTCAACTTTCTTGGTAGCAATCATGCTTGGTTTCACGTGCAGTGACGTCCACCTTTCGAATTATTTTAGTGAGCCAAATCGTAGCAATTTGTTTGTGGTAGTATTCCAATTTTAATTAGATTAAATTTCGTTACGTATTTAAGAATAAACATAGGCACGCAATGCGCGCAGAGCCAATGACGTTTTTTTTTTTTTTTTTTACAATATGGTGAAATTTATCCTGACAACCTATGGGTTTTTACACCTCCGGTAAGTCCCACCCTAACCACTCAGCCAACCCCCCCCCCCCCCCCCCACACACACACCAAAAGAAACTTGTGGTTATCCACTATAAGAGGCTGATTACATGAGGCGGGCTGGCTCGCTTTGCCGGGATCTCGGCACGTCTGTGAAACACATTAAAAATCAACTTTGCGATTACATGGAAAAATCTCAGCCCGGCTAGCTGGGATCCCGGCATCGCGATGCCGGGATCTCGGCTAGCCGGGCTGAAAATTTACCATGTAATCGCGATTGCCGGGCCAGCCCGGCTAGCTAGGCCAACACTTTCTCGTCACTGAATTTCGCTTCAGAGCAAAATGGCTCACCAGAAGATCGATATTTCTCTTTCTATATAACACATGAAGGTTTATCAGACCATAAAGCTACGTAAAACTGAAAATAATACGCCAAAATAATGAATTGGCGAAAATAAAAACACTTGGTTCATGCTCTTTAATGTAGCCATCTTTCCACACGACAGCTTCTAAATTTAGCTGCAGGCGGGCTGGCTCGCCTCATGTAATACCGGGCTGAGCAGTCATCTCGGTACACCGAGCCAGCCCTGCTAACCAGGCCAGCCCGGTTCCTGTAATCAGCCCCTAAGACCTGGTAATGATCGAGCAGCGTGACGACGTAACAGTTAATTATTGCGTGACATCACAATCACGCATTTGTAAATTTCCCACGGTACAAAGTTATTTTTAGCTCACGTGTTTATTTTGGGTCTCAACCTACAGCCGAATAAATTTCGTTTGCTTTGCCTTCGAACAGTACGAAAATGTTCAAATTCAGCTCGCTTTTACAAAACCTGCTCGCTTTCCAGTAGATCCAACAGGTCTCTATTAGAATGCTTTGTCACATGTCTGTTGTTGTTAATCCTTCGGTCGGTTCGAGATGTTTTAAGTATTGCGTTACATTCCTAAGGTTCAAATTACAGCGGTCAACTATGCAAATTTGCTCAACATAAGCTTTACACTTTGAGCCATGAATCACCCCGAAATAACGTTTGGTATCTTGTAAAGATTTTACTCTAATTCCTTGATCACCGCTGTAACTTGGATTTTAATACTAGTTTCATTCAAGGTTTTCAGTTTTAAGAATAGCTAGCAACAAGCCTCGTAAAATTTCCGATTTTAGTTTGAAATGGTTTCATGTTTTGTAACACGCACGCAAAAATGACACAAGTTCGGCTCATTCGACAGTTCATGGGTTTTTTTTCTTTTCGCAAGTCTCAAGAACAACAGAAAGTCGTTTCCTGTAAAATGTCAGCTCGGCGCTTTGATCACATGTATAAATGTCAGCTCGGCGCTTTGATCACATTTCAAGCGACGCGACCAGGGAGCTGCTGCGAGCAGTGGACGAAACATTTATTTACATTTCTTGGTCACGAGCTTTTGTTCCCACGGTTCATCTCGATATGGACGCTTTGGCAAGTGCATAGAAATTCTCGAAATAAGTCGAGTTGGCTCATTGCGGCCATGGCGTTCATACTTTTAAGTATGAAATCTGAAATTGACGAGTCCGTCTTGTGTATAATTTCTGATGTTTTTGTTGCTGTGGAAGTTTGTACCACGGCTAAGTAAACGCAGGACTACAGTGCGAATAAAATCCTGCCAGACCTCAAGTATACAAAACAGCGCATTCGAAGGAAAATTAAATAGTTCCTGTTGATCGAGACTCGCCAATGCAAAACATTTCAAAGCCCGGAGGTACTCCCATAGTATAAGCTGTAAGGGTATGTGCCGCTGATAAGGTAAAAGTTTCAGTGTCCCGGTGCACACCCCCACCCATCGTCTCACAGAATATCCCCCCAGCCTCACAGACCGTAAGCTAAGACAGACGTATATCGTTGATTTTTAGGCTCTTTCGGTACTGTTTCGGTCGGTTCGAGATGTTTTAAGTGTTGCGTTACATTCCTATCACTGAAATTACAGCTGTCAACTATGCAAATTTGCTCAACATACGCTTTACACTTTGAGCTATGAATAACCCCGAAATAACATCTAGTATCTTGTAAAGATTTTACTACATCCATCCTCTAATTCCTTGATCACCACTGTGACTTGGATTTTAATACTAGTTTCATTCAAGTTTTTCAGTTTTAGGAATAGCTAGCAACAAGCCGCGCAATTTCCGATTTAGTTTTAAATGGGGTTCATGTTTTATAACACGCACTCAAAAATGACACTGCAAATTTTAGATTCGCTGTTACCGAGAGATAATCCCGAAAAATTTTATGCTGTTTTACTCTAGTCTTTTCACTATCGTTATTAACTTGGGCTTTAAATACTGTCTCTTTCACTGTTAATTAGGGATCGAAGTAACGTTAATTTCCATGTTCTGTTCATACAACATCTCAAATTGGCAAGTCCATCTTGTATTTGCTGCTGTGGAAATTTGTACTTCAGTTAAGTAAACACAGGACTACAACGCGAATAAAATCCTGCCAGACCTCACGTACACAAAACAGGCATTCGAAGTAGATCCACACTTGCGAATGCAAAACACTTCAAAGCCCGGGGGACGTACTCCTATAGTATAAGCTGTATGGGTTTGTGCCGCTGACAAGGTAAGAGTTTCAGTCTCCTGAAGCACACCCCCACCCATCGTCTCACAGAATATCCCCCCAGCCTCACAAATCGTAAGACAGACGTCTCACGTTCGTCTCATGCTCACGTATATCGTTGATTTTTAGGCTCTGACAGTAGCCATATGACGTCACTAACGTGACGTCATTGGCTAAAAATGAGCGAAAAAACACAACGTTTCGATGTCTCCATGACATCGTTTTCAAGTGAGAAAATAAAATATAAATGAGTTAATATATACAGGGTGAGGTGTTAAAAAAGTAACAATAAGTAACATATTTGGCGTGTAATTAAGTGTGTGTACGTGGTAAGTATGTCTAAATAAATAGTTTTGCGTGGATAGAGTCCGATTGTGTGTTCAGGCTTGGTTTCTTCTTCTTCAGAAATAATATTTCGTAAATTAAACAGTCTAGTTTTCCGTTGCATTTCTTGAGGACGAAAAAGTTACTGTTAAGGTCGCCGATGGTTTTAAACCCCTCAAATGAGGGATTTATACAGATAAGTCCATGAAAGGAGGGATTTTTGCAAATAAATCCCTCCTTTTAGGAGTATAATTCCCTCATTTGTATTCATAAATTCAATTCATTAGCCCCGCCCTTTCCTGCTACTTTATGAAGCCCTCCCCGGACTTTATGACAGATAGATATTAATGAGGTTTGTAAGTTAACTAAGGATGTTGAATAACCAAAATACCTAAAATTACTAAAATTACTACAGCAAAAACATGGAATGCCCCAATTTGAACGTTACATTGGCGGACTGCCTTTCTGAAGTCCTTGTTTGCAACTAAGTGTATTCTCTGTCTCTTTCATTCCCAGACCCCTCAGGATGGTGGACGGGCAGGCTACATGGCCGCGAAGGACTGTTTCCTAGTAACTACATTGAAAAGATATAATTAATGTGATTATGAGGACCAAACGTTTAATGTCCTGACGTCGGCGTTGTAAATATTTCAACGAGATCTAGCAAATATGGCATGCAATCTTTAATCACATGTGATATTTAATAGCCCATTGTCCAAATTAGTTGGTAATTTAGTGCTGCCATTTTCAAATGTGAATTTCTCAATGTAGATGGCATTTTATTGATAGAGTGTCTAAGAAATTATCAGACTTTTAAACACTAAGGAGAGAATTGAAAATGACCATTGTGATTTTCTTTATTTTAACTTAATGATCATGAATCGGCTTTTAGAGTTCAAGAATCACTTGTTAAAGTTACAACTACAAAATACCCCGCCAATTTGAAGCTATACCCCTGAAAAGGCTGAATACGTGGATGATAGGGAGAGGAGAAACACCTTTTTCCCGTTCGAGTTACTTAACTATAGCTTCGAAGTGGCAGGGTACTCTGCAGTTAATCCAAGGTTTTCATAGAGGACACAGAGTGAATGTAGGTGCGTCAGTGTAGGCTTGCGCCAAGTCGGCCGTTTTGATTCGGTGATACTCTGTCGGCTGGTTTATAAACCTGAGGACGTTCGTGGGCTGTAAAACCAAAATGGCGGCTGGTTCTGCAGAATGTTTCGTTTCGCAGCCATTCACACTTAACGATGCTTGTTGCGGGGAAAATTTTTTGAACGACTTGGATTAAGTCTAAGTGACCGGGTGTTACATGATACCAGTATGACTTTTTCTGTATTCGCTTACAAAGACGAACTTATCCCAGTAAATGAACAGGGACTGGGTCGAGAGTTCTCATTCTGACAGGAAATCAATATAGTGTAAACGCGGTATGTTGGTTTATTTTTGTTTCATATTCTTCCAGTTTTATTCGTCTTCTTTCAAGATGAAACTCGTATTGCTGAGAAAACGACTTGCATAAATGGGATATAAAGTTTCATCTTGTACCGGTATACCGTAACAGCCCTATTAAGCTCCCCTTCTCTTTTCAGGATCCCCCCTCTCTGACAAGCCCCCCGTTTGAAATTTTTGCCCTCTTAGCCAGCAATCTAGAATAATGTTTGCTAAAAATTAATTTGAGTTTTTGTTATATTTTGTGATTTGAAATACCCCCTCTCTATTAAGTCTCCCTTTCTGAGGCTGAAAATTAAATAAGCCCCCCCCCGGGGGGGGGGGGGGGGCGGCTTAATAGAGCTTTCACAGTAAGAACGCGAACAGTCGGGCTGTGGCTAGTGAACGCCGCCGTACTGGCGACGCCAAACGTCGTCTGTTTTTCCCAGGATTAAAAATTTGCAGGGAAATTTGTTCTTCTATTTATCAACGAGCACCTTAGCAACTATAGACACGTGGAGTCATTTAACTCATGATTTGGACTTTCGACATCAAAGTTAACTCCAAGGAAAGATTCAAACTTGAAAAACACGGCATCAGTTGATGGAAATCATTGTATGGTAAACTACAAAATAAGCGCTCCTTGCGATCCTTTTTCAGTTGATTGTGAAAATCTGTGAATTTTTAATCTGTCGCCAGCCTTGCTTAATTTAATTTCGCAAATGTTGACTTTGCATAAATTCGCAAAATGAGGACTTCATTGACATGTAATAAGAGAAAAATTCAATTGTTATACGTCTGGTCAAGAAGCAGATCAGGATATTACAGTTTTCCCAGTGCATGTCTTACATCTAATATAAAACGGAAAAAATAGAAATAAAATTTAAAGTAAAACGAATAGATCTCGCATTGACTGGCTTGCCGTTGTGTACTTAAACATTTCTAATTGAGTTAGTTGTGTGAATAGATCGTTTTATTTTCGCTGTTATTGCTTTCAAGTCAACTCCTAGATCTTTCATAATATATTTTTTGTAGCAAATGATGTAATATGTAATGAGAAAAAATAATGATTTAGCACAGTGTTAAAAACCAGTTATGACGAGAAACTGTATCCATACATTTAGAAAGCGTTGAATTTCTTGTCTAAAGGTTTTAATTTTAGGGTAAAAACAAAATGAGAACGTTTAGGAATCTTAATATCACGTAAAGTGCATGTTTTTCTTATGAAGTAACTAGGTAGAGTTTTTCAGTGTTATTTATCAATGATCTTCACTTAAACTGTTTTATATGAGGAATGTCACAGTGAAATAGTTAAAACAGGGTCGTTGCATATTCACCTCTTAAAAATGTAAAAACATTCTAAACTGATTACAATAAATTTAGACGTGTCTCTGGTTCCTGCCTTTTTGTTTTGTTATCCTCATCCATGGTAAGAATTCCTTGTAACATGTTGGAAACTGATTAACGCAAACACATGCGCGCCTTAAAAAGATCGTGAAAATCGCATTCTCGCAGAAGGAATAGGAAGAAACTATTCAAGACTGAAAAAAACAAACAGCTGTAAATTTATCTTTAACAAAACGAGAAAGAAAGGAAGGAAGAAAGAAAGAAAACAAAAACGGCGTAGAGTTTCTAGACAAATTGTCAAACCATGACTTTGTGAATCGTTTTAACTTGCGTCTCAATGAATCACTATTAGCAACCTACTACAAGATTTTGTACCTCTTCAAAAATAAATAAAACTGAAAAACAATTAAAGGAAAGAAAAACATGCGAACATTTTCTAACTTTTTTTTTACTCGTCCCTAAGAGTCTTAACCTTATCTTCCCTTAATATTTTACTTCTTTTCTCCTTGTAAGTCCTATTTTGTCCTTGTTTGTGGTGCTTGTGTCCTTTTTGTGTGTCGTACTCTTTTCCTCTCTGTTTGTTGTACTTCTTTCCTCTCTGTTTGTCGTACTTTTTCCCTCGCTGTTTGTTGTTTCTTTCCTCTTTGTTGTACTTTTTTCCTCTCTGCTTGTCGTACTTCTTTCCTCTCTGTTTGTTGTACTTTTTTCCTCTCTGTTTGTTGTACTTTTTTCCTCTCTGTTTGTTGTACTTTTTTCCTCTCTGTTTGTTGTACTTTTTTCCTCTCTGTTTGTTGTACGTTTTTCCTCTCTGTTGTACTTTTTTCCTCTCTGTTTGGCGTGCTTTTTTCTTCTCTGTTTGTTGTACCTTTTTCCTCTCTGTTTGTTGCACTTTTTTTCCTCTCTGTTGTACTTTTTTCCTGTGTTTGGCGTACTTTTTTCCTCTCTGTTTGTTGTACTTTTTTCCTGTGTTTGTTGTACTTTTTTCCTCTCTGTTTGGCCTACTTTTCCCTCTCTGTTGTACTTTTTTCCTCTCTGTTTGTTGTACTTTTTTCCTCTCTGTTTGTCGTACTTTTTTCCTCTCTGTTTGTTGTACTTCTTTCCTCTCTGCTTGTCGTACTTTTTCTCTCTCTGTTTGTTGTACTTTTTTCCTCCCTGCCTGTTCTACTTTTTTCCTCCCTGTTTGTTGTACTACTTTCCTCTCTGTTTGTTGTACTTCTTTCCTCTTTGTTTGTCGTACTTCTGTCCTCTCTGTTTGTTGTACTTCTTTCCTCTCTTTTGTACTCCTTTCCTCTCTGTTTGTTGTACTTTTTTCCTCTCTGTTTGTTCTACCTCTGTCCTCTCTGTTTGTCCCCTAACATTACGTGACTGACATGCCTTACTTTGGAAAAGTAAAAGCGGGAAAACGTCGACCCTGTTTTTTTTCCCCCTCTAGGATGATGGCTGATAGTGGATTGGATACTTCTGGTTCCCTTGTCCATTGACGCACTAACGATCGATCTCATGACAACAAGTCCGTCGCCGTTGAAAACAAAAAAAAAAAAAGGGTCGAACAGTGTAAATGAGAAAGAAAAACATTGCATTATCAGAAATATTAAACTGCCTTTGTTTGGGCAAGACGACCATTAGTCAAATTCTAAGTGAAAACGGTTTTAACAGTCAAAAATTTGGATTTATCAACTTTTATTGTCTCTGAAGAATGCATAAAGGTTTCCCTCTAACAAGGGGCTAACCCTCGAAACGTCAGCTTTTGAATTTCTCCACGGTGACCAATTTGGGTTGTCAACTTTGTTGATCAACCCAAACTTTTTGTGATTTACAATATACTGTCCCACCGGCGCAGCACCACGGTTTCTTCAGAAACTCGCAAGTGTAAAGTAGTGGCGATTTCTGTGTGATTCGAGTGGGATATTTGTTGCATTTCCCAAAAATCGCGGCTAAGTTGCATCAAGTTTCCAATATCGTCGAAGCCACTGCGACTTCGCGGCGACAAATCGCACAGAAATCACATTGAAATCGCCGCTAGTATTCACTAGCGATTTGTTTTTCGCGAGCTCGACGCGAAAAACATTGTACTAAAAAGTGCGAGAAAAGTTGCATAAAAAAACCGTATGCACCACTAAACTGCACTTGTCTTGTTTTTCTTTTTGTTATTAATTATGCTAATATTCCCCTCTTGAATTTTTAGATTATCACGTTTCTGACAAGGTTCAGTCGACTTCTGTTACAACACCGACACGAGAAGGTAGGAAGATAATGGCCTTTTTAACACTTTTATACCTGACTTATACGTAGTTAGACCACCTTGTCTTGTACTTTAGATGTGAACATTGGCCACACAGTACAACAAGCCTTTGCCGAGGAGTGGACAAACAGGGCCATAAATTGCAACACGTAAATTGCATAGCTTTCGTCTTGTTAGCTATAGATTGAACGGTCTTCTATGTATTACTTCAGATTTGATCTTTCGAGAAACAATTGTTCCAGTACTTGTTTTCGTCATTGAGCGACGAAAACAAGTTGACTGGTGAGTCGAAAACCAGTTGAGCTCCTACGTTTGAACAATTGTTATGTGTCGTTCGCATTTCCATCAATCCCATTAGTGAACTGTCTGCAACGGGTTTGTCTGTTATTAAAATGTGAAAGGAGTCGATTATGTTTTTGTGTACAGCACTGAAGGTGTTGTCCACAGTCATAGCGCTTGTTGTAGGTTTTGGAGCTCGTTCCTCAATGCTCTCCATAACAATTTAACAATTTCTGCTGGAACATTGGAGATTGGAAAGCTCATGTTGCTGCTGTTTTAGTTAAATACCTGATTAAACTGATCAATGAATAGGTTTATTACTTTCGATTGAAAGGTCTAGTATTGGATAATCTACATGTTTGCCTTTTTTTGTCTCACTGACATTACGTAACTTAAGGCCTAAATATTTATATAAATAATATTCAGAAGCCCAGTTTAGGTCTATATAAAGAGAACGGGAAGTCGATTTCAAAAAATAGTGGCAACTTTTACGCTTTGGAGCAATTTGCACCACAGGATACCCAGCTGCTCACCTCGCATCCCAATTTCCAGTTTTCCCTAGCAACACTCCTTTTGATCACTAAGGCGTTAAACGGTGAAGAGAAACCTTGGCGCATTTTTTCCTTGAAAAGGAAAAAATATGTTATCTCTTTTTTCGAGCCCCGTCCGTACAGACAAAGAATTGTAATACAGCTGCGAATAGATTGAAATAATGATTTACAACAGAAAAATATAGCTGTAGGAGTTGATTTTGTCTGACATAATTTGACCGTTGGCTATATAGAAAACATTCACTATGTTTTGGTAACTGATTTTTATTACCTTTGGCAAAATGTTTGACATATAATATGAAAGACGACTACGTTGCACACGGTGCTTTAATATCATCATTGTTACCCCTTCCTTAGCGGGAACTTTGGGCTTGTTGTGAAATTTGTATCTTATTTTCCTTAATAGAAGAGCTCTCGCAAAGCTCCAGCAAACATACGCTTTTAAAACAAAAGAAGAAGTTCAATTGCCAGCGGGAAGTCACTTTGTGGGTAATCAGTCAATGAACATGATGCAAATGTCTGCTGCTTATTGGCAAATTGAGAAGAAAACCTTACCATCTGCTGGTCAAGCGTAGATCTGAATAATAAGAAGTTTACACTTTGCTAAACGCTAATGGCAACTAATTTTCACTTTCCGAAAGAAAAAATATATATGTGATTGCGACACCTGTCTACGTAACTTTTCCGGTGGATGAATGGACCTGTTATTCTTTTCATAGTCGATTCATAGATCTTGTCTTCATTTGTGGAATCGAAAAAAATGACCACTGAAGATAAAAAATAAATAAATAAATAAATAAATGTCTTATGAAACGCTTCCTGAAGGAACAGATGAACAGACACAGAGTTTTTAATTTCACTCTCACTAAATGTCAGATTGTCGCCTGAGTCTAAATGCTTAAATACAAACACCACTAAATTGGACTTGTCTTGTTTTATTTTTTGTTCTTAATTATGCTAATATTCCCCTCTTGCAGTTTTCAATTAGCAAGCTTCTGACGAGGCTCAGTCGATTTCTGCTAAAACACTGAAACGAGAAGGTAAAAAGATATTTCCCTTTTAAAAACTTTTTCTTGACTTATACTCAGTTAGATCACGTTGTTTTCTTTTGTTTTGTTTTGCTTTTCTTTTGTTCTTTTT
This sequence comes from Siderastrea siderea, assembly GCA_964030785.1. Taxonomy (NCBI): domain Eukaryota; kingdom Metazoa; phylum Cnidaria; class Anthozoa; order Scleractinia; family Rhizangiidae; genus Siderastrea; species Siderastrea siderea. The sequence continues at coordinate 30,935,422 of OZ034966.1, read as the reverse complement.
TTTTGCTATGAATTATATGATGCTAATATCCCCCCCCCCTCCCCTTGCATTTTTCAATTAGCAAGTTTCTGACAAGGTTCAGTCTACTTCTGCTTCAACACCGAAACAAGAAGGTAAAAAGATATTTTAACACGTTTATACTTCACTTATACGTAGTTAGTAGATCACCTTGTCTTGTACTTTAGATGTAAACATTGGCCACACGGTACAACAAGCCTTTGCCGAGAGAGTGGGCAAATGGGGCCTAAAAATTGCGACACGTAAATTGCAACGTGCAATAGTCTTCGGGATAGTTTTCGCTTTGTTAGCTATAGGTTGAACGGTCTTGTATGTATTACTTCAGATTATTCTTTCGAAAAACAACTGTTTAGGTACTTGTTTTCAACTTAACCGACGAAAACAAGTTGTTTTAACCAGTGGAGCTCCTATTACTTTGCACAATTGTTTCTTTGTGAGACGTGGAGCGGTAGGGTGACTGGACAGGTACTCTTTCGTTATGTGGCGTTCGCATTTCTGTGGATTTCCATAGTGAACTGTCTGCAACGGGTTTGTCTGTTATCATAATGCGAAAGGAGTCGATTACGTTTTCTGGACAGCAGTGAAGGTGTTGTCCACAGTCATAGCGTTTGTTTGTGGGTTTTGAGGGCTCGTTCTTCTTCTATGTTCCACATAATATTTTAACAATTTCTGCAGGAACAACGGAGATTGGAAAGCTCATGTTGGTGCCGTTTCATTTGTATGCTTGGTTAAACAGATCAGTGAATAGGTTAATTACTTTCGATTCAAAGGTCTAGTATGTCACGTTTTGCATAATCTGCATGTTTGCCTTTTTTCTCTCCCTAGCATTAGGTAACTTAAGGCCTAAATATTTATTTAAATAATGTTCAGTAGCCCAGTTTAGGTCTGCATAAAGAGAACGGGAAGTCGATTTCCAAATACTGTGACAACTTTGACGCTTTGAAGCAATTTGCACCACAGGATGCACAGCTGCTCGATGTTCACCCACTCTTCGGATCCCAAAATTTTCATTTTCCTCTAACAGCACTCCTTTTGATCACTAAGGCGTTAAACGGTTAAAAGAAACGTTGGCGCATGTTTTTCCTTTAAAAAGAAAAACATGTTATCTCTTTTTTCTAGCCCCGTCCGTACAGACAAAGAATTTTAATACAGCTGCGAATAGATTAAACTAATGATTTACAAGAGAAAAATATAGATGTAGGAGTCGATTTTTTCTGACAGAATTTGCGCGTTGGCTATGAGAAAAACATTCACTGTTTTAATTTTGATAAATGATTTGTTTAATTACCTTTGGCTAAATGTTTTGGACATATAATATGAAAGACGATTACGCTGCACACGATGCTTTGCTATCATTATTACCCCTTCCTTATCGGCATCTTATGAGCTTGTTGTGAAATTTGCATTATCTTCTCCTTCATAGAAGAGCTCTTGCAAAGCTCCACCAAACTCTTTTAAAACAATAGCAGAAGTTTAGTCGCCAGAGGAAAATCACATTGTGGTTAATCAGTCAGTGAACATGAAGCAAATATCTGCCGCTTATTAACAAATTGAGAAGAAAACCTTACCATCTGCTGGTCAAGCGTAGATCTGAATAATAAGAAGTTTAAACTTCACTAAACGCTGATGGCAACTAATTTTCGCTTTCCGAAAGAAAAAATAAAAATGTGATTGCGAACACCTGTCTATGTAACTTCTTCGGTCGATGAATGTTCCGGTTATTGTTTTCATAGTCGTCTCATAGATCTTGTCTTCATTTGTGCAATCGAAAAATCATACCACTGAAGATAAAAAAAAGTAATGAATAAATAAATAAATGTCAAATAGAACGCTCCCTGAAGGAACAGATGAACAGTCATAGAGTTTTTAATTTCCCTTTCGCTAAATGTCAGATTGTCGCCTGAGTCTAAATGCTTGAGTTAAAAACACCAGTAAATTGGACTTGTCTTGTTTTTCTCTTTTGTTCTTAATTATGCTAATATTACCCTCTTGCATTTTTCACTTAGCAAGTTTCTGATAAGGTCCAGTCGATTTCTGTTAATACACTGAAAAGATAAGTTAAGAAGATATTTGCCTTTTTAAAAACTTATACGTAGTTAGAACACCTTGTGATGTACTTTAGGTGTGAAGATTGGCCACACACTGCAACAATTACCGATGAGTGGAAAAATCGGGCCAAAATATTGCAAGACGTAAATTGCAACGTGCAATAGTCTTCAGGATAGTTTTCATTTTGTTAGCTAGAGGTTGAGCGGTCTTGTGTGTATTACTTCAGATTTGATCTTTCGAAAAAAAACTGTTTAGGTACTAGCTTTCGTCGTGAACGTAACAGACAAAAACAAGTTGTTGTAACCAGTTGAGCTCCTAAGTTCGCAAAATTGTTGCTTTGTGAGACGTAGAGCTGTAGGGTGACTGGACGAGTACTCTGTGGTTATGTGTTCATTTCTGTCGATCTCCATAGTGAACTGTCTGCAACGGTTTGTCTGCTATTATAATTTCTTATAATGTGAAAGGAGTCGATTAAGTTTTTGTGTACAGCACTGGAGGTTTTGTCTACAGTCCTAGCGATTGTTTGTAGGTTTTGAGGGCTCTTTCATCAATGTTGTGCATAGCATTTTCTGCTAGAACAACGGAGACTGCAAAGTTCATGTTGTTCCATGTTGCTGTTTCAGTTAAATGCTTGGAAAATTTATCTTTCTAAGGGAAAACGCGGGCTTCATCGAATTCCTACGGCATTCACTGTTCAAATTCAAGATCACTGACAAATATTTCAGTGATATGTTCTTGAAAATCCGGTAAGATGTGGAGAGAACCGGAGTCTGTTAAATTGCACTCAAAAGTTTTCACTGAAGAAACAACAGTGAAATCTTTAAAGCCACAAGATGGTTTGGTAGCATCAATCAAAACTAACAAAACACGCCATTGTTAATGTAGCAATACCACCACGAACATTCCGAACACTCGAGTATTTTCTAATGTCCCATCGCACTTTAAAAACATATCCCCACAACTGGCAAGTGAGTCAGTAACGTGGAAAAAATGTTGAGAACTTGAAGGGCTCTTTAGGCAGTAATTTATACAAGAAATAACGGCGTCCTTTTTTCAAAGAACAGCATTGTTGTGCACAGTCTAACAAATAATTGAAACAGCAGAGTTGCAATAAGACCAATAATAAACCTTTTCAAAGTAATAAAATAAAAGAGAAAAAGAGGGAAGACTAACCTCATCCTCTTTCAGAGCCTATTGTTGACATGTAGTGTCTGTGTTATTTTTACAGCATCGGAGATATTTAACTGTCTAATAGAGCTTGAAATGTTACTTCACGAGAAAGAAAATTTTACGACAAATGCAGTGATCTTGACGATGATGAGCAAAATGCTTGGAGGTTTTAAAAAGCCCTACGATTTTATAGTGAACTGTTTATGTAGTAAATCAACATTAAATAAGAAAACAAACAGGGCGATGTTTTGGGTAACTTCACATATTTCATAACTGGCGAAAAAATGTTTACATAGCAAAATTCAGAAGGGGAAAGGAAACGTTGTAAAATTTCTCCTCGCAAGATTTGTCGATGAACTCTCGACTAGCTTCCCAGTGCTGTAACTAAAATATAGCAACTTTTGGCCCTTTATATAGTTGCCGTAAGGCTACACATTTTGAGGTGTTAGTGCCGCTTAGAACAGCGATGAATTAAATAACCCAGACGAAATACCGTGGACTGCGGCAACCTCGTTCCCAGGGTCCTCTCTCTTCCTCCCTCGAGAAGGGCGATGTCTTAGAGGTTGTTAAGAGCTGCGGGGCTACTCCTCGAGAAAGTACCCTGGTTTCGGCTGGTCACGTGGCACCCAAAATCTGGGTGCTAACAAGAATGTGCTACAGGGGAGGGGTAGCAAAGTGTAAGATTGTCACAAGTGTGAGAATGGTGGAAAGTACCGGAGGTGATGTAAGCTTTTTCAGGAATATTTGTGGTGTTAAGAACTCCTTTTATAGACAAGTATTTCTTCATTACATACGAACGTTCGACATCGAAGCGGTCCATGTTATTTTCGACTCAGAAAAACACGTTTACAAGTCTCTAAATTTCAAAACACTGTCGCTAGCCATCGCCATAGTCAACGGAAGCCGGCACGAGTCATAACATAACAAATTTACAACAAGGAGAGCCATCGGCCTCATGCTTTACGGAGCTCGAAATGAAATGGAGTGTTAAGGATTAGGAAGGACTAATTTATTTTTGGCATCTCCAAGGAGCAGCAGAATTTTCGGCAACCGTACGCAAGAGAGACAAACGGCGCGATGGTAAAATCAGGTTTAAATACGCCGCGCCAACCGACTGAAACCACCGTTCTTGTAAGAATTTGAAGGTAATTTGTTTTATTCCTGTCGAGTAGGCGAAATTGCTCTCACACGGCCGATTGACCGAAAAAAAAAACTAACTTTTTTCATCACAAAACAGTGACATGACAAAATGAAAAATGTCCTAAACTAAATAACATTTAAAATTAAGAGCTTTGTTGACAAGAGGGTTGTACTCTGGTCTGCAGGATTTTACCATTACATTGAAACTTGCAGATAAAAATACACAAGTGCAGCGTGGGCTTTTATCACCAGAATTTTAATTGCATTATTAGGCCAATAAATAATATATATAGCAAACAAATAAGTGTGTGACATTTTGTTCGGGCAATACGAGCAGCTTATTATCAAACGCCTTGGGCAAATTCAAAACAGATCGAGCCTACCGTAGAATATTTTGTTGATGGGAAATCTGCATTATTTGTGCTTCTGAAACGCCGCAGATAATAGACTGTAGATTTTTTCAGCATCCCTGTCTTTGAAAAAAAATGAGCTAATGACTTCCATTCCTCTGTCTTCGTGCCAGTTTGCAAAGATTTGCATTCGTTTTTCCCTTCGCTTCTTGAAGAAAAGCGAGCCCACCCTGGTGGGGAGCTGTTTGCTTAAGGGAGACACGTGACCAGCCGAAACCAGGGTACTTTCTCGAGGGAGGAAGAGAGAGGACAGTGGGAACGAGGTTGGGACTGCGGGGCTTATGACCAGTTATGCCTCAGTCAATGGTTGATTTGAAGTCGTTTTGAGAGTTTGAGAACGATTTTCACGAAGTTCGTTATTCTTGGGAGGTATGTTTATTTTACATCTAGACTTCTGTAAAATTGAAAAGGGCTGAGGGGTCGATTAAGTGAACATTACACTGACGATAGAGGCCAGACTGTTTAGGCTAGCCTAGCCAACCTAGCCTAAGATTTGGAAGGGGTGATGCTGGGAGAAAGAGTATCAACTATTACGAGGACAAATTATATTTACAGTGCTATACAATGGCAAAGGTTTTTCCCCATCTTATAACATGAAGAAAACGTTTTCCATTGTTGTTCGCTTTATGGTTCTCTGATTGTTCAAACTAACATTTTATTATTATTTGTTAAAATAATAATTAAAATATTTTTTATTTTTCTATAGTTGTCTCTAGTTAAGGGAATGATGGGCAACCATCATTGCTTCTGTATCTTGGAAATGCTTTTCTTCTTGTTCATGATAATGTGGAAAGACAAGGAAGGCGCCCTGGCCACACAAGGTAAGCGCAGAAATACGAGTGTACGTCATTTTGTATAAATAGGTGACAAGGACATGTCAATCCCTCCCGCTGGTAACATCACAAAAACGGGGGGCTTGAAGCCGCAATAAAAGAAAAGGCACGCAATGCGTGAAGAGCGAACGACGATTTTTTCCGCAATATGGTGAAATTTATGCAGATGCAGTTATTGTACGAACACTTCCCAAGGAGCCCTTGGGTCTCATATTTTATGGTTTATACTTGTCATGCGACAACGTTTTTTCAATCGAGTGTATTTTGATAAAAACTATGATTACGTATCAAGTATTAGGCAGAAAACAACCTGAAACTATCCGAAAGTGTTGATGAGAGCCGCTTGTATCAGATTTCAACCCGCTTATGCAAATTGGTCCGTGTTTACAAAACGTTGTTGCCTGAAACCCAGCTATGGCTAAAAGCAGACAGAATAATCGACGAAAAGCTTTTCCAGTAGAAAAAAGTTTTCCAATAAACAATACATTTGCTTTTAGAAGCAAAAAACTTTCGATTGTGTGGCGTGCGTGCACAAACGCATGCAATTCTGGCAGACACTTCACATGACTTTTAGATGGCGACCGGTTAATCGGAAATGGAGCGGGTTTACGAATAAAATTGCAAACATTATAGAAATCTGGAACAAACGATAAGTTAATCAATATTTAAAAAGCAAATCAACATTTAAAAACAACATTTACCATACTCTAGCGTTTACCCAGGTCTTGTGAAATCTTCTTGAAGTCCGCGGTTCGGTTAAACTGTTGAAGTAAACTTCAGGTTGGCTTTTGGCTTTTGCAAATCAAAAGAATCTCAACGCGAAATGGCTTTTCGTCGCTTTAGCAGAGCTTCATGTCCTATCTTTCAGCGTTCGATTATTCCTCAGGATGATTTCTTTCCATTCTCAGCTCCAAAATAGAAGCATCTTAATTGTAAGGGTAGAAACATACATCTTGAAAATCTAGGACCGATCCGGGCAAGGCGCCATTTTCTTCGTTTGGACAATCCCATGCTTGTGACAACACTTGAATAACTTCTATATGAAGTATAAAGTTTACAAGATCGACCGAGCAAGCCCAAATCAGGCCACTACAAGAACTCTTGAATTTCATTCACGAGTTAAAAATGGAGTTAGCGTGACCTGACATATTCATGCGTGTAACACTCAGCGTGAACGTGCAAGTTGATATTGCTTGAGTTCGCAGAATTGTGGAGCTATCCCGACGAGTGGCTCTCTTTTTTTTTCTATTCAGAACTATGCTTCTTCCTCCAGTCCGGGAGTGGGTTAGCACCGTTGATTCCAAGGGTTCTCGCATCCGGATGTTTTCTCATGGGATCTCCAGAACAACACATTGCGTGTGTGGTTGCACGTTCCAACGAGAAAAACACGTATATAAGAACAGTTATCCCTTCTTCTTTTTAATCTACATCTAATAGTAATTTTTTGTATGGTTTACTTGACTGGAAAAGCTTTTTGTCGGTTATTCTGTTGGGTTAAGTGAGAAGCAATGTTTTGTAAACACGGTCTAATATACAAAAGCGGGATGAAATTTGATATACGAAGTTTAATTTATGCTCAACACGCAGAAACACGCGGATTCTCACAGTTCATCCATCTCATCTATTTTTAGAGCCTGTTTTGGGACTCGGCTTTTACTTGTAGTGCTTGTAGCCGGATAAATACAGTACCTCAAAATTCAAACAGCACCGAAATATTTATATCCAGCTTACTTCTTCAAGGGTAAATAAATTGTATTCAAAAACCGCTTGCTTCTCAGCTCGAGATTCTCATTATTTATCTTTCTTAGATCTTTAATTGTAATTCCACCAGAAACCTAAAAACATTTCACTTATATTGGAATTGAATCCGTCAAGCTGTTTAGAAGTCAAAATGTTCTTCTACGAAAGCTAATAATTCCGCTTGGAAATTAATAAAGGAAAACAAAAACAAACAACATGTGCATGAATTCACGAAGTGTAGCGGCACCAAGATGCCGCCTTGATATTATTTGACTAGTAGTTTTACGTTACTTTATTTCAGTCATTACGTCACTTGTATTGCGCGGATGGGTAGTTTAGATTTCTCAGTTCGAAGACCATGCGGTCGCAAAATATCCCAGAAAGGTGCAAGTCCTTGTTTTATCTCACTTTTATTTCGCCTTTTCACCACTTAGTTTGTTGGTATTGTCGTTAGTTTCGGCAGGTTGGATCTAGGCTGGAATTATATTCGCCTTTAGTTCCGAAATATACTTGTTCAAGCCAAATGGGATCGATGTTTAAGTTTGCTTGTTGGTCTTGTTGCCCTTTGTTATCCACGGACCACTCTCACGAGTCGGCACCGATACAGTGGAAAGCCTAGTGATTTCTTGGAATTTTCGTGGCAAGTTGAACATGAAACAAAATAAATCGGACAGTGGTTTGGAAACCCGTGCAAAAACATTCACGGAAACGGTACATGAATATGCTCACGAAATAAGGAAGAAGCTGGCCTTAAAAGAAGGCAAGAAATTTCGTCTCAAACTCGAACAGTTCGAGGATTTCATCACCGTATTGCACGATCGCGGTGCACGATTAGGAAGGACTTGCAAACGTTGAGAATCTCAGCAGACATTCCGATTGGATGAACTTAACCAATGTTCCAGAGGAGTTGCACCAAATTAAGGGCATGCAAAACGACCTTCAGAGCTTCTTCGAAAGAACACGTCCCTCTGCTTTACGTCGACTACAGCACTTGGAAAAGAAAGAAGAAACGAAATCCAATTCGTCACACAAATCGCGCAAAAAGACATTCTCAAGGGTCAATCGGGATTACTTCGTCGTCCAGAAGTGCTCTTTGGATATTAAAGCCAGTTGTGCCGCCCTGGAACAAAAGTTGAAATTCTCTGATAGTATCAAGGAATAAGAGAAAATCTCTTGCAAAATTGAAGATCCAACGGAATCTCAGTGAGGCTGTAACAGAAGAAGAAGTCTACCAAGAGGCAATAAATGATGATGCGTCGTATCCACGACCTCCCAGAGCGTTTCTTAGCATTGAAGATAGTCTCTTGCACTCTCAAGAAATGCCCATCTGTGCTTCTATTCAGTCAGTTTCTTTAACACAGCCTTCGCTTCCGGTTTCGCAGTTGATTTCTGTGTCACAATCAGTTCCTGTGACACGGCCGTTTGTTTCTGTCACACAGCCGTCGCTTCCGGTTTCGCACTTGAATTCTGTTTTACAGTCAGTTCCTTTAACACAGCTGTCTTGTTCTGTCACGCAACCGTCGTTTCCGGCTTCGCAGTCAGTTCCTGTTACACAGTAGTAAGTTGCTGTTTCACAGACAGTTTCTGTAACACAGCCGTCGCTTCCGGATTCGCAGTTGATTCCTGTTTCACAGTCAGTTCTTGCAACACAGCCGTTTGCTTCTGTCGTGCAACCGTCGCCTCCAGCTTTGCAGCCAGTTCCTGTCACACAGCCGTCTGGTTCTGTCACGAAACAGTCGTTGCCGGTATCGCAGCCAGTTCCTGTTACACAGCAGTTAGTTCCAGTTATACAGTCAGTTCCTGTAACACAGCCGTCTGGTTCTGTCATGCAACCGTCGCTTCCGATTTCGCAGCCAGTTCCTGTTACAAAGCAGTTAGTTCCTGTTTCATTTCACAGACAGTTTCTGTAACACAGCCTTCGCTTCCAGTTTCGTAGTTGATTCCAGTTTCACAGTCATTTCCTGTGACACAGCCTTCTGTTTCTGTCATACAGCTATTTCTTCTGATTTGGCAGTTGATTTCTGTTTGACAATCAGTTCCTGTAACACAGCCGTCTGGTTCTGTCGGTTTAGCAGCCAGTTCCTGTTACAAAACAGTTGGTTCCTGTTTCACTGTCAGTTCCCGTAATGCAACCCTGCGTTACTGTCGCACAACTGCCACTTCCGGTCGGACCGTCGTCAGTGCCTGTTACACAGTCGTTAACACCACTCGTACCAGAAAGGGTTACACCTCTAACTACGCCCAGTTCGTCTCCTGCTGTAGAGTTTTTTCTTAAGGCTTCAAGAACCGATGATCTCTGAAACAACAACGCCTTCAGCATATTCCTTGCCAAGTTTACACACGGGAAACACTATGTACACTCCTTTTCAGTCAAGAATGTCAGCCAGTTCCTCTCTGGATTATCAACCACACCAAGCCTTCACCACTAGGAGCCCTTATGGATATTCTCCACCCTATGTCACACCTCAAACGCAGCTGCGTCAAATCAGCCCTTTGTATGTCATGCCTTCACCAGACAACACACAACAAATCGCTGAAGCCTTAGCTTAAGTCACACAGCTGCAAGCGAAACCTGATGACTTCGAAGGAGATGAGAAAGACAAGACAAATTTCTTTCTTTGGGAAACAGCATTCGATGCGCTTATTGACTCGGCTCCAGTCAGCCCACAACAAAAACTTTACCTCCTCTGTCAACATCTGGAAGGCAAAGCTAAAAGGTAGTTGCATCGCTCCAGTACATGATTAATGATCCCGAGAGAGCCTATAAAGAAGCAAGAAAGAAGTTGAAAGATCGGTTTGGACAATCTGCGATACTAAGTACGGAGCTTGAGAACTAGCTTACTAACTAGCCAAAAATCGGAAACTATGATGCTAAAGCCATACAAGAGTTCAGTGACTTTCTACAACAAGTCGAGATTTCCAGCGATCATATCTCTATCCTAATGATCTTTGAATTTCCGTCCAAGTTACAGAGTTTAGTCGAAAAGCTTCCAGGCTGGTTCAAGAGCAAGTGGTCAACCAAGGTTCAAAAGTTACAACAGGCACAGGGACATCATGCGTTTCCTTGATTTTTGGACTTTATAAACGAAGTTATGCTGACCGAATGAACATTCCCCAGATTTCACAACTGCTGAATGGTAATAGCAACTCGAGAAGTACTACTTATGTGTCAACCACTTCACACCGTAAAGGAAAACAAGGCTTTGTCAGTGATGGCTCATCTATTATACTGATCGTCCAGACTTCCTCCAACACGAAGGATGCTGCAACTGCAGAGGAGTCAAAGGGAGTTTCCTAAACCACCGACGACCTCTAACAACCAACCATCGGCCACCACGCCCAAGCAACGTTTCTGCCCTTACCACAGGACAAAATCCCGTGATTTTCATGGATGCCAGAAATTTCGTGAGCTAAATTTTGAAGAACGATAAGAATTCTTGTTTAGGAACAGACTTTGTTTTAATTGTGCCAAATCAAACAAGCACACCAGCAGGCGTTGCGACCAAGGTCCCGCTGTGTGCAGAATTTGCAAGAACAAACATTCTACATTTCTCCATGATCCATCCAGGCCAGAAAACAATGCCAGTCCAACGTCATCGGCCTGCACTTAAGAGGCAATGTCCACTAAGACCGAGCGAAATCGAAAATATGTGGCACATGATGGAAAATCAAAATTCTCCGTTTTTCGCCCAGAGATACCTTATGGTAGCTCTAGAAACGTGGTGGCATTTTTTGTTGAGAAACTATTTTTAAACCTCCAAAAAATTAAAAAACCGTTACCGCACTAGGTGTCTCTACAAACACTCCGAATAAACGCGAATCATACGTTCTCGTAAACTTCGCTCTGTTTAATTCGCGTCATGGAAAAATCCTGTTTTGAGCTTAGAAATTTGCTGTTGAAGAGTTTGCAAGTAATTTGAGTCAAATTATTCTCTTCTGGATTAATTTTCAAGGTCATGGCAGGCTGCTGAAAACCACTAAAATTCGCTTGCTTTGAATTCTCAATTTGGCACAGTTTTTCAAGAGAAAGTTTCCCTCCCCGGTAAAACACCGAATCACTTGAAATTCAGAATTCTTGAAAGAGGAAATGCCGTTCTTAAACCAGGTTTAAAAATTAGTTTCGGGCTTTTTATCAGCGCCGAGTACAAACGCTCTCAAAATCCCGATAATTACAACATTAACACGTCAACAATTGGCACATACCTCCGACCAAATAACCGAAAATGTGGATATTTCTTCTAGTTTGGTTGGTATTCGGTTGTAATCCACAGCGGAAAGGTAATGTCTAGCTCACCTGAATATGGTATTGTCTAAATATCAGGTTCTGTGCGTAGTCTTTCCTAATAACCATCTTGGCGTCCGGGGTCAACAACATCACTGATTAGCATCGCGTGTTGGCAGTCAACCCAAATGACTTATTTCCATCGATCCTCCTTTTGTTAAAATCAAGAACCTTCAGGAATAAGGTGATTTTGCCTTATTTGAACTTCAAAACAGTTTTCTCCTATAAGACGTCTTTTCTTGATCTGTATTCGTTGCAAAATTTCGAAACGATATAAATTTCTTGCCGAAAGCTTTATACAAGCCAGTTTAGTTTGAGTCACGCAACAAAATGTCACGCACTTGATTTACCTGACGTCGGGTTTGGCCTTGGAGGGGGAAATGCACAGGAAACCAAAAAAGGAAAAAAAAAACAAACAAACAAACAAAAAACCAAGCAAGCAAAAAACAATCAAACAAAAACAAAGCAATGAGAACTTTGAAAACCTGTGGACCCAAGGACCGATTACAGTCAACTGCCGCTTATAAGCCCTGGGCTTATACAAGGGGTTTTGGGTGGGCTTATAAACGGAGGGGCTTATAAGTTTCGAAATGAGCCACAGCAGTGTTGATCGAAATACGTTTTTCATTTACCAGTTTTTAATTAACCTTTGAAACGTCATAATAAGTCGAATTCATTTCAATTTTAACAACAAAATCGAAACTGTAACAACACGAACGTAACCGGAACGTAACAAAACAGAAGCTCAGAGTTCATCTTCGCAGTGTTCTGTGAGAGTGCTCATTATTAAGGAAACAGGGAAAACTAGAGTGCTACTTATATCCGGGGGAGCTTATAACCGGATGTATTTTTTTGTTTACAGTAGATGGGCCCATAACCGGGGGGGAGGCTTGTAAGCGGTTGGGCTTATAAGTCGCAGTTTACGGTATTTATGTATTTATCAGTATCATTAGAGGCAGTGAAGCCTTGCCAAAACCTTGCCTGTTACTAAGGCTTTGAAAAAGAAATTATTATGAGGTCTCTATGCATTGGTCTTATTGGCCAAGACAGGAGTAAGAATGTAAAAATGTATGTTGACTTTACTCAAGCCCTAACCAGGGGTGTGGCCAGGGGTGCCCGAACCGTCCTTTTCGTTCTTTATAAGCTTGTGAAACCATTTTATGGCAAAGCTAGCGGATTACACTTTTATACATGAAACTCAAAATTAAGTTGAGTTTGAAACTGAACTCATGTTGAAACTTATCATGACAAGGAGTCCTAATGTTCAGGGCTCTTTGTCGCTTTCCGCCTGATCTTCTGAGCAGTGCAGGTGACGAAGGTGGAGAACCATCCTTGTGACGAATGGCTAACGCTCGAAACGTCAGCTTTCAATCTCTTCACGGTGGCTCAATTTACCTTATCAACTCAGTTGATAAATACAAAGTTTTGTGCTTCGCTTCCCCACCGATGCAGCACCACAGTTTCTCTAGAAACTAACTCTCTTCTTTGTCAGGTGACAGTTGGTTGTGCGATTTTTCTCCGCCTTCTCACGGTTGAGGAGAACGAGCTCGGTATCGCTTAGAGCACTGCTATGGACGGTAGACCATCAGATGACAGGGCCTTAGATTTGAGCGCAGATATTGTTCTTATAGGTTCCACGCCATATGCTCTTCATACACGGGCGGATTCCTTCTTTGAAAACTGTATATTCGAGAGCATGCTCACACCATCGATCTTCCAGGTGGCAACTAAAGGGCTTGCAATGGACGCACATCGGATGACACTTAAGGATGGTTCTCCACCGGGATCTTGATATCGTGTCCGGAGTTTAGGAGGATAAATGTATCCGACTTAGTCTCCGCCGGCCTTGCAATCGCAGGCTCCCTTCCCTCCATGGGGAGGGAAGGGAGCCAGGGGTTTGAACACCACGCCCAGCTCTGCTCCTAGTACTCCTGCGCAAACTATGGTGGCCCTGCAGGCCCTGCAGTGGTAGCAGCCAGCGCTGTCTTGCCGGAAGCTGACTTTCTTCAGGGCTGGTATGGTAGTGTTAATCTGCTTAATGACGTCTGCCATCACAGCGAGGAATGCACGAAAGTGGGTATGAGAAAAAAGTGTACTTACCAGATCCCACTGGAAGGAAAACACCGATGTGTTGCAAAATAGCTTTGGACTCCGACTTGCCAATTCCACGTTCTGCTCTTCTCACTTTCCCGTTCGAGGCATACTTAGACAGCCCTGGTAGAACTCAACATGACCAACGTCGATTAGTTCCCTCTGCGCTATTCTCAGTTGAGAGTGATGGGCTGGGCAAATGGTCCATGTTAAGAATACTTATTAAAAATACTACTGCGCGTGCTAAAAGAAAATCAACGAAGCTCAACTTCTGAGTGGATATCGCTGATTCCAACACTGTAAGTGTGACCCGAAAAGTCTTTTTTTCAACTGGAACAGCAACTGCTTGTTCATATCGCTTGTAAGAGGCGCAAACGCCTGCAACTAGTTTCTGAAAAGAATAAGTGACCTCTATTCGCAGCCAGGGGAGATGATGGTTTGATTGGCTATTGTACTCGGTGACAGGGGTCCTGACTGCGAGAACTCCAAAGAACCTATCCTTTTACAATGGCGCGATATAGAGGAAGCGCTCTACAACTACACTCTTTTTTTTTTATAAGAACGTCTAATTTTGCGGCTGAGGCTGAACCGAAACTGAATGTTCTTATTTTTTTCAGGTTTTGAGCCTAAAATGTTCTTAGCATGTTCTTAAGTTACATGTATAGACGTTCAGAAAACTGATATAAACTTGACCAGGAAACCTTAAAACGCCCATTGTGCGCTGTATCATGTCAAATTTCTTTGACATATATGCTGTTGTTGTTTTTTCTTCTTAGCAAAATTCACCTTATTACTCTTCCACAGTTGAGAAAGAAAGAAAATATAGCCTGAGCTCTACATTAAAAAAAAAAATCAAACAAAAAAAAAAGCAAAGAAAATGTGATTCGAAAAAAATTCATGTTGTTACTCATGATGTGTTTTTAGCTCGATGCAAAAACGGCTGCAGAGCTGAACAAAATTACTGCCTTGTCTCTTAGTGTCAGCTTGGGTACGTCAGCTTAGTATGTTCTTAAAATCTGGGTCAATTTCAGCCTCAACGTTCTTATAAAAAAGGTTCTTATAAAAAAAAAGGAGTGTACTGCGTGTTAAATCTGGCGTTTTCCTTTTTTCTTTTTTTTTTTTGAACGAAAATTATCAGTTTTTGAGCATTTACTCAAAGCCGATCCGCACTTCAGACATTTTGTCTAGTTTCCAATAATGTCGCACCTGAAATTTCCACACGCCTGATTTCCAACAAGAAAATTATTTCCGCAAATGGCAGCTTCTCGAGGCGCCGTCTTCGACGCAACACTGGTGGCTTGCAAATAATATTCAAATCCTTCACCGTGAAATTAATTAGACTGTGGGAAAAATATCCTAAAATGCATTCACATTAGGGAATATTCGCGTCTTGAAAAGTCGAACTCTGCAGTAAGATATATAAAAGATATATCGATGTTTGCTATTTTAGACTATGATCGGAAGCTAATACTTTCTGCTTCTAGTGAACACGTGACAATTTTTTCCTCTCGCCAGAGCGTCACAAAATGTACATCTATGTAATCTGCAACTTGTTTTGCACAGGTCAGAATTGTGTGGTGAATATGTAGTATCACTCTATTTTACTAGTCGAAACATATTTCAGGCATAACTTCGGCGATGTAACATGACACCAAACAGGAGGACGGAATGTGAGTAAACAAACGCAGTTGTAGCCAAGTGCTAAGCATTGAAAAGTCACGATTATAGAGAAAAGTAAACTTAAATTTTTTTAGGGAACTTGTAAAAAACAAATGGATGCCTTTTTTGTTAACCTTCGATATGCTTTAGTTTAAATCATGGAAAAAATTTCAGCTATCTCTGCGGTTTGTTTTTATGTTGATGTAGTCCGGCATCTGGGATGAAAACGGGAAACGGTCATTCCGGTCGAGTTGCTGAAACAAAAGCCATCACTATTTACATCGCCTTCTATCTTGTACAATTTCTTTCATAGCTTAAGTTATTTCTGACGTCCTAATCTTTCGATTCTTTTTCCCATTTTTGTAATCCCATCACCAAAACCTGTGACTTGACCAGAACCCGTTGCGTGACAGACAAATTTAGTTAAATCAGACCATAATAACTTAACGGTGCGGTTTCTGAGATGAATGTGGAGATCACTGCAAGGTTATTTAGTTTCTTCAGGGAATTAACACTAAGAGATTTTAAAAATTCATTTCGTTAAGGCATGTGAATGTGATGGCGGAATCGTTGTTCATTAGTTGAAAGTCAATCTAGAGATACCAGGAGATAACGGTCGATTCCACGCGTCAAGATGGCCCTTGGACAGTACACCTAAAACTTGACAAAACCTGGCATTTAAACAAAATCTTATTCAAGGTGAGCTAGATATGACCTTTATCCTGTAATTTTCATCCAAATACCAAAGGAAACAAGGAAAAAAATTCCAAGTTTTCGGCTATTCGGTCGGAGGAACGAGCCTATTGTTTGTACTGGTTGACATGTTAATGTTGTGATTATCGGGAATTTGAGAACGTTTGTACTCGGCGCTGATAAAAAGCCCGAAACTAATTTTTAAACCTGATTTTAGAATGGTATTTCGTCTTTCGAGAATTCTGAATTTCAAGTGATTTGGTGTTTTACCGGGGAGGAAAACTTTCTCTTGAAAAACTGTGCCAAATTGAGAATTCAAAGCAAGCGAATTTTATTGATTTTCAGCAGCTCGCCATGACCTTGAAAATTGATTCACAGATCTAAAACAGGACTCAATTACTTCATACACACTTCAGAAGCAAACGTCCACGTTTAAAATGGGGGCTTTCTGGGGTGCGAATCAAACAGAGCGAAGTTTACGAGAAGGTATGATACACGTTTATTTCACGTGTTTACAAGACACGTGTGGCGTAAACGTGTTAAATTTTCTTTTCGGGCTTAAAATTCCACCACGTTTTTTTCGGGCTTAAAATTCCACCACGTTTCTTAGATTACCATAGGGTATCCGTGGAAAATTTATGAGGGAAATTCATTTTTCATCATGTGCCACCACTCGCTCGATGTTAGTGGACATCCCCTCTTAAGTATGTAACAAGGGAGCCGCCCGGTCATGTGCGAGGATCATCTTGTTAAAGGTCTCCAACCAGTCAGATCCCTTAATCAAGACATTGAAATATGCTGTGCTAGACGACCAGTCTACCGACGTATCTGTAACGGACCCTCTCCTTCATAAACTGAAGGTCAGCGGTCAAGAAGTCAACTTGCAAGTGAGTACAATCGTGGGCACCAACACTACGAGACGAGTTTCTGGCCTACAAATTCTGAACATCGATGTCAAACACTCGCCAGTCAAGGTTCCTTATGCCTATGCACAAGAACACATACCAGCTTCACACTACGACATCACCACTCCCGACATAGCTAAGCCATGGGAGCATTTGAGGGTTAAGGCTGACAAGATCCACCACCAACCAGACGTGGAAATCGGCAAGCTGATTGCAAGAAACGTTCCCACTGCGTTCCAGGCAATAAACGTCATTAATGGTGGAGCAGATAAACCCTGGGCTGAAGAGTATAAATTGGGATGGACATTTATCGGACCCGTCTGTCTAGATCAAAGTAACCCCAGAGAGTGTGATTTCACCGCCTCCGTGAATCGACTGACAGTTCAAAGAGAAGACATGCCTGTTTATGACTGTCAAGGAGTGTCCACGTCCCAAGCTTTTAATGCCATCCAAAAGAATGGCCCCGTAGCCCTTCTTGTCAGCACATTAAGATCAAAAGATTTCACAAGTCCTCAGCAAATCCGTGAGATGATGGAGCTAAACTACAGTGAGTTCCACCACAGCCGCAAAGTTCGTGGAACGAATAGGTTCAATCGATTGAAGATAAACGCTTCTGTCACATCCTCAGTACAGGAATTCACAAGAATCAAGAAGGAAACTGGGAGGCACCATTACCCTTCAAAACGGATGAAGTCAACCTTCCAAACAACAGGGAGCATTGCGTTAGACGACTCCTCTCGCTAAAGAAGAGACTGTGTAGAGATCAGACAGCCTGGAAGAATTATGTCGACTTCATACAAAAGATATTTGATCGCCATCATACCAGTCGTGTCCCAGCCGGTGAAATTGAAACACTTCCGGGTAAAGTGTGGTACTTACCACACTTTGACGTGTATCATCCGAAAAAGCCTAACCAAGTACGAGTCGTGTTTGACTGCAGTGAACAAACACCTCCTTTAAGGACCGGATAAATTCCCTAATTGGTGTGTTGACACGTTTCGGCAAAGAAGAGGTCGCCTTCACTTGAGACATAGAGCAGATGTTTCACAGTTTCTATGTAAATCCAGAACGCAGAGACTATCTCCGTTTCGTATGGTTTGAGAACAATGATCTCAGGGGCTCAATCGTGGAATTCTGCATGAATGTACACCTCTTCGGAGCAGTATCTTCCTCGGCTGTCGCTAACTTCTGTCTACACGAGACAGCAGAAGCTGGACGCAATCAAGCACGCAATCCACCTGCGCCGCTGCAAAGTTACCTCTTTACAAATTTGCCAGTAATCGTTCTGGAAACCCTTCCTTTAGACGACCGCGCTAAGGACCTTAAAGACCTCAACCTCTGACACGAAGCGTTACCAATCCAGAGATCTTTAGGCACTTGTTGATGTATAGAGTCGGATATGTTTGGCTTTCGTATAGAGCTAAAGGATAATGCCCTCTCACGTCGGGGTATCCTTTCGACGATACGTTCAGTCTTCGATCTCCTTAGGATTGTTTCACCTGTTATCCTGGTTGGCAAACAGATTCTACGAGGACTTTGCAGCCAGAACATAGCCTGAGAAGATCCCGTACCTGATGAGATCCTCCCTTGTTGGGAACGATGGCGTACCAAATTACCTTTATTGGAGGATGTCAGAATTCAGCGTTGTGTGAAGCCTCCAGGTTTCGGAAGTCCAGTCCAAACCGAAATACATAGTTTTTCTGATGCAAGCGAGTCAGGGATCGGTCAAGTATCCTGCCTGCGAATGGTCAACGCCAAGAATCAAGTGCATGTCAGTTTCCTCATGGCCAAATCATGTGTAGCCCCACTCAAACCTGTTCTATTCCCCATTTGGAATTGACGGCCGCCGTCGTATCTGTTAATGTAACTACAATGCTCAAGAACGAATAAGACTAGAATTAGACGTACGACAACTTACAGTCCGTCTATTACTCAGACTCGGAGGTAGTGATCAGTTACATACACAACGATGCACGCCGCTTTCACATCTACGTTGGCAACAGGGTCCAGCACATCCGTGACCGCAGCGACCCACAACAGTGGCATCACATCGCAGGCAAAGACAATCCCGCTGACGAGACATCACGCTCCCTTACAGCAGATCAATTGCTCCACAACCGAAGATGGTTCCATGGACCACATTTCCTTTGGAAATCGACGAACGCAAATCAGCCAAGTCAGCTGCCTTCGGATGACTTCGAAGCGAGAGCAAACACCTTTGTCACTGCAGTATCCTCTGAATCCCAGAGCGAATCCTCACACAAGTTCAAAGTGAGCTATCTTGACCGCTTTTTTTGAGGATACAAAGCAAAGTCGTGGGTCGCCTGGATTAGAAGAGGAATTGAAAACCTTCGATGCAGAGCCGATCAAAAGAACTTTACCTAAACCCACCCTTCAGAAACTGCTAGCAAGTCACCAGTTGAACAGAAGACGCAATTTTTCCCTCTTTCAATCCAATAACTAGTCCAGTCCTAAATGGTAATTCTTCCTTGTCTGCAAAGGTGCTATTTTGGTCCCGAGATAGAGACTCTGAAGACTATTCATGGAAAGTCAAACAAGTTCTAAGATCGTGAAACTGCCGCCGCAGGAACAGAAACATCATCATCATCATCATCATCATCATCATCATCATCATCATCATCATTTAGCAGGGAACCCACCTTACCAGTAGGTGCTCTTCAGTGGGGCCCTGCACATAGTTAGAGAAATTATTAAAAAAAACTAACTACAAAAAATTCAAAACTAATTATTACAATTGATTAAAAAGCGAAAGTTTTTTTTAGAAGAAGTAGTTTGTGCAAGTTGGATCCATTCATCGATGAACACGGACTCCTCTAAGTTGGTGTTTGCATACGACGAGCAGACACACCCCACGAAATTAAACACGCCGTGATCCCACCTAAAAGAAGCCATGTTGCAGACCTGATCGTGCTACACTTCCAAACAATGAATGCCCTCCATCAAGGGCGTGGAATCATCCACAATGCAATCCGGCAAAGTGGTTATTGGATAGTGGATGCACGGTCCTCTGTGGCACGAGTGATAAAGTGTGCCACCTGCCGTAGTTTTCGTGATCGACCACTCACCCAAAAGATGGCTGACCTGCCAGAGGAACGTGTTACACAGACAGCCCCATTCGAATACACAGGGATACACGTATTCGGCCCATTTTACGTCAGAGAATGTCGGAAGACTTTGGAGCGTTATGGCCTCTTTACATGTCTAGCATCCCGTGTTACCCATCTTGAAACACTCAACACTATGGAGGCAGATTCCTTCAGAGGCGCACTGCGCCGCTTCATCAAGCGGCGAGGAAAAGTCCGCAAACTGCGTTCGGATCGGGGCACGAATTTTGTAGGTGCCAAAAACGAACTTGCTGATGCTTTGTAAGAGCTTAATCGTAATCGCGTCAAAGATTTCCTCTTGACAAAGGATTGTGATTGGATCGATTTCAACATGAATGTACCTGCTGCCTCACACATGGGTGGGAACTTTTTATCAGAACGGTCAGGTCCGTTCTTTCAGTGTTGTTGCAAGAACAAGGCACTCAGCTAGACGATGAAGCTTTATGCACTTTGATGACAGAAGCAGAGAATGTCGTTAACAGTCGGCCCCTCACAGAAACTTTAACACTAAACCATCTACTGACTTCAAAGAGCGAGGTTGTGCTACCCCCAACAGGAAGTTTGCAGCAGCTGGATTTGTATTCATGCAAGAGGTAGCACCGCGTACAGTATCCGGCAAACCAGTTCTGCACTAGATGGCGACGTGAATACTGCACACTTCTCACAAGAGGCAAAGTGGAACACCCCGCAGCGAAACAGCAGAGTAGAAGATATTGTCATAGTCCAAGATGACAATCTACCTAGAGATCGCTGGCCTCTCGCCATAGTGACCAAGCTCTACCCAAGCAAGGACGGTCCTATTCGCAAAGTACAACTTCTCACCGCAGAGAGGTTGTTAGAGAGACCAATCAGAGAGACCAAGTTGGTTTTATTACTTGCCCAAGAAGAAACCACAGACCAGTATGCCATCCCCGTCCGAGGAGCCAGTGCCGCAGATGGATGATTAGTTGACTCTTTTAGTGACTTTAAAGAACGATCATGCATACATGAGTTCCCATTTAGGGGAGCCATGTAGCAGCACCAGAATGCCGCCTTGATAATACGAAATATTGCGTGAGTAGTAGATTTGGATACTTTATTTCAGTCAGTAGGTCACTTGTATTGCACGCATGCGTAGTTTAGATTTCTCAGTTCGAAGACCATGCGGTCGCAAATAATCTCGGAAAAGCGTAAGTTCTTGTTTTTTCTCGCTTTTATTTCGCCTTTTCACCACCTAGGTAGTTCGTTTTGTCGTTAGTTTCGACAGGTTGGATATAGGCTGGAATTATGTTCTGCTTTAGTTCCGAAATAAACCTGTTTAAGCCAAGTGGGATCGATGTTTAAGTTTTCTTGTTGGTCTTGGACCACTCTCACGAGTCGGCGCCGGTACACGAAGTAAGTGGAGCTGGCTCGTTGAGGCCAGGACGTTTAAATCTCAAATTGAGGAGTCTGACTTGTGTATAATTTCTGATGTGTTTGTTTTGCAGTGGAAATTTATACCACGGCTAAGTATAGGAAGTACTACAATGCGAATAAAATCCAGCCAGACGTCAAGTATACAAAACAGCATATTCGAAGTAACATTAAATAGTTCTTGTTGATCGAGACTCGCGAATGCAAAAACACTTCAAAGCCCGGGGATCGTACTCCCATAGTACAAGCTGTATGGGTATATATCGCTGATCAGGTAAGGGTTCAGTGTCCCGGTGGCAATCCCCCAACATCTCACAGAATACCCCCCCCGGCCTCAAAGACGTATCGCGTATACCTCGTAGCGACGTTCTTTTAGGCTCTGACATTAGCCTATGATGTCACTAACGTGATGTCATTGATTTAAAATCAAAGAGGTTAGGGGTAGGTTGGAAAGTATTTAGGGAGGGGGAACGTATCAGAAGGGGCCGGGTCATTTTTTTTTCGAGTCCTTCGAATGGGGTGTGTTGTGTAAATTTGAACCACAAGTAGGGACTAGGTCAAGGTTTCTGCAGCCATCACTGTTCAACTCCATTACGTTTGTTTGTTTGTCTAAGATTAAATAATGTCTTGTTTTGCTATACTTGAACAATAGAGGGCAAGGGTTAGTTAGGAGCGTAGGTGTTGTCCTAATCTTTTGGGTCTCATCAATAGACAATTAAAATAACAAAGGCAGTTGAATCTTTCATCATTGCAGACATTTGTATTGCTGTGCGACGGGAGATGGCTGTGATCACCTTCTAGCTTCTCTATACTGTTGCAAAATAAATAAATAAAATAAAACAGGAACGGGGTGAAAAAATGGCGTATCCTTTTATCTTAACCCCCCGTCCATTTACTGTACTTTTTGAGCGGCCTCTTGGTATCCAATTTCTGCGCAACATTTACTGAGGTATGAGCGTTTAACCGATTTTCTTAACATAGAGGATATGAGGACATACACGAGCTAATACCTTCGAGACATCTGCATGCACAAGACCTTATTAAGCAAAATAAACTGTAATGGCACTTCTTGTCGCCGCATTTTTCGTTGTGTTGATGAATAACCCAGGTATGTTACTTTGGCGAGAAAGCTAATTTACTTGGCCAATATTTCAACCACTAGTTTTCCAAAACATTGCTTTGGTTATAATTCTGTAATACCCATCGCCTTAGGAGGAATAGTTGTTTGAACTTTGGCCGAACAAACTTGCCCTTTTGGCGTATTACCAGCCTTGCAATCAATTTGGTTTATATAGCTCAGTTCCCAGGCTTAGGTGTATGTTTACCAAAATCTTCCCCACCAACTCGGAGAGATTCACGCGTTTCATTCCTTGTCTATGACGTCCTTACTTCTGTGCAAATGAAACTTGCCTCCGGCATACTTACTCTTCTTCCGGATTACAACACTCTGCCGAAACTCGCAAACCATTCTGTCCTCCGAACGAATTATTATGAATAATTCATAAGACAGATTCGGAAGAAATTTATACGTAAAAAATAAATGGAAAATTAAATCGGCAAAGGAGAACGGGAGACTTGTTGCCATCTTCAAACGTTTCCATGGATATCAATTGCTACTGTTAACCTCGTGTGATCCAAATTTGTTTTGTTATGTAAGAAGATTTTTCTACCAATTATTACAAAAAATAGCTAAAATATTGCCTTTTTGACATATGAAAATGAAATATTCACACAAGCCATACCAATGACCAAGATTGATTACGTGATGGTCAAAAAATTTTACACTTTGATTGACACCTGTCTGATGATATTAAACAGAAAAGCACTGTCACACAAGAAAGGGGTGTGTTTTTTCCCCATTGGTTATGGAACTTCCAATTTTTAGAGGAAAAATACTTGCTTAAGTTTAATTGAAATTTTTATTCCTGTTCACTATTTTGAAAACTAATTTTGATGCTATCAGCTATCTACAAGGTTCAAATTTCAAGTTTTGTTATGACATGTGACCCGTCACGCAATCCCTCAAAACTAAGAACTTGGCCTACAGTTGTCTATATCTTGTGTAATGGAAAAATAAAATATTATTTTCCTTATGGAACAACTTGGCACCCTATCAGAGTTGTTAACTGTGAGAAACTGTGTAATCCTACAGTTGGTGAAAGGTGAGGAAACGGGAAGCAGCACAAAGCCCAACATCACAGTCAAAGCAAATGTAACTTGTCTCCTTTCTGACACCAGCAACACAACACACTTAACATCTCCTCTCTTTCCTCTTTCCACTTTCATTTTTGGCAAGACACTCAGGGAAGTGCCTTTCTACATGTCGCGCCGAGAAAGGTTCATCAGAGGGTCTCCCACGTTTCCTTCGAGAGGAAAAGTCACCAGTTAGCTCGCCAAGTCAGTGTGAAAGGCTTTCTGTGTCCTCTTTCTATGGCTTGTTGACTCCTGTTGAAGAACAAAGCTGTTGAAAATACTCCTGACAATTAGATCAAACAACATCCTACTCCACCATTTTTGAGCTATTTTGTCTACAAAATAGCCTCATAGTCGGCGTGCAGCCTCAAGTTTCTGGGAAGGTTGGTTCTTTGGTTGGTTTTTGGGTGGCCAATGTTCGGCATTCCCGACGACTGTCGAATTTTACCGAAAGGCTAGTTGTCGGGGCCGGAACAAAAATGCAGATGAGAACGCACGGAAAATTCTGCTACTAAAGCGACACTACGAAAGTGTCCTGATTTCATTTGCTTGATGTTGGATATTTATATATCAAATAGAAATGGCTGGCTTCCTTGTGGTAGACTTCCTTAGAAAACGAATCGTCAGCACAAACCCGGTTTACACGTGAGCGGAAGCGAGTTCTAGTAAATAATCCTCTGTACGCATGCGCACAACTTACGTTTTGAGTTATATGGTTCAACTTTAGAGTGTGAGAAATAACATGACTTCTCTGCAGGGATGTCCCATAGTAAATGATGGTAAATAGATGGCAAATAGTTTGAAGGTATAAAATGGGCAGAATCGTGAATTTCGAACTAAAGCGAATTATTGTTCGCACCTTTTGGTAGGTTTTAAAATTAATGCCCATGCCACTCGATCACTAGGTCCGTCAAAGGCACAAGGTCGACAAGGAAAAACATTGTATGGGTGGCATAAACGTTGCTCGTACGTGCGACTTGCTAAGCGCAAAGTTAGAGGTGACTTATCAGAGAAATGGTTTTCTGGTTAGGCTGCGTGGCGGTAGCGGGATTGTTTGTACAAAGTTTGAGCGGAAAGATCAGCAGACAATCAAATCAAATCAAATCAAAACAATTATCACCTCCAATACGAAGACAAAAACGCAACAGCTCTACGCAAGATTCGTTTCACAGTCTTATAGACACAAACATCGGTTATCATTTTTCAGATTACGAAAAACGCACAAATGTACTCATTCCCCGCTTCCTTTTAAGTTTCTCCCTTTTGTTACTCAACTCTAGCTGCCACGAAAGCCAATAAAAAGCGCCGAAAACGAACTTATGACAGTCTCATGAAAGTCTCGTGACTCGCCATTGAACTTTGTCTCATCACATGTTTGTACGTGACAAAACACCACTTGTTTACACAAAACAGTAATCTGATCTCACGCTCAATCAACATAACACGTTCTTTACACGTGAAACGACCCACACTAAACATTATCACATGACTGCCTGGCCCTATGATAAAATCCCCCCCCCCGGACCTATTAAAGCACAATTTGGCCTTGAGTTGATCACGTGTACTCCACCTGATAAAATTCACGTTGTTTACCACACAGGCCAACCACTCCATTATTCTCGAATTCGCTCATTTAAAATTCCAACGATTCCTTTGCCCATTACCACCTCTCTACATAACAAAACATCCCTTAATATTATTTTCACCCAATTTTGTATCTTACTTTCACATCAAAACGCTCATCAAAACAAAATTTATTCGCTAAACACAACCACCGATTTTTGTGTAGCTTCAGCGAAGCTGAGACCACTACCGTGTGGCACCAATATTTTTGCGGGAGTTTAATTTTGTGAATGGTGATTTTTTTTGTGTGTGTTTTGCAGGACTAATCTTTGCGATTGGGGAAACTGTTTATTCTTCTTGGAATTAATTTTTGCGATTTTCCGGAAGCCGCCTTCTATTTGGAATTATAACATTCTCGTTTTTTGAGTATAAACAATCGAATGCAGGTGAACAACATACAGATGTATAACACGTTAAATCAGTTAATCAATGGAGTACCTTCAGACGATCCTTTTCTTTAAAGCTTTTAACAGCTTATTACTTGTAATGTACCGACTGCAATTTCATCGTTTTATTTCTGAATGGTTTGCTTCTAATTTCGTTTTATTTTTGAACGAAAGAGACGGTTAAAGTAAATGGGTACCAACATAATATTACATGACATGTAAAAGGCGATGTTTGTATATAAATTTCGACAATGGAGTAAATTTTTGCAGAAATTATTTTTTTCCGCGGGAACTTTTTTATGCGGATCGTGAAAAAACCGCGAAAATCATAAAAATTTGAATCCCGAAAAAATTAGTGCCACAGTCAACCACACGGTATGTCAGCACGTGCGATGTTTCTGGCTTTTTTGTCAGTTTGCTACGTGACTAGTCACGCAAGACTTGCACAAGACACACAATGGCATGATCTTTTCTAACAAGGCACGCTTATTACTCGATTTTAGCCGTGTGTTCCAAAATGTAAGTCCGTGTGAAATAATGTGGAAAATAAAACAGAGCTTATCTATATATTTGTCTGGATACGGGAGTTGCCACGTTCGTCAAGCATGATGTCACGCAAGAAGAAGACGTACGTGACTCTCAAGATCGGCTATTCTCTTCTGGTTCAAACATTACAGAATTAATTTTTGTGACAAGTTACGCTTCCTACTAGATCCAAAATATTTGTCCATGGAAAAATATTCTTTCCATTAGAAAGCCACAAAATTAAATTTCAATCCATTGAGCTGCCGAGAAACATCTGAGAATGAGCTTCAGAAAGGGCTGTTTTGTATTATTTTGTTTGTCCCATATTCACACTGTTGTCAGATATTTTACAGATTTTATCTCACTTTCTTCTTGTTTTGTCGTCATTTGAAGCCACACTTGTACGCATTAGCGTACCATCTATTGATCAACGACACATACGAATTCGAAACCACTAACGTAAACTCAAACATTGATCTTTGATCACCCTCAAATCTGTAAGAAGCCCTGGGAATGAGGTTGCACAATATCGGACACAGCTCCACTTAAAAACTCTGTCTAAAAACCAATACTTTTCGAATGCTCAACGCTACTCAAATAACCAACATCACAGTAGTGTACCTTGGTACGCGCACGTTCATTCAATAACCATTTCTGTACCTCTCATTGACAGCTACAAAATAGCTCACGCACGCTTTGCGTGCCTATGTTTTTAGATACAGAGATGGTGAAGCAGCATTCCATTTGATCATTTTTGAGCTATTTTGTCTACAAAATAGCCTCATAGTCGGCATGCAGCCTCAAGTTTGTGGGAAGGTTGGTTCTTTGGTTGGTTGGTTTTTGGGTGGACCATGGTCGGCATTCCCGATGAATGTCGAATTTCACCGAAAGGCTAGTTGTCAGGGCCGGAACAAAAATGCAGAAGAGAACGCACGGAAAATTCCGCTACTAAAGCGTCACGACGAAAGTGTCCGGATTTCAATTGTTTGACATTGGATATTTATATATCAAAGAGAAATGGCTGGCTTCCTTGTGGTAGACTTCCTTAGAAAACGAATCGTCAGCACAAACCTGGTTTATACGTGAGTGGAAGCGAGTTCTAGTAAATAATTCGTGGGTTATCTGATATTTATGATGTTCGGTCTAGGAAATATTTGTCAGCTTCGTTTGTTTTGGTAGATAAGAATTGGAACAAATCCTTTGTACGCATGCGCATAACTTACGTTTGGAGTTATATGGTTCAACTTTAGAGTGTGAGAAATAACATGACTTCTGTGCAGGGATGTCTCATAGTAAATGATGGTAAATAGATGGCAAGTAGTTTGAAGGTATAAAAAGGGCAGAATCGTGAATTTCGAACTAAAACGAATTATTGTTCGCACCATTTGGTAGGTTTTAAAATTAATGCCCATGCCACTCGATCACTAGGTCCGTCAAATGCACAAGGTCGACAAGGAAAAAGATTGTATGGGTGGCATAAACGTTGCTCTTACGTGCGAATAGCTAAGCGCAAAGTTAGAGGCGACTTCCCAGAGAAATGGGTTTCTGGTTAGGCTGCGTGGCGGTAGCGGGATTGGTTTGCACAAAGTTTGAGCGGAAAGATCAGCACGACAATCAAATCAAATCAAAACAATTATCACCGCCAATACGAAGACAAAAACGCAATAGCTCCACGCAAGATTCGTTTCACAGTTTTACAGACAAAAAAAATCGGTTATCATTTCCTAGATTAAAAAAAAACGCATAAATTTACTCATTACCCGCTTCCTCTTAAGTTTCTCCCTTTGTTCCACAACTCTAGCTGCCACGAAAGCCAATAAAAAGCGCCGAAAACGAACTTTTGACAGTCTCGTGAAAGTCTCGTGACTCGCCATTGAACTTTGTCTCATCACTTGTTTGTACGTGACAAAACACCACTTGTTTACACTAAACAGTAACCTGATCTCACGCTCAATCAACATAACACGTTCTTTACACATGAAACGACCCACACCAAACATTATCACATGACTGCCCGGCCGTGCGATAAAATCCCCCCCACCCCCACCCCCGGAGCTATTAAAGCAAAATTTGGCCTTGACTTGATCACGTGTACTCCATGTGATAAAATTCATGTTGTTTACCACACAGGCGAACCACTCCATTATTCTCGAATTCGCTCATTTAAAATTCCAACGATTACCACCTCTCTACATAAAAAAAACATCCCTTAATTTTATTTTCACCCAATTTTGCATCTTACTTTCACATCAAAACGCTCATGAAAACAAAATTTATTCGCTGAACACAACCACTGATTTTTGCGTGGCTTCAGCGAAGCTGAGACCACTACCGTGTGGCACCAATATTTTTGCGGGAGTTTAATTTTGCGAATAGCGATTTTTTTGTGTGTTTTGCGGGACTAATTTTTGCGATTGGGGAAACTGTTTATTCTTCCTTGGAATTAATTTTTGCGATTTTCTGGAAGCCGCCTTCTATTAGAAATTATAACATTCTCGTTTTTTGAGTATAAACAATCGAATGCAGGTGAACAACATGCAGATGTATAACACGTTAAATCAGTTAATCAATGGAGTACCTTCCGACGATCCTTTTCTTTAAAGCTTTTAACAGCTTAATACTTGTCATGTACCGACTGCAATTTCATCGTTTTATTTCTGAATATTTTGCTTCTAATTTCGTTTTATTTTTGAACGAAAGAGACGGCTTAAATAAATGGGCACCAACACAATATTACATCACATGTAAAAGGCGATGTTTGTATACAAATTTCGACAGTGGAGTAAATTTTTGCAGGAATTATTTTTTCGCGGGAACTTTTGCAGCGGATCGTGAAAAAACCACGAAAATCCCCAAAATTTGAATTTGAAAAATTAGTGCCACATGGTATGTCAGCACGTGCGACGTTTCTGACTTTTTTGACAGTTTGCTGCGTGGCTAGTCACGCAAGAGTTGCACAAGTCACACAATGGCATGATCTTTTCTAACAAGGCACGCTTATTACTCGTGTGTTCCAAATTATAATAAAGTTTCGATATAACGCGCGCTCTGATTGGTTGAAACAGCGTGCCTTATCAGAGTACAGATGCACGGAGTAGCCCGTGACGCCATTCTGCGCGCGCTGGCAAGCTGAAATCCTTTCTTGCGCGCGCTTGCAAGCTGTGAAAAAAACTTGATTTCTTGCAATTAAAAGCCAGTTTCTTTACAAATGTGAGCAAAGCTTTATTATAAAACAAATAAAAAAGCCAAAACCGTGCTTTGTTCTGTGATAAAGCACTCAAGGAAGTGACGAGAGCACTCAAGAAGTAGGGAGAAGCACTCGCCTGCGGCTCGTGTTCACCCTACACTTCTTTCGTGCTCTCGTCACTTCCTTGCGTGGTTTATCACAGAACAAAGCACGGTTTTGGCTTTTTTATTTGTTAAATGTAAGTCCGTGTGAAATAATGTGGAAAATAAAACAGAGCTTATATATATATTTGTCTGGATACGGGAGTTGCCACGTTCGTCAAGCATGATGTCACGCAAGAAGAAGACGTACGCGATTTTCAAGATCGGCTATTCTCTTCTGGTTCAAACATTACAGAATTAATTTTTGTGACAAGTTACGCTTCCTACTAGATCTAAAATATTTGTCCATGGAAAAATAATCTTTATAATTGAAAGCCACAAAATTAAATTTCAATCCATTGAGCTTCCGGGAAACATCTGAGAATGAGCTTCAGAAAGGACTGTTTTGAATTATTTTGTTTGTCCCATACTCACACTGTTGTCAGATATTTTACAGATTTTATCTCACTTTCTTCTTGTTTTGTCGTAAGTTGAAGCCACACTTGTACGCATTAGCGTACCATCTATTGATCAATGACGTATACGAATTCGAAACCACTAACATAAACTCAAACATTGATCTTTGATCACCCTCATTCTGTAAAAGCCCTGGGAACGAGGTTGCACAATGTCGGACACAGCTCCACTTATAAGGTAAACTGTGTCTAAAAACCAATACTTTTCGAATGCTCAACGCTACTCAAATAAACAACATCCCAATAGTGTACCTTGGTACACGCACGTTCATTCGACAACCATTTCTGTACCTCTTCTTGACAGCTACAAAATAGCTCACGCACGCTATGCGTGCCTATGTTTGTCCATACCACTCATGAATGCGTTATATGAAGAGACCAACTGGGGACAGGTAATTCATTATGGTCCCATCCTTCTGTTTCCAGTTGACATCTGGAATGTCTTCCAATGGGGCTTGCGTGTTTGTGCCTGCTACAAGCACTGGCTTCTTATCGATCCCTGTAATTACAAGTACTGGAACTTTGATGCGCCACAAAACATCACCTCTCTTCGTTGACTTTGTGGAAACCTTGCCAAAAGGGTGTTGGGGAAATTCCTTTCATCCTGACCGCACAGTCCCACAACACGGTACTTTATCTCGATACATATCTTCAATCAGCTTGTACGAGGCAAAGAAGCTGTCATGAAAAATGACATACCAGTGACTTCTTATGCACTTGCATAAATTGGTGACAACTAAGTAACCGAGGATGTGTTGGACCCCTGTTGTGACTTACCGGTATAGATATCAAAATGAATTTTAACGTACCGTATATATTCACTATAAGCTGATACCCTAACAGAAACACGGGCTCGTTTCTAAAAATTGTTTTTCATTGTGGGATTGGAGTTTATGAGCAAACCACGTAACAAACAAATGTAAACAGATAGACACGCTCTGGTTGCTTTGCTTGAAGTATGAGATATGCAAGACAAGAAAAGCCCCAGGGGCATTAGACTCCGCCATTGTTTTCCCTCCCCTCAGGGTGCAAAAAGTATTGGGGTTACTCAAGATACGAGCCCAAGTGGTGTAAATTTTTGAAGCTGGTGATTAATCGTACCTTTGGCGCGTTTGCTGCCACCCCCCTCCCCTCCGTACGTCTTCTCTGCATCCGTCTCCCTGTGATAACATGAATCCCATCTCTCATTCCTTTGCCATCCACCTGTTCTAGCCTTTGCGAAGAAGAACGTGACGAAATATTACCATAGCGACATTCAGTTACGTCACTTAAAAAAACTCACATCTTGGCGTTTAAATTCGAAATAACAAGGGCACGGAAATTTAAATAAATTTATTGAAAAATAAAATTATCCCAAAGTCTAAAGGAAATTGGTATCTAATAAAAAAACGTAAAAGTCTATTTTTAGGCCATGACTCGATAAGTGATTTGGCGCAAGGAAGGAACTTCCTTGAACCGGCTTCTGTGTTTCAATGAAGCAATGTTAACGTGCCGTGGCAGATAGCATGAATCGTTGGCTTTCAAAGCTCGCTGGCACCTTCGCCCTTGCTCTCTTCGAAGAGAAGTTAACCGTTTTGAATTCCTTGTACTTTTCTACACAAATTTCCCTAAAGATTTTGGCGAAGCAAAGCAAAGCAAAACTGCAAAAAGTGCTTGCATTTCACTGTTGAATATTTAACCTTGTCTGTTTACCAGGCTCAGGTCGAGTAACCCGATCGAATTGGCGCCTTTCAAAGCTTGCTAGCATCTTTGTCCTTGCTCTCATCGAAGAGACTTTTATGCCATTGTATCCCTAGTAATTTTCTATACCGTTGTTTGCCCGAGGGAAGTCTGGAGCAAGTGGCCACCCAAAAAAACGAAAGACAAATAACGTGTATTACTAGACCCCGTCCTGACGGCGGGATAAGGAGACGAAAATGTTATTGCTGACTTGGCCACAAGCCGAGAAGACATTTATGCGAGGATTTTCTATCCCTTAAATTCTCGGCTATATTTTGATTTCCCTTGAAGGGAAACCGCCGAAACACCCCGGATCACCCTGGAAAATCTTTGGAACACCCCAAAGCTTCCCACCCTCGAACACCCCCGACACCAAAATAGTAGTCAGTGGTCTGACCGTTCACGAATAGACTAAGCCAGATCTTCCGAAAAATTCCGAAAGTTTAAAGAATGCTTCCGAACATTTACGAAGCTTCTTATCTGAGGTATGAACATCATTTATTAAATTTCACTTATGATTATAATTATGTTGAATGCCATATTGATATGAAAATAAACATGAAATGAAAATAAAAATAAACAGTTGAAAATTTCCATCATTAATTTCGCCAAACAGATATGACGTCATGGATAAAAGGGAGATTGCCGGGGTGGCTCATTGCGTTACAATGCGCACCGCAGATTTTGCACGCACACCGTAAAAGTTCTATTGAGCCCCCTTCAATTTTAATCTCCCTCTCTAATAAGCCACCCTCTGATAGTCAGTTTTTTATTACGCCTTCCCTCCTCTAATAATACCCCTCCCCGCAAAGGGGGGGAGGGATTATTAGACCCTTCTTAGGGGGATATTAGTCCCTTCTGATCTCTATTAAGCCACCCACTTCATCCCCAATAATCTTCCTCTCTAATAACTCCCCCGTTTATGAGGTCGAAAATTAAATTTCCACCCCCCACAGGGGGGGGGGGGTCAATAGAACTTTTACGGTAGTGTGTTTCACGTTTCACTTTGTATTAATGGGAAATTATGATGGTCACGTTAGTGGTCACAAAACGTAGCTTTAGCGATGATTGGTTTACTTTGATTATTGGCGTAGTGTACTGGCCTAGCTACTGTTGCTCGTGTTTGCCAAACATGAAACACAGATGGACAGGCTCAGACGACGAGAGTTTGTTGGTGCTCGTATAGCGGTCTAAAAACTGGACGCATACGAAATGGCGTCATTTCAGCGTGCTTTAAACTCTAATAAGGTACGCTCAATTTCAAACAAATCATGCGTTAGCTATGTAATAAGACAACTTAGAAGTAATGTCGTATTCATATTTATATCAATATCCCATTCTTATTGATAGAAAGGACACCAATATTATTATAATTATGTTTCATAAAATAAATGAATTTTAAAAAAATGATGTTCGTACCTCAGATAGATAGAAGCTTTGTAAATATTCGGAAGCATTCTTGAGACGTTCGAAAATCTTCGGGTCATCCACAAAAGTTTTCGGAAGACTTTGGAAATCCTTGTTTATCTTCGGAGGACTTCAGGTTTAGCCTATTTGTGAACGGTCTGACCATTGACTATTAGTTTTGGTGTTTCGGGGATTTCGAGGGTGTTCCGTGGGTGTTCCAAGTTGTTCCAGGTATTACAGACACCCCTTAAAGTGACAGTCGTCAGGACACCCATCCCTCTTTACCTATTCTATAACTGATGGATTAATGCCGTGAGTTTGTCTTTGTTCATGTTGTTTAACATTTGTAACAACATTGCCTATTGGGGGAGGGAGAGAGATACAATTGTACTGACAGCTAATAACTTTTACAGACATTCTAGTTGATGCAAACTGACTATAAGTGAAAGATGTGACGGCATTATGATTATGGTCACATCAAGCTAGGCCTTCATATGTACACGTGCATTCTCTTTTTCCAAATTATTTTTCTCATTGTTTTAGGAGACTGCGATTTTCAGAAGGACTTCTGTACATGGAGCAACATGGCCAGTGATGACTTTGATTGGATCAGGGACTCAGGTGGCACACCGAGTCGTTTGACAGGTCCAGGCAGTGATAGATTGGGAAAAACATCAGGTAACTTGAGAGGGTTTGAAGGAAGCTGAGCCCAGCTAGAGATAGAAAACGTTCTGGTTATTGACCGATCATAATTTTGTTTACTTTGCTAATTCCTCACATTAAATTGCCTATAAATTGAAAATCAAACAAAGCTTATTTGAAAGACCTTTCAAAGAGAGGAATGATGATGTTTACTGTTCCATCATACCTTATTTGCTTCCAGAGATATTACCATTTGTGTATTATGCAAATAGAAGACTTGTGACGTCATACTGTGAACACGTCATGGAGACAATACTCAGAATGAAAAATATTTCTGGAAAAAATTTGTGCATACCAACTGAGATTTTGCTTGAGTACTGTAACCGAGGAAAGTCAGATAACTGCGCAAACCGTGATGTTGCCCTGGCAACACATTCCGTTCCAGTCTTTTTTTACTTTTTGAGTTAAATTGCTATATTTCTTACTCAACTTGTGTTATGCAGCTTACAATTAATGCCTTCATTGACGCAGGTCTCCTTATCCACCCTCAAGAGGTAATTATATTTGATAAAGAACAATGAACTTTCAAAGTGCATTCCTCTATGAGGGAATGGAGTTGAGAATGTTACCATGACAACGTCACTGTACGCATAGACATATGTCTTTTCTTAATTTCAATAACCGCAGCATGCAAAGTTTCAGTTACTATAAGCCAATATTCCCCAAGATATTCTCCATTTCCTGATTTGTCTCCATGTTGTGTTCACAATACGACGTCACAAATATCGTAACTTACATGAATAAAAAACTTGAATTAAAGGAGATATGATCGAAAGGAAAGCACTATCATTCCTCGTTTTCAAGGGGCTTACAAGTAAGCTTAACTTGTTAACTTGTAAAGACGCGTAAGTAAAAGGCTCATTTTGTGTCCCTAGTAGCCGCCTATAAGAGGCGGCTGTCTATAAGAGGCGGCTGTCTATAAGAGGCGGCAATATTATATCATTTTTACTGGCGTGGGGGATGCTCAACCACCTCGCACTGCAAAAGGCACCGCCAGCACTTGGGATCTTTATGCTTGAGTACATTCTCTTCACCAGAGCTGCGATCCTTTTGGCCAGCGCCACGGATAGAGAGTTCTGGCGCGGGCCAGGATAACGCGCAACCGCAATAACTGCCCATTTTTGTAAACGATGGTAGCCGTTATTGTTTTAAATTTCTCAGGCTGTGCAGAAAGCCGGAAGTCCGTGATTCGCGGACTTCCTGCCTGCCAGAGCTCTCGGTCCGTGGCGCTGGCAAAAAGGATCGCAGCTCTGGGGACAAGAATGCCTTGAGTGATGACAGCAACATTCACTGTTGTGGTTTTATTCCCTACATTGGTTTATATCTTAATCTTCCATTAGTTCTCTTTTTATCAGCTAATTTACGGAAATTTCCTAAACTAATTACATCAAAGTTAAACTGGGCAAGACAGCAAACTGCAAGTGCGAATTCACAACGACAGAAGCAATAAGGAGCGCTGGATTGTAGTTTAGCAATGTGTAGTTATTTAGGACTCGTTGGCAAGCTTTATTGGTTAACAGAAAGAATAGTTTTAAAATTAGCTAGGAGTAGAGCCAGAGTGGGGAGCTGTGAAAAGTGCAGCTTAGCGTAAAATAACAAGGCCTTGCCCGGGGGGGGGGGGGGGGGGGACCCGTGTCACTCGTCTAAATTTTGAAATGCCCCGAGTCGGTGTTTTATCAATATTCACGTCGCTGTCGGAAATTGAAAGAAAATAATTTGTCTTTGTCGGGATTTAACTTTATCGGACTGACTTTTTTCCAGTTTACCAACATGCATAGAAGGCGAGTGTACTCGTATTTCATTCGGTGCGATCACGTCACTTCTGATGACCCTTTCGATGATGCGTACGTACCCACCCCCTTCCTCCCTACGGGCCTGTAAAGTGGGGTGAGTGGAGCGTGCCAGCGTTGTTGAATCGGATGGCCTCATACTCAATTGACAATCGTTTTTGAGTAATTTTAGTCAATTTTCTTTGAGCTTTTTACGTTCTTTAAAGACCTTTGAAGTACGTCTTTGAAGCACAAAGAAAATTGACCAAAATTACTGCTTGGTCTTCAATTGGTGTCAAAATACCGCCGTTCTTTGTCGCTAATTCTTGGCCTTGACGTCACTGTTGGCATTTTGCCGAGAAAGGATTTTTTGTTGCGATTTCATTTTATGTGCTGTCGCTACATTTTGGGCCATGTCGGTTGTCGGAATTTACCCTGGCAGGGCCTCAATGATCGCTGGGTTTAGCGCATATGTAATAGTATTATTAAGTGTTAGTATTGAAGGCGACTAAAACGCAGGTGAGAGCAGGTAAACTAAGAAGGAAAAAAAAGCATCACATATCCTTATTGGTTCTGTCGTGAACGAAATTAAACTAAAATATATTTAAGGTAATATTTGCATCGTAACACATTTGGCTAAGAGGTAGCAGCAGTTTTATTGGGACGTGCAGCTGAAAACACTAGACCCAGGAAAATGGAGGCTTGTGGTGCCAAAATGCTTCCAAAAACAGAGAATTGCCTGAAATGGCTAAAGCACTTGGTTACGCCCGTAAAAAGCTAAAAAAAAAAGAAAAAGAAACACGCGCGTTAAGTATCTGGGAACTAATTTTCCACAAATCTTTGACGATCTATCTAAACGCACACGCCCACCGAAAGTTCCCTTAAGTGAATCTCCCTGGAATAGACGTCAGCGATACGTGCACAAGCAACTTGGCACCTAATTTCGCAACACGTCAGTCTACACAGCTGAAAACGTATAATTATAATATGTAACGCAATGTCACGTTCGTTACATACCAGCCTGGGCAATCGATAAAAATCGATATCGGAAAACTGTTCGTTAAATCGGTTATTATCGATAACAATTACGTAAACGTTATCGATTTTAAGAAAAGATGGAATATTTCGATACAACAAACTAATTTTATTGATTATTATCAAACATTAGCGATTATCGATTTTATCGATTGCCTAGACCGGGGTGACATACACATATAATTCTGCTTATTAGCATGACAATGGTCTAGTGACAGTCCTAATGTCAAAGATTACTATCATAATGGTGGCCCGGCATTTTCATAACAATATTATGCAAGAAATTACACGAATGAGAACAAAAATCGAGTGATTTTATTGAAACATCAAAAAAAAATTAATCAAAGACTGATTAATTTTTAGCGAATTTAAAACAAACAAACAAACAAAAACAAAAGGCAAAAATAAAAAAGAAAAGAAAACACAATTATAATTTGAAAAACGAACATGATAAATGAATGCAAAAAATAAAATGAAAAAAACACATGTAAAATCTAAGTAGCAAAACTCGACGTGAAAAATTTTGAACATGAACCAATGTCAAAGTAAAAATCCAATCCATTTGCACTTGTCGACGTTATGGCAATCCGTGGTACTTTCCGACATTTCGTTTTTCACTTGGTTAGTTTAGTCCGTAAAACTGAATGTCTCTTTATTTCATATTTTCTGATTTTGACAGTTCGATTAATTTGTGATAATTTTATTCTGTGCCTTCTTCGTTTTTTCATCAGTTTCCTTTTTCTGCTACCGTTTTATCCTTTATCCTTTTCATCATTTTCCTTATTCACTTTTTTTATTTTCCCTTTATCAATATTTCGCTTTCCTTTTTTCCTTTTTTCTTTATTCATTTTTCTCTTTTCTTATTTATATTCCTTTTCCTTTTTTCTTTTTCTTTATTCCTTTTTTCTTTTCTCCATTTTTCTTTTTTTTCTTTTTCTGTATTCCTTTTTCTTTTTACCTTTTTCCTTTTCCTTTCTTCCATTTTTTTTTGTCTCCGTCGCATACCCAGTAACCTTTGCTGGCATATTTCGCGTCATTTTTCGCCATTTCCATGTGAGCTTCGTTTGGCGCCTGGTCGTCTTCAAACTCTGACATGGAGATCTTTGTGCAAGTCCAAAGCAGAGAAAAAGTTCTTAAAGTAAAGTTCAATAACCATCCTAGGCAGAATAGCCATCGTAAAGAATTTAGCAATCGCCAAACTTGTTTACTGCTGCTCCGTCTTAAACGTTCCTGCCGAATTCGTTAAAGAGGTCAACAGCACCATCTTCTCCTTTATCTGGAATTTCAAACCTGATAAAATTAAAAGAAAAACGTTGATTGGCCCAGTCTGCAAAGGCGGTTTAAATATGATTAACTTCGAGGATGTCGTAAAATCTCTCAAGTTTACCTGGGTAAATCGTTATTGCGAATCGGCCGGCAGTCACTGGTGTGCCCGCCTTGATTCCTTATTAAGCAAAATGAAACACTTCTTCATAGGTTTTGCGAGTGCCCCGAAGTTAAACTTTTTTGGGAAGACGTCATAGAATGGTGGAACACAAATCGCTCTGAAAATTTCAATCCTACTTGGTCGGAAATCCTTTATGGATACAGACCTGAGAACACCAGCCTTCACGCTTTTAATCACTATCTTCTTATTGTTAAATATCATGTATACCTCGCAAGAAATCTGTCAGAGACTCCTAGCATAAAGGTCTTTCTTGCCTTACTGGAAAGTAGAGTCAAATGTGAAAGACAAATGGCTATTAAAAACTCTAGCTTTAAAAAATATGAAGCAAAGTGGACCACTCTCTGCATAAGCGATGCGGTAGCTTTTGCACCACTATCAAAATAAAGGAACCAGGTTAAGGTGCTCTTTTTTTCCCCAACACTTTTTTGTCTGTTTTATTTATCCTTTTCATTTGAGCCTACTGTAAAGGTATATTTATCTTTGTCATTTTACTTTGACTGTATATTCCTATTTGCCCTGTTGTCAAAGTAAGGTGTTATATTGTTTCAGTTGTAATTAAGTCCTTCTTTTGTAAGTGTTGCATTAGTTCTGTAAATTAGCTCCTGTGCTTATCCTTTGTATTAGTCTTGTAAACTAGCTCTTTTGTTAAGTTGAGTATATTAAAAAAAAAAAAGAGCGAAAAAAAAAAAAAGTTCAATGAAAGCACGATTACTGCGTTGTCCAAGGTGTTTAACCTGCAGGCCGAAACGATCTATCTAATCGGTGATGACAGTGTTGAAATGCCCGATCCAGACACAATGGTTTTCAATGTGGCGGACATATTATCCTTTGTTATATACGAAGTGCATGATGAACAAATAACTCGCAAGACCGGCGCCAACGACCCGTAGTTCGTTAATTAATAGCCATGCTGGCAAAACGAAAGGAAAAAGAAAAAAATAAAGATAGCTTAGAAAAGGGAATTGAAGTTAAAAGGTAAAAGAAAAAGGTATTTAGAAAGAAGGAGAAAAGAAAAAGAAACAAAGAAAAAAGAAAACAGGAAAAAGAAAAAAAGGTAAAAAGAAAAAGGAATGAAGAAAAAAGAAAAAAGGAAAATAGGAAAAAGAAAAACGAAAAACAGATAAATGAAAAATTGAAAAAGAAATAAAGAAAAGGATAGAGCGGAATAAGGAAAAAAGAATATGGATACCTAATAAAAAGAAAAGAGAAAAACGGAGAAAGCACAGGATAAAATTATCAAAAATCGATCGAACTATCGAAAACGGAAAATATGAAATAAAGAGACATTCAGTTTTACGGACTAAACTAACCAAGCGAAAACCGAAGTGACGGAAAGTGCCACGGATTTATGGCCCAGTGTTTTCATAAGTAAAACCAAGTTATAATCAAAACGATTTTCGCATGTTAATGATCTGGCCCAGTGCTCGCATTACAGAAAAGTGAAAAGCAAAACGATTTTCAGGTGTCAAGGATATATGGCCCAGTGTTCACATGAGAAATACAAAGTAAAATATAAACTGATTTTCACATGTTAATGATTTGGACAGTGTTCTCATTACAAAAAGTGAAAAGCAAAACGATGCTCAGATGTTAAGGATATGGCCCAGTGTTATCATAAGAAAAACAAAATGAAATACAAAATGATTTCCACATGCTACTGACCTAGCCCGGCGCTCTCGTTACAAAAACAAAATGTCTAGCAAAAAGGAGAACGATCGCCACATGTTAGCGATATCGATCTAGCCCAGTGTTCTCATAACAAGAATAAAGTAAAAAGCAAAACGATTTTCGAACTTTAACCTTGTGGCCCCCTGTTCTTATAGCACCGCTTTCTGGTGAATTGTGACACATTAAATGTTTTAAAACCTCACATTTTAGGTTACATTAGACAAACCTATCCTGTGTCTTGGAAGAAAAAAGGCCACCATTAAGCAACTTGTATCCTACTAAATTTGACCCACAACAGCCCATTGTGCTCTCATAGCCCGAGCTATATGCCAACAGTGAATTTATACATACCTCTCCGAGAGGGGGCTTAGAACGGATCCTTGAATCAAAACTAGGAGCATTTCCCGCGCTTTGCTATTGCGGAGTTTTGCTGCATCGGGCAGAATGCGTGGACATCATTAATTATTCATAACCACTGAAGCGGCGAATTTAAATGCGACCGCGCTTTGAAAAGCCCAGAATAAGAGAAAAAAGGGGCTGAATTAGCTCAGTAGCGTTCATAAAATTCGCTTTTCTGATTTCCAGAAGTCATAACTGAAACATCCACGCACGGCTTTTTGAAGAGGAATGTTGTATCTGTCATTTTCTTTTTAAACGAATGAGTTTTACAAAGTTTAAAGACTATCCCTTTACACGGGCCTTTTTTGTATGGAAGCCACTTTCAACAGCGATTTTCTTGAAAATTACACCGACTTCCAAATTTCCACGCACGGCAAATGGAAGATTGATCTTTTCTTGAACAGAATCCGTTTAAACTTTGAAAATCGGTGAACAAGAACCACTATCCCTTTCAGTTTCAAAATTTTAAGTTTGAATAAGTTCCAAAATGGCGCGTCTTGCCCCTGTGAGCTATTGTTCTGAAGTCCACGACTGAATAACAATAGTTGTCAAGACTATAACAATACCCTATTCAACAAAACTACTCAGATGTAAAATGTCTCATTAACTTATCAGTTGCCGCGAACTTTGAAACTCATCTCTGTCATCTCTGTCATCATCTCATCTCCAGCTGATTTATTCATGTTCAAAGCCACAAGAGATGGTTTCTGTTCGGTTGCTGCATGCGATTGCTAATAAAAAAGGCGCACTGATCGTAGTGATCGATACCAGTCAGCCTATAAACAAACAAACGTTTCTAATAGATGCAATCACGGAATCGTTTGTGTGTCGCCTATCCTTATGTTCGCTACGATCGCTGACCACACTGATCAAGCTTTAGGTTTTTGGCTCTGTTAAGGAATGTAAACTCACTTACCCGCTGTTTCGTTTCACATAAAAGTTAAGAAGCTCTCAAAGACAGAAGCAAAACGTTACAGTGTTTGCCGCTTGCGCACGCAAACCACAAACAAGCGAAACGCTGAATTTATTTACGACACAATCATCTCGCTCGCGCAGTGATGATTCGACATACCTTTCTTTCTGGGTTGTAACTTTTGCCCCGACGAAACCACTCTAAAATGCTCATGAAACACCGTATCAAAATGGAAAACCGTTTGATGAAATGTTCTACGCGAAATATGCGCATACCGTATGTTCGATTTTACGAAACAAAAGGCGAAACAATAGCGCGCTCCGTTCATTGTTTGGTTTGTCGCCTTCATCATGAT
This sequence comes from Siderastrea siderea, assembly GCA_964030785.1. NCBI lineage: Eukaryota > Metazoa > Cnidaria > Anthozoa > Scleractinia > Rhizangiidae > Siderastrea > Siderastrea siderea. The sequence goes on along the minus strand of OZ034966.1, from coordinate 30,893,971 downwards.
AATTAGCATTGCCGTGCATTCATGGCAACCAATCAACAAAGCTTTTTTTAAGCGTCTATGAATAATAACGCGCGATATGACAGATCTACAAGCTTTCTTGAACTGGAAGTAAATGTCCCGAGAACAATAGGCATTCTGCGCGATGGAGTATTGAGTTCGAAAATCGTTTTGATTATAACTTGGTTTTTCTTATGGGAACACTGGGCCATATCGTCAACATGTGCGAATGGTTTTAATTTTTATTTTGACATTGGTTCATGTTCAGAATTTTTCACGTCGAGTTTTGCTACTTAGATTTCACATTTCGTTTTTTCATTTTATTGTGTTCATTTATCATGTTCTTTTTATTTTCTTTTATTTTACTTTCTGTTTTTGTCTTTTGTTTTTGTTTGTTTGTTTTAAATTTCTCTGAAAATAAATCAGTCTTACATTATTCACTTGGATTTTTTTAAAATGTTTCAGTGAAGTTACTCGATTATTGTTCTCATTTGTGTAATTTCTTGCATAATATTGCTATGAGAATGCTGGGCCACCACTCAAGTTTTCAACTCCTATTGATCAAAATATAGTAATGTGAAAATGGTGTTACAATTAGTTACCAATAACAAACCTCTTATTCAGCTGGTGAAATTTGCCAATAGGCAGCTATAGCTTTATTTCTTGCATTGACTGGAATTGTGTTTGACTTTTTCTCATTTTTGTCATTGTTCAATGTGGCTGGTCTCAATGTTTCAGAAAACAAAGATGTGGCTTATTGTTATGTTTTCATTTGGCGCATGGTTGTATGAAATCTTTTTTTTTATCAAACTCGGTTATTTCTTCATGAGGAAAGAGACGTTCAAAGTAGTTACATTATGTGTGCTGTTACTTTTCTCAAGGATACTACATCTATATTGAAACATCAAGTCCAAGAGTGACAGGTGACAAAGCCAGACTGATTAGCCACCAGTTCAATCCGACACGCTCCAGCAGCTGCTTTACTTTCTGGTATCACATGTGTGGTCAAAGCATTGGCTTACTGAATCTCTACCAGTTAGTTGGACAGACAGAAACGCTTATATGGACACAGTGGGGAAACAAGGGAAATTCATGGCTGAGCGGGCAAGTGCCAGTGGGCAATGTTACTGGATACAAGGTACGTGAGAATGGTTTACTTGCAATGGCCTTACTTGAGCTTGCATTATTTTTGTCCTGTAGATGGTCTCTTTTTAAATAGGGGGTAGGGGGATTCGTGTGAGAGGGGAGATAATGGGGAAGGGGTTTGAACTTCTTGCCTCTTATATCCTTTTCGCCCAGTAAAATTTTGACCCCCGCCCTGGTATCGATCTCCCACCTCTTTACAATTTTTAATTGCAAAATATTATGTAATGTTGGCCTTTTGTTTTTTCTTATTTCTCCACATTCCGACCGGTCTGGTCTGGTGTATTCCTCCCCCATACACTCCCTCCCTCTCTCCTGGTTGTTCCATCCTACCCCTCCACTAAATAAGGAAAAATCACCTTAAACCTTTTACATTGGTATGAAAGGACATACATCTAGGCTGCTCACGGGCTAAAAAGGTGATTATAGGAACTTAATTTTGTTATTGTCCACTGTCCACGCTTTTTTAGCTATACTTTTGCTTCCTTTACAGATTATCGTCGAGGGAGTCTCTGGAAACAGCTACACAGGCGACATAGCAATTGATGACTTTAAGGTCAATAGCGGTGTCAGTTGTCAAACAACCCCGGCTCTTCTTGTCGGTAAGTTCCTCAGTTTAGCACTCCTAATGATAATTCAATGCGTACTCGTAGTCCCATCTAAAGGTCGCTGTTTAAGGGCTGTGGATGACAACTGGGTACCAGATGAATTTTAACTGTAGTCATGATTTAATTATTTTAGTACTTGTCGTCCTTCAGGGGACTGAGGGTACTAGGCACCCTTCAGGACTGTTTGCACGCGGATCACTCTACTTGCTATTATTATTATTATTATTATTATTATTATTATTATTATTATTATTATTATTATCATAGTCATCATCATTATCATCATCATCATCATCATTATTATTATTATTATTATTATTATTATTATTATTTTATGAAACACCCTATAAGCCATGATACATGTTTTGGCAGCTTACTATTTCCAGAAAATGTCTTTTTTCATTAAAAAGAGGGAAAATGTTTAAACAAGTTCGGAAAATGGGAAGCTTGTTTCACACGTACATGTCTTCAAAAATTAGGTTCCACTCCTCGTCACGAAATATTCACGGCTTGATTAGTATTCTTTTGTTACATTCATAGTTCGCCTCGTTATTTGTTCATGGGTACTCTTTACATGGAGGCGGGCGACCCCGTTTAGGCGAGGTAGCCCGCCTAGCCGTGGTAGAAAAATAGCCCTCCTTTACATGCAATCTTGACAATCCCGGAGTCAACTATCTCAAGGTTACCGCGCAGTCGCTAAACATGAAAACATAGGCACGCACTGCGTGCTTGACTTGTGCTGAAATGACTGAGTCTTATTCTAGAATAGTTGCGATTTTTGAGACATACTCCGAGAAAAAAAAAAACGCAATCATTATCGTAGATAGCTTTTTATAGGCATCGCTATAAATTGCTGGGAACATTGCCCCCCTCCCTCCCACCATTATACAGTAAAGACCTACATATAAGAGCCTAGTGGATGAAAAACCTGCAGCCTCTAAATTTGGCATTTCTAAAAATACACAAAAATATAAGTACCTGCAAAGAGAAACAGGTTCTTATATGAAAGAATCAACTGAATTATGCATTGTGGGATTATAATATATACATAAACAATTACCACCGCTGTATCAGTGTTGTTAAAGCATGTAGATTTGAGAAGCCTAATTTTGGTTAATGATATTGCAGTTAAAGGCCACACCCATGCTTGCAGTTGATTGTTTGGTCGACAACAAATAAATTTCCCTTCAAGATATTAAGAACCTATTTTAGAACCTACAACCTTAGCCAATTTTGTGTTGGGAAGGTTGTCACATTTTACCATGCTTTTGTTTCCCTCCCCTCCCTCCTTGGATTTCAACGGACTTTGCCTCTGCAGTATTGTCTGGCAAACATTCAACATTGAAACGGGGGGTGGAGGGACCGGCGAATAGAGACAGAGGCTAAGTTATGACAGCATATTTAGACAAGATGAATAAAATCTTACTAAAATTCTGTTCATGGTCAAACCTTCCCAACAACTTCTGACGAAAGTTGTAGCTATCCTGAATTGTCAATAACTACCCCAAACTACAAGAACCTGTTTAGCCTGACTTCGAAAATTGTAGGTTCTTATATGTTGGTCTTCAATGTAGTACACTAAGTGCATATTGTTGCATGTACGCTCCTCTCAACTCACATGCTGGTCGTATTAGCGTTGATGGAAAGTTGTTTTGAAAAGAGCTTTTTTTACCTTTACTCAGGAATACCCTAGGAAAGCAAGACAAAAACCTGCTAAAAACCCAATCGGACCAAAATCAGAACATACAGAAATCTTCAAGCTAGTAGGCCAAAAATGACACTCGAAGAAAACAACGGCATACAAATTGCAAATTAAACCTAAAACCGAAACCTCAGTTGTCCACTATTAGTGAATGATTTAATTCGAGGTCACAAAAAGAAGTGAAAGAGAGAAGTGTATTATATGATAATCTGAGGAGCGGACAGCCATCGCACTCCTGGTTGCACAAACTTATTTATGCAAATTGAAGACCGACAGAGGGCAAAAGTCATTGTTTTTAAAATAAATTTTCATGCCGCATGTTCCTGTAGATGTTGAGACCAATAAAGAAATCATTTTATGTCAGCTTGAAAATGTGTGGATATGAATGATGTAAATCATGGACACAACCTCTTAAACCTAAACCTAACCGCATTTTGGAAAGAGAAAACAGTTTTAAAGACCTTTTGACACGCTTGGTGACTAACGCTTCAACTTACTTTTATTTCACGTGGTAAAAAATGTGCTTTGTTTTGCTTTGAACCAAAAAAATATTTAAAATACACCTGCTCGGGACGATAAAGACTACTGTTTCTAACATTAAAGAGTCTTCACGACTTAAAAACAATAGTAATAACTTTTGTTTTAAATAAGCGTATCGTCTTTTTCTTTTTTCCCATAGCACCTTTGATTTTCATATTCCCTCGACCTGTGTCGACTCCTTTTCCTGCCAAAATCTCTACATGTACCTAATTCTTTATTCTCACATACCTTAAAATTTCGTACTCGTGTTACTTTAAAAACATAATATCTTGATATAATTTTACCTCAATCCCCCAACAAATTTAATTCACCGTCGAAACTCTCTCCATTCAGTTTCAGTTCACAATCTTGCATCTTTCCACAATGACCAAGTATCATCGACTTAACATCAATACAAAAACCACAAACCTATGAAATTGTTGCAAATATTTAGCTCAGACACAAATCCACAGACGGTGTTGCTTATCTGACGTCTACCACACTTCGTAAGCCCAAAAATATCCACTTCGTTTTCGTAGTATTGCCCTCTAAATTGCTATCACTTTTAAACAATGGAATATCACTTGTACTGAACTTTGCTCGTACCTTGCTCGTACTGTTCTCGTATCTGAGACAGCATAAATAGCTCGACCAAAACATACGCTCAAATGTCAATTTGTTGGGCCTATTGCCGACGGCGTGTGCGCTGTAAGCAGATGAGCGTTATACACAATAGTTTGTGTACGACGCTCGAATGTTTGTCAACCTAGTTTAGCTTATAACTATATTGCTACAAAGCACCTGAAGATTCAGATGAAGAACGTATAAAATTCGCAGAAGCTGTCTCTCTAACAGGCTTTCCACGACGTTAGCAGATGATACACGCCACTTGTCCACGTGTACCCTACATGCTCATCCGTGCAATATCCACAAGCCTATCACGTGGACAACAAGTCATGCATTCCTCAAAAATTGGCATAGGTGTTTCTTCCATTAAAAGAAAAAAGCTGCGTTGGTCAAAGTAAGCCAAAAATGTTGCTCAGCTTAATGATAACCATGGAAGTTTATATCAACAATATTATTTACTGCTTCACCGAGCCCCCAATAGGCTATTTCCGAGTTGTATTGTGCCTCTTTTTCAAAACGAGGCTAAGTGCAAAACCTTTCATATGAAAATGAGTTTTATCTGCATGTGAATGAAAACTCATTTTCATATGAAAGGCCATGCACCAAGACTCGCTTTGAAAAAGAGGAACAAGACAACTCGGAAATGGCCTAATACTTCACGGTCCGTTGGGACCAACGTTCACCATCTTCACAATTAAATTATCTTAAATCTATCTTTAAACACGTCGCTTTAAATTTGAAATTACCAAACAAACCTGTTTTAAAAACCTTGCTTTCCTCACTGCATGCAAACCGAGCGTGATACGGAAACATGGCGCATTTCACCAATGCCGGGTTCTTGGCAAACGGGATCGAGCGTCATTCTGTGCGGCCTTTCGGCCATAAATTCGGGCAGCGGAGTGTGAAATCTTGCAGTTTGACGGGATTGCCAACAGGAAGCGCCACCAGTGCCACGTTTTTCAGTTCATCCGCTTATCAGTCATGGTGACCAAGCTTTGCCGCCTCTCCCAATGACACTGAGACAGCAGACAACCCAGTTATGGAAGAAGCTGTGCCACTTGCTCCGCTCTCCGACCTTCGGCTGTTAAGGAGCTCCGCTAATATCAAGAGAAAAAGTATAAAAACACATTTGCGCTGAGTGTGTAGTCTTTTTGGTAGTAAACTAGTCCCCTGATATCTAGGCTAGATATCAGGGGACTAACCGACCAAACAGGCACCTCCAATTTATGAATCCACGTTGTCAAAAGTATTGGGGAGAGGAGGGTTGGAGCAAAAGGCGGTGGGTCATTCGTTTCTTGAGGATTTCCTTATCTCTATATACTTTTATTTAAAAAAAAATTAACATAGGATGGTGATGGTGATGGTGAAAGTGGAGGGCCTGAATATCTTAAGGAAATAATACGAATCATTAAAATGGAAAAGCACGAAATAAAATTTTTATTCCAGACAGTTAATGCCATTACAAGTTAATGGTCTAATTTTAAATATCGGTGAAAGTTCACAATTTATGTTTGTGTAGCTATTCTCCAGCTAATTAAATCTACTGGAGTCGTTTTCAATTGAGTGTGGAAAGTATTTTGCAATCGCTTTGGTTTTGCTTTACTTCGCTCTCTGGTTGGCTTAAAAACTCGCGACATTTTCTCAACCAATATTAAACCTTTGTCGCACCCGTTTTTCCTCGCTTGGAGGCTGTTATGTGTATTTGCTTCAAATATTGTAATTGGCTCAATGGGTTATTTATGATTCTCGAGATTGGCGGGGTTATTGCTTTGCTTTTGGTCTTACGACACTCAACAGGGATCAAGAGTACAGAGCATTTAACTATTTGTGAAGTATCTCACAATGAGCGCGCGTGTTCTCGTGTTTAGAGTATCCATGTATCAGTATTTAACTCTAACCAAACAGAGGCATTTAAAAAAAAATCTGTTTGTTGCCTGTAAAGATGACCCTCAAACAATTTTTTTCCTATAGAACCCAAACTAACGGTGTTGAAGCTATCTCCTGTCGTGCGGTCGTTTAAAGGTTATGAAGCCACATGGTCAGTCACTGGACCTCCTCCCATATATACAGCGCTCATACACAACTCCACAGTATTGTTTAATACAACAACGACTACTGGAATATTCAAGTTAGAAAATGATGGAAACTACACTTTCGTGGCAACCAACAGGTTTGCAACTGACGTCAAAGAGTTTTCAGTCGTTGTCACTGGTAAGACTATCGTTATCTTTTAAATGTTACCCCCATTTGTTAGAAATCATGAATAAAGAAGCTAAAAGCTCGAACAAAATGTCTCATATTGGAAACAACCCTGGGATCATAAAGCACCTAATTGTGGTCATGCTGTGGTTATCTACAGCTAAAGAAATCATTATGAAGGGCGTTGTTAAATTTCCGTTTTCAGATGCTCAAAAACGTAGCGAAATATTTTGATCCACTCAAGCGTTTTCGTATCTTTTTTGCCTGTCCACACTGTTGTGTAAAAACAGATATCGTTATATGCCTTTTCGCCTATTGTCCACGAATGATTTTGAAAGTTTCTGTTTTCACCCGTCCACACGCCATAGTGTTTTCGTCTCCGTTTTCTTTGTAGTGCAGAGGACTTGGTAGCTAGTGTCGTTTATAAACGTCTTGCAGCAAAATTTGAGAGGAAGAAGCCATAAATTACAAACACATTTGTTCATTAGGATGCACTGTTACAACATGTTAAAATAAGATGAGCTGTTAGAATACAAGTTCATGTTTTAGGCGTTTTCATGAGCACCCTGCGATCATCATAATAATGCAAAAAGGTCTTGGTAGCAGGAACAAGTTAATATTTATATTTTCATTTACAATTCTAATCACTATTGCATATAAATAGCTATGTTGTAACATTTTCCTTCAACTGAGGATGGCATCAGGGAAGCCGAAACATGTATTCTTTAAAACTTATGTGTTGTGCTGTTTCTTAAAATATTATAATAATGACAATGACAATGATATTAATAAGGCGTTTAAGTAATATATACAAAATAAGGGGCTGCGTTGTATGCGAATTTACGAATGTCTCTAAATGTTCATGTTTATCTACTATCTTGGCAATGTCAATCGTTTTAGCGAGTAAATCGAAAGAAAATTTGACGATAAATCAGGAAGAAACCTGTATCCGATTTACAGATATTTAAACATTCATTTCTTTTGTGTTTTCTTTATGAATTATTAATGAGTGTGATAATGTGTGTAAACAAGTGTGGCGTACGGGTAATATTTCTTATACTTGGTGTTCATTGATATACATACACAGTCCGAAGAGCAGTCTATTGTTTTGAGTTATGACCGACGTGCAAATTTCCGGTTTTGATTGCATAATATTCCGTAACTGTGCCTCGCACAAAAGGAATTAGTTAACTTAGGAATGGAGCAAGTGTGTAAAGAAAGAAGAAGTTGACTAGCCAATTCGTATTCCCGGCTTTTCGTCACTCGACTTCACACTAAAAAGTGTAGATTTGATTCGTAACAGTGCCGGAATCAATGATTTTCAACCTTTTCGATGATGTAGGTTTCTTCCAGAAAGCAGTTGAGACAGTTGTGCTATAACAGCCAATTAAAAACTGATTTTCGTTTTTTAAAAGCACATATTCCCCCAGCATTTAGGGATTGAGATTGTTTTGAACTTTACATTAAATGGAACATATAAAGAGCAACAGCCTTTAACTGCCACAAGAAAACACCCCTAGAAGAAAAAAAAATTAAAACATTTTTTCCATGAAAAAAAAAAAACAACCACGAGATCTCGTCCATAGGACAGTCATTTACGATTTTCATTCAGTGTAAACCCTGAGAAAATTAATGCCACTAGGGCACGGCATGATTTTTGGACAGCTGCCGTCGATCCCGCCATTTTATACCTCGTCGTATATTTCCAAAACCTCGGCAAACCATAAAAATAAAAATAAAGAAATGCTAAAATGACTAAAAATAAAAACACTGCAAGGTAACTTATGTAAGTTACAAAATTTCAAATTGTGGAAACACCGTTAGTAGCTTAATAGGTCTCAGTTTCCCAACAACACGCTTTCATAGCACGGTGACATACGATGTTTTCGCCTTGGTGGTTTTCTTTCCTTTGACCCACCCATCCAATTACAGGATGTTTATAGGCTGAGCTAGAAGAGAGGTTTTCTTGATGTAACCTGTTCCCATTTATTCAGGTCAAGAAACAAACTTCTCTCATAGCCAAAACAAGGTGGATCGATCAATGTGGCACATCAAAACACTCGTAGTTAAGTTTCAAGAGAAGTCATAAGTTTTGATGGACTGTTGGATATTGGATAAGTTTCCTTGAGAGAAAATTTCGTCCCGATGCGTTTGAATATAATCAGCGAATTTCAAGCCTAGTGAGGTATCATAAAAACAAAAACTGCGCTTTTTTCTGTAACAAGGGCCCAGTGGTGGTGTCGGGCATCTATAATCGTGGGAACGAACTGAAAATAACAATAGTTGCATTATAATTTTGCCAGGTACACGTAACTAGAATTTCTGTCCACTAAGAATTTTATTTGATTGAGGATTGTTTTCTGTTTATTTTCTGTTTAGACTGTGGATCTCAATGTTCTTATCAAAAGTCATCGCGGTTTGGAAGGAACATGCTTTCATGCAGGAGTGTAACGTCAATAGTAGACGTTACTACATGTGCTCTGGTCTATACAACAGCTATGTAAGATTATTTGACGAGGCATTTAAAAATTGGTTCCCTAAAGGAATTTCAACGTAAGAAGATTCGCTCTGATGAAGGGCTAACGCTCAAAACGTTAGCTTTCAATTTCTTTACGGTGACCAAATTACCTTTTCAACTCAGTTTATAAATCCAAAGTTTTGTATTATTTTCTGTACTCAGTGCTGTCATTATAGTATCGAAAATCGTACTACTTCGGGTACAGTTCGTGATTTAATGCATAATTTATCATTTCGTGAGGAATTGTACGAAAAAAACGAGTATGCATAATAAAACCTCACTGGTGTTGTCAGACTAATCAAACGCAGCATTCCCAGATCATACGGGAGGGCTGAAGACCCGTCAACACGGAAGAACAACGAACGGAAGGAAGTAGTAAACCTTGCTGGCAAAAGTTTGATGCGCCTTGTTACTGTATTCCCTTTGCACTCCCCAGCATTCCCTAACGCCTTGGTAAACCACTGATATGTAAATGACTGTATAATAAAATTGAGGAGGTGGAGGAAAAATTTCGCTCCACCTCCACCTCCTTCTCTCCTCCACATTGTGGAAGAGAGAAATACCATTGTTCACTCGTGAGGGAATGCTCTTTTGCATGTGAACAATGACTGTCAACTCGTGCGAACAAAGCTATATTGTTTGTTGTCCGCCTTTAAACCTTTAGGGTGGATTAATTTCCAGCATACGCGTATAGATGTCGCTTTAGCACGTTGGAATTTTCTTTTGTTTTTTAGCCAAAAAACAATAAAAAATTCGCACGTGCCAAAGCGACAGCTATACGCTTATGCTGCAAATGAATAGACCCTTTTTTCGCGGGTTTGCATAAATTTGTAATAAATTTTGTGAGCGAATCGGGCAAATACTACTTTTTTGGCGAATGTTCGACTGGGTAGTGTACTTTGCTGGTCGCCTAGTTGCATGCCTTGTTCTCTTTCTCTGCTTTTGAGCGAGTTCGACCGTTATTTTGAAAACATCGCTTTCGCGAGCCTTAAATCGCCAAAATAAACACAGAAGCACAAATCAAAACACCATGGCAGCAATTTTATGAGTTTTTATTTCATTTGCCTCAGTTTTAAAATTCCTAAATTTCGGCTTCAGTTTTGCTAATTTGATAAACCGACACAGCCATTACAGATGCTCAGCCCACCACTCAAACAGAGGATGGTAAGCCTGTGATTTCCCTTGTATTTGGACGAGCTTTGAGAGATCTTTTCGACTGTAATGATTTTTGACGTGGCAATTTAAAAATGGCGGCTTCTTTGGTAGATTGTCACTCTGGAAACGATCTAAACGATGTAAAACTTTGCTTTGTTGAAGATGATGACTTGTTAGCGAAGGTGACTTGTAATTCCATGGAGCATTCAATCTCATCGAGGCTGTGAAGAGTATCAGAATCCAGTCACGATGATTCAAATTAAGAGTCAAAGGATGAGGAAACAGTTGTGGAAATTGTTTTTGTGGACTTAGAATGGCCCAGAGAAGTCAAACACAACGTGGACACCGATTTAAGTGAACCTTACCAAAGAAATGTCCACAGTAGAGAGCTAAATCATGTTGGGATTTCTACACACTTATTATTATTCAAGAGGTATTGCAGTTCGTTTCTCCTAACAAATGGTTGATTTCTGTGTTATTGTTTAATTTCCCTTCAAAGATTAATTGGAAATGATTTTTATTTGTAGTGAGAAGCCGACAATTATATTTTTCTTGTTCAGAGCTTGCAGTAGTGTAGTGTTAATAAAGTTCTTTAAAAATTTGCATAATTATGCTAATTATGCGGATTGTGACGTCATAATTTTGATATATCCTATAATTTCTCTATTCAATATGAAAGTATATTTTATATACTTTTTAAATATGTATGGGTCTGTGGGGTTTTGTTGCAAATAATGAGCATGACAAGCATCTTTGTTAACATTCTCATTTTTGTAAGAAATAAATACCACCCCCTTGGTATGCAAAGGGTTAACACTAGAAAGGTTTTCAATTGAGCGATGTATAGAAGCAATGTCTCCATGTTCCGACTGGTATTGTTTCCGCTTGCTGCGATTGGTGAGAGCGATTACCTTTGGTTTTAGTTTAAAGACACTCGATTAAAAAGCGCCCTGTTGCAATTATCTCACTCGGCAAGCGGACTGTAACTGCAGTCGCCTCTTTGCGGGGATATGTTCATGAAATGAAAGAAGATTGAAGTGAATGTATTTTCTCCTTGTTGATTGGCCAGAGTCAAGGAGTGATTACTTTAGTTTTAGTTTTACGACGCTCAATTGTCAATTGCTCTATTGTATTATAAGAATCCTCCTGGAATTCCATGAGACTAAAATCATTTTTCTGCGGGCATGTTAGCGTAAAAAGGAAACCCAAGTCAAACACTGTTAGCTAAGAATATAAGTGATTGTTTCTCGTAGGAATTTGTCTTCAAATGCTATTACATTCCTACCTCACGGAGCGTTTGCCAACCTGACTAATCTGGAAATTTTGTGAGTGATAAGACTTGAATCTATATTTTTTATATGCCCACATTACCGCAAACAATTGAAAAACAAGTATCCTTAAGGTCCGATTGAATTGAGGTCAGCAGATTAAATTCAGCAGATTCCTTTAGCAGATTAATTCAGGTCGAGTGGATGAAAACTTCAAAGGATAGCGAGCGTTACTCAAGATTGTAGAGTAGCTGCATAGGACGCCAATATTTATTAAGATCATTCCCCTTTATTGTATTACCCATCTTTACTTCTCACGATTTGTTGCGTCATTAGCGCGCACTCACAGCGCGCGCACGTCCAGGAAGTAATAGGTTTCCTATGAGGCTAAGCTCACCAGAGAAAAGAATAGTTATATACTCTTAAACTAGCATGGGGACCTATCTTTTCTTCCAAATATTTTTGACCTACCATACATCCTCTTTTTGTTGAAAGATTTAGAAAGAAAAACACATGTTCGAAAACAAATTTTTACTAGAAACGCGTTACTCACGGAAATGAAATCACCACCTCGACAACACGCACGTACGGAAGGTTTTAAGTCAATTTCGTCTGATGATTCGAGCATCTGCCATAAAACCTCTGGTAGATTGTTCCTTGTTATCGATGTTTTACATCTAGTACATTGTTTCAAGATTTGCTTTAATATGTGCTTCCTGTTCCTACAGAAAGTAGAGTAAACTGATCAAATACACATGTGTTCGTTAGGCGAAATTGCAAGGAATTATGGGGTAACTTGACACTGATATATCTCGTAAACGGACATGGCGACCTATTCTTTTTATTTTATATTTCAAACACTGTACGATAGATAACAACTTATGAAAGTTTGACAAAAATCGTGTGTTAAATTTTATTTCGGGGTAATGACCTTAAAAGCAAGAAAATTGCTAGCTAAGGTAACAAGTTTAGGCACCAAAGGTGTTAACCATTGGCTCATTTTTTTTTTAAATTTTAATTAGTATATGGGTAGCGTATACGTTCCAAAAGGCGGTTCTTAGTGACAAAAATTTCGAAAATCGACCCAAATGATGAGTGAAGAGCTGTTTATCAGGGCTACACGGCAAATAGTATGCTATCACGTTTGCAGCTCCCACATGGCTTGATAGCTCAGCTGGCTTTACGTTACTGCACCTGTAATCACAAGGTCATGGATTCGAATCCCGTTCGAGCCTGAATTTTTCAGGCTTTTTTTGTTATAATTGTTGATATGAAGGGCAATTCTAATAAGTTAAACAGACCGCACATAAGATGTTATTATTAACATTAGAAAAGTTTTCAATTGAGTGTGTCAATTAATTGGCGTCCGTTTTGGTTTTTCTTATTCGTACGCTGTTGTTAGTTAGTCAGGGCCCGGTTGTTCAAAAGCCGATAAACGCTAGTCCACGATTTAGAAAAAAACAACAACAACAACAACAACAACAAAAAAAAAACACACACACACACACACAAAACGCGGTTTTCATCTTGCTCGTTGAAAATGTTTTTAAAAAAGTAATTGGAACCTAAATGTCAAGAAAACTCTAATTAAAATCTGAAGGCACAAATAGGTTGGAAAAGTTTTTACTGATAGGTAATCATACTGGGATCAAAGTTCGCGAAGAACTGGGCCCTTATTCTTTACTTGTTGAAATGTATTTTCTCCGCGTTCTTATTGGCGTTGTTTGCATTTGTTGTGATTGGCGAGGGTGATGACTTTGGTTTTAGTGTTTACGACACTCAATTGTCAATCACTCTATTGCATAGTAAGAATCCTTCTGGAAGCCCATGAGACTGAAATCAAATCTGTGCGGGGATATGATCGTGAAACCGAAAACTAACCCCAACATCTTAACCTCAGAAAAAATATCTTGCCTTTTTATGTCTCCCTTTATTAGAAAACAATTAGAAGACAAGTGTCGTTAAGGTCTGACCGAATTGAATGTTTATGATGAATTAGCTTGGCCAGCTTTGGCGGATTAAACTTCGGTCAAGTGGATGAAAACTCCAAAGGACAGCTGTCCTTTCTCAAGACTGGAGACAAACTCAAAAGGACTTACAGTATTTACTCGATTAAACGCCGCCCTAAAATAAAGGCCGCCTTCGATTAAACGCCGCACATGGAAGCAAAATTATCAATAAACGCCGCCCTCGAATAAACGCCGCACCCAATCAGAAGAATGCGGCGTTCATTCGAGAATCATATAAGAAAAAACTAACAAGTACGGTACAAATCGGTCATCGTTGTACATGTACATACCGCAAGCCAGAAAATTACGATTTTATCTCAGCAAAAAAGCGAGACATTGAAAGTTAAAACATGTTTCTGTTGTACATAATATTTACAAATTATTTAATGTAACCACATTGTATATTTTTATATCACCACTTTTCACTAGACACTATTCAGAATATCATTTCCTGCCTGGCATTCTGTTTCTTAGTGAAAGGGAACAATAACTGCATGTATATGTATGTTGTTATGTATTAAAAGTGAAATTTTCCAAAGATCAGTTTACTATTGTGCATAAGTGTGGAAAAATATTGGAATGAGAGCAATAACAAAGTCTGTAGTATAAAAATATACACAACAACAAATAATAAAGTTCTCTGCTGTTTACATTTGGCAATTGTTTTGTACAGCACTTGCAAACCCCCCTGAGAAGAGTTGCCTGTCATCTGCGTAGGAAAAGTGAGGTTGGGTGGCAGCCTAGGGTGGGTCACTTTGTAGGAATACTTTGTGGTGACAACGGCCAGATTTGGAAAAAAATCCTAGCTGACAAAGTCAATTTTACAAATTAAATACGATAAGCACAAGTTCAGAGATGGGTTGGTTGGTTGTATGAATTAACAGTTTTGATCAGCCTTACCATCAGCTTCCCAACAAACATACGTGTAATTGGCACTAAAACCCCACCCAGTTTGGAGATTTGATGAAATTGACCTTTCACAGTAATGTCACAAGGGTGGCATGCAATCTGGTTTCACATAATGGGGTCCTTTGTAGACAATAAGTTATCCTACAACAATAATACACAATTTTTTTATGTACAAGGTCTATACCTTTAGAAAAGAAACTTAATCCTGTATGTGTTATGCAAAGGAGAGTCCCTTCCCCTCGCCTGGAATTTGACAGATTTGGATTTCTAATTTGCTCTGAAGCCCATATACCTGCCATCTGGGGCAGGGTACCGAATCCTTATCCTACGGACAACACATGCAGGGATTACACGCCTATTCCCCCTTCCCAGTTTGCCATAACGCCATAGTGCGTACTGACGGTATCCTGCTTTTCGAAAGCTTTCCATACTGAAATTAAATTCTTCAGCACGATTGTCACATCGAGCTTTGATGCATACTTCTAAAATGTCTCTGTCTAAGCGTATATTTGAAAAAGATGTATAGTTGGTAATGCATGTAACCCGCTTGCAGCAGACATTTTCTTGTTCATCCGGCATTGGCCTGCACACTCGGTACTCGCACCACTCTGAGGGTGGTTCAGGATGCTCAGGGTCATCACTGGCTAATATGAAGTTCTTGGCAAAGTCAAGGCTTCCCCTTCCCAAACCTAAGAGCTTGATTAACACCTCGTCCTTTGTTTCAGCAGCCAGAGTAGCCACAAATTCCTGAAAGTGTATAATTATAATCTCGTGTAACCAAAATGGTGACAAGGGCCAGAAAATAAACACAAGCATAAAATTTATCCAACAAATGGGCCAAGCACGAGATAGGAGATTAGGATACTGGGCCATGGCAGGTACAGGGCATTTCCTACAGCACCTCTTATCCCTAACCTTGGCACCTAGTCTATCAAAATTTAAGATCAGAACATAATATTGAAGGGGAATACCCCATACACGTGAATCACCCGAAATGGGAAAATTTTGCTTGATTTCACTCATTGTTTTTCTTCCAAGGAGCTGAGAGATGTCACACTAATTGAATACTGTTTACAGATTGTTGATGTACACTGTGATAGACTGAATAATAGTTACAGGCTTATGGTGAAAATTTTCATAAATGTTGTCAGTTCCAAGTAAGGACAATATGGTCTGTCTACAATGCACCTTTATCTCGTTCTCAGCCTGGGTCGCTTCTTGCTCGAATCGCAATTCACCATCACTTATAGTGACGGATTGAGGTGGCACTCCATCACCAGGAACTCCATCAGCGCCAGCGTTCGCCTGACAACAAATTATATAAAACGAATAAACAAAAGTACGGTAAAACAGAATAATTTAGGATAATTATACGATCCTCAAAATCAGTGTACTCACCTTATTCTTGCATTTGTTTTTGTCACAAGCACAAAGGTCGTCACACTTCAGATTTCCCTCGCGACATTTGCAAGCACCTCGTCCCCGTTTCCTAGCGCACTGGCCTTTGCAGTCACATCTAATTCTTTCCTAGTGTTTTAACCGTAAATGAAGATTAATATTTCTTCGCTAACCGAAAGATAACTCGCAAAACGACAAGCCTCGCCACATCAACAACGAGGTGAGAATATTACATCGATCGTTTACAAACCTCCGTTCCGCTATTGTCGATAGCTTCATAACCTTGCACAACTGACCAATACGCATTCACATCCTCGTTTCCTATTAGAGACCCTAAAGAATCCGAAGCCGAGGTGTCCATTCTATAATACAGTCAAAAACGACAACAACAAGAAATACCGTGAATCAAACCAGCCGACGTACACCACGCGATCGAAAGTTTGCCGCGTAAAAAGCGAAACCTGGAGAACAATAGAAGCCTCCTCGTGAAAACCAAAACAATAACAGAGGCGCGCAAAGCCTAATGGACGTTACTGGGTCTTTAAGAAATATGATTTTGAAATAAACGCCACCCTTGAATAAACGCTAAAAATTTAGTAAACGCTGCGGCGTTTAATCGAGTAAATACGGTAATGCCAAAATTGCTAGCTAAAGAAACAACCTTGGGCACCAAAGTTCTTAACGATAGGCTTATTTTTTAAATTCAATTTCAACTAGCCTTCTGGAAAACGTATAGGTCCTAAAAAGGTTGTTCTTAGTGACCAAAATTTCGGCAAGCGACTCAAATGAAGAGCTGTTCATCAAATAGGAGGGCTACACTGTACACAGAAAACTTCTGTCCTGTGGCTTTCTTGTGTCCATTTTGTTTAGTTTCAGAAGCCTGGTTGGTGTCAACTGTTGACACGTTACCTACACCAGCTGTCTGGCCGCTTTTTTGCTCAAAATAATTCCGGCATGGCCCAGAGCTAAACTCTTTAGCTCTTTGAATCATCTCCCCTCCTTTCTATTTATTCTTTTACTTCGTTTTCTTTTTACACGCCATCTAGAAAGCTCCCAGAGCCTACAGAAAAAAACTGTCGTTGTTTAATGGTAATATTCGCTCAGAGAGTAGCTGCAAAGGACTCCACGAGTCTCAATTAGTCATCATGCTTGGGTTATACGTCGTAATTAAGACACGTAGTGAATAAAAATTCGAAAAGCAACTCAGTCTAGGAATTGTTATTCAGATGAAGGGTTACACGTGCTCTAAACAAAAGAGGCGGCTCCCATTTATCTGTCTTCTCTAGTATTTTATTATCTCGCACAGTAACCAGCTCTCACATAGCTTGATAGCTCAGGTGTTAGGGCACCTTACTGGTAATCACAGGGTTATGGGCTCGAACCCCGTGCAAGCCAGAAAGGGGGTTCAGGCTTTTTTTCAACAATTGTTGTTATGAATGGCAGTTCTTTCTGGTTAACATTAGAAACGTTTTCAACTGAGTGTTGCAGTTAATTCGTGTCAGTTTGCTTTTTCTTTACAGATATGCTGTCATTATCTTTTTTTTTTTGCACAAAACATTAGGAGCTAGCGCATAGCTCCTCAAATCCAGCTCGCGAAGAAATAGAAAAACAAACTGGTCAAGCAAAGGATGCACCAGCCGTCTAAATTGTTAAAGAATGTCTTATTATTTTTTTAATTTTTCATAAGTAATCTGATTGAGGTAGACGTCGCAATGAAGACATGTAGTATGAAAAATTAAGAATAGAAGCTCAATGTAAGAAATGTTATTCAGATGAAGGGTTACACGTGCACTAAACAAAAGAGGTGGCTTCCATATATCTGTCCTCTCTGGTGCATTATGATTTCGCACAATAACCAGCTCCCACATAGCTTGATAGCTCAGGTGTTAGGACTGTTCATTGATAATCGCAGCGTGGTGGGACCGAATACCGTGGAAGGCTGAAGTTTTCGGGGTTTTTTAAACAATTATTGTTGATATGAATGGCAGATCCTTGTAGTTAACATTATCAAGGTTTTCAATTGAGTGTTAAACTAGTTGGCGTCCGTTTGGGTTTTTCTTTTTCGTAGGCTGCCATTAGTTAGAAATTAAACCTTGCAGATTTAGTCGGCTATTCATATTCGCTACTGGTTTAAATGCAGTAGCCCTTTGAGA
The DNA here is from genome assembly GCA_964030785.1 of Siderastrea siderea. Classification (NCBI taxonomy): domain Eukaryota; kingdom Metazoa; phylum Cnidaria; class Anthozoa; order Scleractinia; family Rhizangiidae; genus Siderastrea; species Siderastrea siderea. Next base: position 30,875,766 of record OZ034966.1, on the reverse strand, counting down.
TCTGATTGGCGTTGTTTCCGTTTGCTGTGATAGGCCAGAGTGATTATTTTGGTTTTAGTTTGACGAGCCTCAATTGTCAATTGCATTATTGCATTATAAGAATCCGTCTTGAAGCCCTTAAGACTAAACGGAATTCTTTGCAGGGATATGGCCGTGAAAAGAAAACAGAAATCCAACACTTAAAACTTAGAAAAAAGTATTGCGTTTCGTAGGAATTTGAGTTCAAATGCTATGACATCTCTACCTCAGGGAGCGTTTGCCAAGCTAACTAGACTGCAAGACCTGTGAGTGTTGAAATTAATTCGCGTTGTTTTTTTTGTTTTTTCTTTATCATACGATGTCATTAGTTTGAAAACTCACGGAACTTTCTTAGCTATTCAGATTCGTTACTTGTTCACATGTTTTTTTTTCCGTGATCTGATTGGCGTTGTTTCCGTTTCCTGTGATTGGCCAGAGTGATAACTATGGTTTTAGTTCTACGACACTATCGTTCTACTGCATTATAAGTAACGCGTGCGTCAGCCCCCAAAGTTGTTAACGATTGGCCTTTTTTTACTTTTGTAAGTCAGTTGAATAAAGTATGCGTCCTAATAAACGCTGTTCTTAGTGACAAAAAATTCGAAAAGCGACTCAAATAAAGAGCTGTTCATCAGAAAACGGGTGAAGGGCTTACATTGTACAAACAAAATTCGCGTCTTTCTTCTGTCCATTTTGCACGGTGTATTAGGAGGTAGCGCTTAGCTTCCACTTTCCCACGAAGAGAAAGAAAAGCAAATTGGTCAAGTGAGGAATGCACCAGCCCCCTAAATTGTTAAAGGGGCATAGTCACGCTATTTTAGTTCACTTTAAAAATCAAAAATATGTCCTGACATCAATGAACGCCTGCAAATAATGGTCTAGTTTTGTTACCAAAGACTACATTACTTCACTGAAACTATTTTCTGTCGTCTGCTGCTACGGATGACACGGATGGAAATGGATTGCAATTTGAAAAAAATAGGCTAAACTTTCCAAATTCTTTCAGCTTGTTGACATTAACTCGATATTAAATGGCCATGGTTTGTTTTCTCTTAATGAAATTAAGTTAATATGTTCCTTTAAATGTTCAAACACAATTTTGGGCATGGATAGAAGTAGCAACCGATAATTTTAGCCCAGTTTTGACCAGAAATCTGCGAAATCCTCGTGACCATGCCCCTTTAACAAATGTCGTATTCAATTTTCTTTTTAATTTCAATAATTCATCTGCTTGAGGTACACGTCGTAATTAAGACACGTAGTGAAAAAAATTTCGAAAAGCAACTACACGTGCTCTGAACAAAAGCGGTGGCTCCCATTTATCTGCGTTCTCTGGTATTTTATGCCCTCGCACAGTAACCAGCTCCCACAAAGCTTGATAGCTTAGGTGTTAGGACACCTCACTGGTAATCGCAGGGTCATGGGTTCGAATCCTCTTCAATCCTGAAGGGAGTTCAGGCTTTTTTGTTACAATTGTTGATATGAATGGCAGTTCTCTGTGGTTAACATTAGAAACGTTTTCAATTGAGTGTTGCAGTTAATTCGTGTCAGTTTTGATTTTTCTTTACTGATGCGCTGTCATAAGATAGAAATTATACCTTGCAGATTTTTCTCGCCTAGTCAGTTTCGTTCAACTTTCGTGATCCGATTGGCGTTGTTTGCGCTTGTAGTGACTAGCCAGAATGATTATTGTGGTTTTAGTTTCACGAGCCTCGATTGTCAATCGCTCTATTGCATTATAAGAATCCTTTTGGAAGCCCATGAGAGTGTAGTCATTTCTGTTTGGGGATATAACCGTGAAAAGGGAAACCAAGTCCAACATTTTAACCTAAGAATGATTACATCATTGCGTTCGTAGGTATTTGTCTTCAAATGCTATCCAATCCCTACCTCACAGAGTGTTTGCCAAGCTGACTAATCTGGATAGGCTGTGAGTAATATGATTCGTACTGTTTGTATGTCCCTGTCATTAGAAAAGAACTAGAAAACAACTGTCGTTGAGGTCCGACCGAATTGAATGTTAAATGTTGTTGAACTTATTTGGTCGGGCCTTTAGCAGATTAAACTTCCGTGACTGGATGAAAACTTCAAAGGATAGCCACCCTGGAACAAGACAGTAGAGTAGCTACAGAAGACTCGACGCCAATGTTTGTTAAACTCAAGAAAATGCTAGCTAAAGTTGCAAATTTATTCCCCAGACGAAACAGAAAAACAAATTGGTTAAGTAAAGTATGCATTAGCCGCCTAAGTTGTTAACGATAAAGGCTGTTCTTAGTGACAAAAATTTCGAAATGGGATTCAAATAAAGAACTGTTCATCAGATAAGGGGATGAAACTGTACAAACAGAACTCGCGGCTTTCTATTACAGTACGTTGCCCAGTTTTCGTACGGGCCCAGTTCTCGTACACTAGAAACTTTATTTGATTATTTTCGTCGGTCGTTCAAATCTTCGTCAACCGAAGACTTCCGAAAAAAGTACGCACATTTCAGCTATAAATTGCCGGTTTTGGCGGGTTTTTTGATGCAGAAGCAAGTCAGTGAGGGCGAGCTCTTTCGAGGTGAGTAAAAGTTTAGCGGCTAATATTTGCTCTTTTCACTGCACAGTAAAGGTATCGTAGATAAACAAATAGCCTGTTCTACTGGTAATTTTGCTAGGAACTTCGTGATTTTCGAAGAGATGATAGATAAAAGATGAAAGTAAATAGGGGAACTTTCAACGCCAGCTTAAATTTAACTGCTCCTGAGTTTTAGCGGTTAAAATCTTCGCAAATATTTCGACCTACTGTGCCAGTTTTCGTACACTTAGCGGCGTCTTTCACAAAACCTATTTTTAAATAAGTTAATGAACTGAATTTTAAACTTTTCTGTTCGAAAACTAATAAGGTGCAAGTGTAGCAAAGATTAGACAACAACCCTTGCAAAGTACGATACAATAAATGTATTTGTTGTGGTAACAACAAAATAACAGCGACGCTTTATATCCAGGTCATGCAAAGGTCACGCATATTTAATTAACAATCCTACGCAAACAATCTAAAACGTGTATATTATTGACTAAGGTAGATGTGCATACTTAGAAGGTTGACATACACCTTGAAATATCGTTAGTTTACCGGTCTTACTGATATTTTTCACTCCATTGCGATCTTAGTAAACAATTAACAGAAGCGGCTAACTAAAGCAAGAGTAAGCGGAAACGGAAGTAAAACATTTGCTATTTTAAGCAAGCGTAGGCGTAAGCAGAAACGAAAGTGAAACGTCGAGTCTTATACAGGCCTTTTCTTGACAGTTGTAATATGCAGAATAGCAACCGATCATCTACATTTACCAACTGAAGGCAGTAGATGACGTAAGAGACGGGGGATTAAGTGTACGAAAAGCCGCCCAAAAGTGGGGAATTAAAAAGTCGACCCTCCAGGATCGACTAAACGGTCGAATTGAGATCGGAAGGCGCTGTGGCCCACTACCAGTCCTGACTATCCAAGAAGAGAATCAGTTTGCAGATTGGCTGATCGAATTAGCAAACCGCGGTTTCGGTGTATCTAAAGATTCTTTATTCCAAGCGGTCAAAAAGTTTCTTGACAAGGATGGAAGACCAACTCCCTTTAAGAACAACAAAGCTGGCAACAAGTGGTTCCGCGGATTTGTTAAAAGAAATCCGAAGGTGAAAGTACGCAAGGCACGCCCTCTTGAGAAAAAAAGAGCTAAAATCTCTAAAGATGATGTGGACGCCTGGTTTGACGACTTTCAAGAATTTTTGGTTGCCAAAAATCTTGCCAATAAACCGTCGCAAATCTGGAATTGTGACGAGACTGGTTTTGACATGCAAGGCCGAGCTGGGAATATCATTGGCCCGTCTCACAGGAAACAAGCTCCGTATCGTGTCCTTTCAGGAAGCCGAGAACATATCACCATGTTACCTTGTTTTAATGCCTGCGGCCAGTGGATGCCTCCTTATTTTATTTTCCCTGGTAAGCGCATTCCAGTAACTTACAACCCGCTAGAAGGAGGCGTTGACGGTAGTGTATTTTCAGTGACGGACTCGGGTTATATGGACACACAAACATTTTACATGTGGTTCGCAAATCATTTTCTGCCCAATTTGCCACCAGCAAGGCCGGTTGTCCTGCTAATTGATGGTCATGATTCTCATCTTGACCTGGAATTATTCCAGCTTGCAGAGAAGAATGGAGTGTACCTGTATTCTCTTCTTAAGAATGCTACTCATCTCGTCCAGCCTGCAGATGTCGGTCTATTTGGTCCAATGAAAACGAGTTGGCACAAAGAAGTGCGAAAATATGCCCAAAATAATCCAAACACCGACATAACTAAGAAGAACTTTAGCTCCATTTTCAAGGCAACGTGGGAAGAAGTAATGAGCCCGTCAGTTCTAGTGAGCGCCTTTCGCAAATCTGGTATTTATCCCGTGGACAGGAGGCAAATCTCAGAGGAACAACTAGTTTGCAGAAGGTCATCCTCTACTGAGTCAGCGGCTCTACCAGTATCCACTCACACATCTGGTGCAACTCAGGCTTTTGAAGCTCTAGAGGCAGCGCTATCAACACCTTCCAGAACCAAATACCGCCGCAGGATTGCAGAAAATTACGATCTTGCTGGAAGTCCAACTTTCTCTGCCTGGAAGAAGCTGTACTGCGCAAGCCAACAACCAAGTGTACCGCCAGAAAAACCCACAAATGGTAATGCACCCCTCGAAGTCGAAGAAACGGGAGATCCCACATCAAGTCCGACCAAGGCTACAACAAGTGCGACAGAGCCTTCAACACGTGTGACAGAGCCTTCAGCACGTGCGACAGAGCCTTCAACATGTGCGACAGAGCTTTCAACGCGTGCGACCGAGCCTTTAACACGTGTGACAGAGACTTCAACACGTGCGACAGAGCCTTCAACATGTGCAACAGAGTTTTCAACACGTGCGACAGAGCCTTCAACAAGGGCGGCAGAGCCTTCAATCAGCGCACCTTCTTCATACCCCATGCATTCGTCTGCGGCGGTGCTGCGAGAGATTCTTACATATCCAACACTGGAAGCAAACGCTCCTCCAAAACGGAAGAATGTTAAAAGAAGTATCCCGAATTTTGTCAGCGGGCCTGAATCCATGCAGATTCTTCTCGACGAGAAGCTTAAGAAAGCTCGTCAATTGGCAGAAAAGCAAAAGAAATTGAAGGAAACGGAAAAGAAGAAGGAAGAAAGAAGAAAGAAGTTAGAAGAAGAAAAATCTAGAAAAGAGCAAAGGAAAAGAGAAAGAGATGCTACTAGAAAGAAGAAAGATCAGGGAAAAGTTGGAACCAAGAGAACAAAGAAGTCGACCAAGAGTCTAGCAGATAAAGCAAAGAAATGGCGACAGAGTGTGGTGAATGAGGAGGAAGGCCTTTGTGCTATTTGTCTACAGGAGTATCTCTCTACTGATGATGAAAATAATCCTTGGATCCTCTGTAATAGATGTAAAACTTGGATGCACATTGACTGTGTCCCACTCGGGGTTGACATTGACATTATTAACAGAAATGAAGCCGCATTCCTTTGTCATGAATGTTCTTAACTAGGACAAGTTCAAAGAATGAGATATAGCTGTATAAGAGATGGAAACTCGGACGTTAACGCTTAAATCAAACTTTAAGTTCAAGAGTCTGTTCTTGCAGGAACTGCCCGTGAGACGTGTTAATGACTTAGTGACTTCGAAAATGTTGATTTATTACGAGCACAATTCAAAGTATCTTCCTATTTCTTCCTTGGGACGTTTGATTTGTCTGTTAAAAGTGGATGGACATTGCCTGTGTTCGATATGCTGGTGTTGATATTGTATAGATTGTTCTCAGTAAGGACTATTGTCAGTTCAGAGTACTTACATGTAAGCTCACTCAGTTGTTAAGCACTTAATCATTGATTAAAAAATGTGGAGTTTACCAGGACAGTTAATCATAATATTAGGATATACGAGACAAATGAGTATTGCTTTACGTGGACTCTGATTGGCTATTCACCTCTACACAAATCGTTTTCCTACTTTGCCTTGCGCGTGACGTTTTGCCTATTTGTCAGAAAATAACGCAACTGACTGTGCTTAGCTAGTTACTTGTCTGATATATAAAAAAACAATTCCTCTCGAGTTCAATATCAGTGAAAAGTGGTGGATCCCCTCCTAATAAATAATGGTATTTTCAACTGAAATTATATGAGAAACACGTCAGGTAAAAATAAATTAACTCAATCTAGTCGTAAATTGAATCTTTAAAAATTACAGTGATCAAAAATTTTCTAATTTCAGATCTGGTTCTATCATGCGTACTGTTATCGTCACCAACGCGGTAATAAAAGGATACCATGAGTTTCAGATACGACCTCCGCCATCCATATTACTGCCAGTCACCAAAGAGTATGGAAATCGACATGATCCCCATGCATGCTTAATATGGGTTCCAGAGCTGGAAAAAATTCCCACCAAGTTAAGAAACGTGATAACAGACGAGAAACGCGGCGAAAGAGTTCATACAATCGCTGGCCTTCCGATTGGAAGGGTACCTCGAGGGCTTTCGTCTTGTTTTTGGGATCTCTTAAGCTTGTCCGAAGTTGAATGCATTGAATGGTATGTAAAGCTCGCATAAACAGTCTTTCTAATTCTTATTATTGACTTTCCTTAAAAAGGTGTGCACTGAACTATTGATAATATTTCAGCAAGCAGACTGGTGAGCCCTGCAAGAGCTTCCCGCCGTGGCCACTGCAGCATTTGCCGGGAGGAGGAGCGGTAATACCTTGCGAGTACCTCATTGAAGTAAAAGATGGTCGGGAGCTGAACATTCTGGACCAAGTGCGTGCGGCTGTTAACGACATGGAGGAGAAAGCTGTCTTAGAAATAAAGATTTGTTAAATTTTTAAGCATGTTGATGTAGTTACTGTAGTTTAAAAGAGAAATACTGACACCAAGCGTTCTCCCCTGCTCAGTATATCGTGCGCTCCTGGGAACGAGTTTGACTCGCCATGTGCAGTTGACCCTACATCTACCCTACCAAGTAACCTTTCGCTTTGTACACCAAACATTGGTCGCTAAGCCGATTTCTATTCACAAATCGAAGAGAAAACACGATAAGCCTGCAGCAGAGTGGCTGACACATCAGTTTGCTGCTAGCGTTTTCGCGCGAAAATGTTGTTTTGTCGATGTACGAAAACTGGGCCAGGTGTACGCAGACTGGGCAACTTACAAGTTTTCGCGAAAATGGCATATTTTTGAAGATACGTCGATCAAGCCGCTCATCTTTGTACATATTAAAGGCAAGTAAATGGGTTATCTCTAGGAGAAATCTCAGAAATTTTCATCTCAAAGACGAAAAGATATAGCGATTACAAACTAAAGTGTACGAAAACTGGGCAACATACTGTATCCATTTTGCAAGGTACGTTAAGAGCTAGCGCATAGCTCCTCACTTCTTGTGCGCGAAGAAATAGCAAACGAAATTGATCAAGTAAAGGATGCTCCAGCCACCTAAATTGTTTACAAATGTCTTTTTTTTTCATTTCCCATAAGTAATCTGCTTGAGGTACATGACGTCGAAATGAAGACATGTAGTGTGAAAAATTGCGAATAGCAGCTCAATGTAAGAAATGATATTCAGATGAAGGGTTACATGTGCACCATACAAAAGAGGTGGCTTCCATATATCTGTCTTCTCTGGTATATTATGATTTCGCACAATAACCAGCTCCCACATAGCTTGATAGCTCACGTGTTAGGACAGTTCATCGATAATCGCAGGGTGGTGGGACCGAACCCCGTACACGCCTGAACTTTTGAGGGTTTTTTTGATACAATTACAGTTGGTATGAATGGCAGATCCTTGTAGTTAACATTTAAAAGGTTTTCAATTGAGTGTTAAACTAATTTGCGTCCGTTTGGGTTTTTCTTTCTCGTACGCGGCCATTAGTTAGAAATTACAGTTGATCCACGTCAGGCGTGAACGGAAACTCTAAAATTCAAAACAACGTGACGAGCCACGTTCTCCATATTTGGGCATTCGCCTTGTGTTTCTTGAGATTCAGAGAGGGATTTCGAAAATCGAAAGGAGATTTCGAATCTGTCACAGATTTTTCGAAATATTCAGACCTGGTTATGTTAATGCCTTAGGTTGGAATAACAGGCCATGTAGGCCTCTCCACAAGGAAACGAGAAGACGAATAATTGATCGTTATTTGACTGGAGAAGGACCGAAAGCGATCTCCACAGCAGCTCGTGCAACTCCTCGCGCTGTTTATTGACTGTTTATTGTATCATTCGACATCACGAAACGTTCAGTACATGTGAGGCGTTCAGTCAAGGGGGACGAAGTTATCCTTCTAAACTTTCAGACGACGTTGCATGTAGAATCTATTGAATTGTTCAAACTAGCGAAACCTAGGATATATGGATGGGAAAATCGCGAAAGATTGTTGAGCAGTAGGTTATGCAATAGACGAAGCACAGGTCACCAAAGCGTAATATGAGAGTTTGTATGGAGCTGAAATTCGATTGAAAATAATCGGCAGTTTTCCGTGGAAAATACCTAAAAATCAAAATAGAGTTTGAAAAACCTTATTTTTGTGTGTTTGCTGTGTCTTTACCGCTTTTCCGAACTGCTGGATGCCGTTTGGGGCGATATTCTGTTTAACGGTCGAAGCGACGTCTTGTCACGTACTGGAATTACTTTGACAGATGTCGCATCGACCGTTAAACAGAAAATCGCCCCAAACGGCCTCCAGAAACTCGGAAAAGTGGCAAAAACACAGCAAACACACAACAGGTAATGGTCTTCAAACCTATTTCGCTTTTTAGGTATTTTGCACGGAATACTGACGATTTACATTTTGGATCGAATTTCAGCTCCATACAAACAACTCACATTACGCTTTGGTTAACTGTGGACGAAGCGTCGGCTTTGTCTTTAATCAACCTCGCAACTAGGAAAAACTGTCATCAGTAATTGCTTGACACGGCAGATGTATCTTGGTTTTCGTCCACTTCCTTCGGAGCTACCGTTCTTACACAAGCGTTCAGCTCCAAGGTTTGTTCTCGTTCGGTTGAAACAGGAATCACGCGTCAGCAAAATAATTGACATAATTTCACCTCCTTCTAGTTGTCTAAAACGTTTTTGAACCACTGACGAGAAGCGAACCCAGAAAATAACGCGGTCTCTCGATAAAACAAAGATTTGTCCCGTCACAGCCCCTTGCTTCTACAAAGATAGAAGCCATTTTCGGAAATTTCAATGAGATCTTCAATATTTCCCTTGATATCTCCGTTATGTCACTGAAAGCAGCTTGTTTATTTGAGGACTCGGATCACGTGCTGCGGTTTCCGTTCACGCGTGACGTGGATCAACTGTAAATCTTGCAGATTTCGTCAGCTATTCAGATTCGTTACTGGTTCAATGTATTTTCTCCGTGATCTGATTGGCGTTGTTTGCGTTTGCTGTGATTAGCCAGAGTGATCAGTTTGGTTTTAGTTTTACGACACTCAGCTCTATTGCATTATAAGAATTCTTCTGGAAGCACATGAGACTGAAATCATTTCTCTGAGGGGATGTGGCCGTGAAAAGAAAACCGAAGTCCAACACTTAAAACTAAGAAAAAATTATTGTGTTTCTTAGGGATTTGAGTTCAAATGCTATCACATTCCTACCTCAGGGAGTGTTTGACGAGCTGACTAGTCTGTCGTACCTGTGAGTGTTGAAATTAGTTCGGGTTGGTTGTTGTTTTACTTTATCATACGGTGTCATTAGTTTGAAAACTCCCCAAACTTTTTTCGGCTGTTCAGGTTCGTTACTTGTTCACATGCATTTTCTCAGTTAGTGATCTGATTGGCGTTGTTTGCGCTAGCTGTGATTGGCCAGACTAATTACTTTGGTTTTAGTTTTACGACACTCAGTTTTCAATCGTTGCATTGCATTATAAGTCATAAGTGTATAACCCACCAGAGTTGTTAACGGTTGGCTTTTTTTTTGGTCAAGTGAAGGATGCACCAACCACCTAAATTGTTAACAGGTGTCGTATTCAATTTTCTTTTTAATTTCAATAATTCATCTACTCTAGGTACACGTCGTTATTAAGACACGTAGCGAAAAAAGATTTCGAAAAACAACTCAGTCTAGGAAATGTTATTCAGCTGAAGGACTACACGTGTTCTTAACAAGACCGGTGTCTCCCATTTATCTGTATTCTCTGGTATTTTATGCTCTCGCACAGTAACCAGCTCCCACATAGCTTGATAGCTTAGGTGTTAGGACACCTCACTGGTAATCGCAGGGTCATGGGTTCGAATCCTGTTCAATCCTGAAGGGAGTTCAGGCTTTCTTGTTACAATTGTTGATATGAATGACAGTTCTTTGTGGTTAACATTAGAAACGTTTTCAATTGAGTGTTGCAGTTAATTCGTGTCAGTTTTGGTTTTTCTTTACTGATGCGCTATCAAGATAGAAATTATACCCTGCAGATTTTTCTCGATCGGCAAGTTGAGTTTCGTTACTTGTTCACATAAATTTTCAAGATAGAAATTATACCTTGCAGATTTTTCTGGGAAAGTTCAGTTTCGTTACTTGTTCACATAACCTTTCTCCGTGATCTGATCGGCGTTGTTTGCGCTTGTTATGATTAGCCAGAATGATTATTGTGGTTTTAGGTTTACGATCCTCGATTGTCAATCGCTCTATTGCATAATGAGAAACCTTTTGGAAGCCCATGAGAGTGTAGTCATTTCTGTGTGGGGATATGACCGTGAAAAGGAAAACCAAGTCCAACATTTCAACCTAAGAATAAATAAATTATTGCGTTTCGTAGGTTTCTGTCTTCAAATGCTATCCAATCCCTACCTCACGGAGTGTTTGCCAAGCTGACTAATCTGACTAGGCTGTGAGTAATATGATTCGTACTGTTTGTATGTCCCCGTCATTAGAAAAGAATTAGAAAACAACTGTCGTTGAGGTCCGACCGAATTGAATGTTAAATGTTGTTGAACTTATTTGGTCGGGCCTTTAGCGGATTAAACTTCCGTCGACTGGATGAAAACTTCAAAGGATAGCCACCCTGGAACAAGACAGTAGAGTAGCTGCAAAAGACTCAGCGCCAATGTTTGTTAAACTCAAGAAAATGCTAGCTAAAGTTGCGAATTTATTCCCCAGAAGAAACAGAAAAAACAAATTGGTTAAGTAAAGTATGCTTCACCGCTAAAGTTGTTAACGATAAGGGCTGTTCTTAGTGACAAAAATTTCGAAAAGCGACTCAAATAAAGAGCTGTCCATCAGATAAGGGGATGAAACTCTACAAACAAAACTTGCCGCTTTCTGTTATCCATTTTGCAAGATACGTTAAGAACTAGCGGATACTGCTCTTCAATTCTTGCGCACGAAGAAATAGAAAAAGAAATTGATCAAGTAAAGGATGCACCAGCCACCTCAATTGTTAACGACGTCGTAATGAAGACATGTAGTGTGAAAAATTGCGAAAAGCAGCTCAATGTGAGAGATGATATTCAGATGAACTGTTACACGTGCACTAACAAAAGAGGCGGCTTCCACATATCTGTCTTCTCTGGTATATTATGATTTCGCACAATAACCAACTACCACATAGCTTGATGACTCAGGTGTTAGGACAGTTCATCATTAATCCCAGGGTGGTGGGACCGAATTCAGTGCAAGCCTGAACTTTTGAGGGTTTTTTTTTTTTACAATTAATGTTGATATGAATGGCAGATCCTTATTTTTAACATTAAAAAGGTTTTCAATTGAGTGTTAAACTAATTTGCGTCCGTTTGGGTTTTTCTTTCTCGTACGCAGCCATTAGTTAGAAATTAAACCTTGCAGATTTCGTCAGCTATTCAGATTCGTTACTGGTTCAATGTATTTTCTCCGTGATCTGATTGGCGTTGTTTGCATTTGCTGTGATTAGCCAGAGTGATCAGTTTGGTTTTAGTTTTACGACACTCAGCTCTATTGCATTATAAGAATTCTTCTGGAAGCACATGAGACTGAAATCATTTCTCTGCGGAGATGTGGCCGTGAAAAGAAAACCGAAGTCCAACACTTACAACTAAAAAAAAATTATTGTGTTTCTTAGGGATTTGAGTTCAAATGCTATCACATTCCTACCTCAGGGAGTGTTTGACGAGCTGACTAGTCTGTCGTACCTGTGAGTGTTGAAATTAGTTCGGGTTGGTTGTTGTTTTACTTTATCATACGGTGTCATTAGTTTGAAAACTCCCCAAACTTTTTACGGCTGTTCAGGTTCGTTACTTGTTCACATGCATTTTCACATGCGCTAGCTGTGATTGGCCAGACTAATTACTTTGGTTTCAGTTTTACGACACTCAGTTTTCAATCGTTGTATTGCATTATAAGTCATAAGTGTATAACCCACCAAAGTTGTTAACGGTTGGCTTTTTTTTTGGTCAAGTGAAGGATGCACCAACCACCTAAATTGTTAACAGGTGTCGTATTCAATTTTCTTTTTAATTTCAATAATTCATCTACTCTAGGTACACGTCATTATTAAGACACGTAGCGAAAAAAGATTTCGAAAAACAACTCAGTCTAGGAAATGTTATTCAGCTGAAGGACTACACGTGTTCTTAACAAGACCGGTGTCTCCCATTTATCTGTATTCTCTGGTATTTTATGCTCTCGCACAGTACCCAGCTCCCACATAGCTTGATAGCTTAGGTGTTAGGACACCTCACTGGTCATCGCAGGGTCATGGGTTCGAATCCTGTTCAATCCTGAAGGGAGTTCAGGCTTTCTTGTTACAATTGTTGATATGAATGACAGTTCTTTGTGGTTAACATTAGAAACGTTTTCAATTGAGTGTTGCAGTTAATTCGTGTCAGTTTTGGTTTTTCTTTACTGGTGCGCTATCAAGATAGAAATTATACCCTGCAGATTTTTCTCGATCGGCAAGTTGAGTTTCGTTACTTGTTCACATAAATTTTCAAGATAGAAATTATACCTTGCAGATTTTTCTGGGAAAGTTCAGTTTCGTTACTTGTTCACATAACCTTTCTCCGTGATCTGATCGGCGTTGTTTGCGCTTGTTATGATCAGCCAGAATGATTATTGTGGTTTTACTTTTACGATCCTCGATTGTCAATCGCTCTATTGCATAATAAGAAACCTTTTGGAAGCCCATGAGAGTGTAGTCATTTCTGTGTGGGGATATGACCGTGAAAAGGAAAACCAATCCAACATTTCAACCTAAGAATAAATAAATTATTGCGTTTCGTAGGTTTCTGTCTTCAAATGCTATCCAATCCCTACCTCACGGAGTGTTTGCCAAGCTGACTAATCTGACTAGGCTGTGAGTAATATGATTCGTACTGTTTGTATGTCCCCGTCATTAGAAAAGAATTAGAAAACAACTGTCGTTGAGGTCCGACCGAATTGAATGTTAAATGCTGTTGAACTTATTTGGTCGGGCCTTTAGCGGATTAAACTTCCGTCGACTGGATGAAAACTTCAAAGGATAGCCACCCTGGAACAAGACAGTAGAGTAGCTGCAAAAGACTCAGCGCCAATGTTTGTTAAACTCAAGAAAATGCTAGCTAAAGTTGCGAATTTATTCCCCAGAAGAAACAGAAAAAACAAATTGGTTAAGTAAAGTATGCTTCACCGCTAAAGTTGTTAACGATAAGGGCTGTTCTTAGTGACAAAAATTTCGAAAAGCGACTCAAATAAAGAGCTGTCCATCAGATAAGGGGATGAAACTCTACAAACAAAACTTGCCGCTTTCTGTTATCCATTTTGCAAGATACGTTAAGAACTAGCGGATACTGCTCTTCAATTCTTGCGCGCGAAGAAATAGAAAAAGAAATTGATCAAGTAAAGGATGCACCAGCCACCTAAATTGTTAACGACGTCGTAATGAAGACATGTAGTGTGAAAAATTGCGAAAAGCAGCTCAATGTGAGAGATGATATTCAGATGAACTGTTACACGTGCACTAACAAAAGAGGCGGCTTCCACATATCTGTCTTCTCTGGTATATTATGATTTCGCACAATAACCAACTACCACATAGCTTGATGACTCAGGTGTTAGGACAGTTCATCATTAATCCCAGGGTGGTGGGACCGAATTCAGTGCAAGCCTGAACTTTTGAGGGTTTTTTTTTTTACAATTAATGTTGATATGAATGGCAGATCCTTATTTTTAACATTAAAAAGGTTTTCAATTGAGTGTTAAACTAATTTGCGTCCGTTTGGGTTTTTCTTTCTCGTACGCAGCCATTAGTTAGAAATTAAACCTTGCAGATTTCGTCAGCTATTCAGATTCGTTACTGGTTCAATGTATTTTCTCCGTGATCTGATTGGCGTTGTTTGCGTTTGCTGTGATTAGCCAGAGTGATCAGTTTGGTTTTAGTTTTACGACACTCAGCTCTATTGCATTATAAGAATTCTTCTGGAAGCACATGAGACTGAAATCATTTCTCTGCGGAGATGTGGCCGTGAAAAGAAAACCGAAGTCCAACACTTACAACTAAAAAAAAATTATTGTGTTTCTTAGGGATTTGAGTTCAAATGCTATCACATTCCTACCTCAGGGAGTGTTTGACGAGCTGACTAGTCTGTCGTACCTGTGAGTGTTGAAATTAGTCCGGGTCGGTTGTTGTTTTACTTCATCATACGGTGTCATTAGTTTGAAAACTCCCCAAACTTTTTACGGCTGTTCAGGTTCGTTACTTGTTCACATGCATTTTCTCAGTTAGTGATCTGATTGGCGTTGTTTGCGCTAGCTGTGATTGGCCAGACTAATTACTTTGGTTTTAGTTTTGCAACACTCAGTATTCAATCGTTGTATTGCATTATAAGTCATGAGTGTATAAACCACCAAAGTTGTTAACGATTGGCTTTTTTTTTTGGTCAAGTGAAGGATGCACCAACCACCTAAATTGTTAACAAGTGCATGTCGTATTCAATTTTCTTTTTAATTTCAACAATTCATCGATCTACTTTAGGTACACGTCGTAATTAAGACACGTAGTGAAAAAAATGTCGAAAAGCAACTCAGTCTAGGAAATGTTATTCAGCTGAAGGGCTACACGTGCTCTAAATAAGACCGGTGGCTCCCATTTATCTGTCTTCTCTGGTATTTTATGCTCTCGCACAGTAACCAGCTCCCACATAGCTTGATAGCTATGGTGTTAGGACACCTCACTGGTCATTGCAGGGTCATGGGTTCGAATCCTGTTCAATCCTGAAGGGAGTTCATGCTTTTTTGTTGCAATTGTTGATATGAATGGCAGTTCTTTGTGGTTAACATTAGAAACGTTTTCAATTGAGTGTTGCAGTTAATTCGTGTCAGTTTTGGTTTTTCTTTACTGATGCGCTGTCATAAGATACAAATGATACCTTGCAGATTTTTCTCGGCAAGTTCAGTTTCGTTACTTGTTCATATAAATTTTCTCCGTGATCTGATTGGCGTTGTTTGCGCTTGTTATGACTAGCCAGAATGATTATTGTGGTTTTAGTTTCACGATCCTCGATTGTCAATCGCTATATTGCATTATAAGCATCCTTTTGGAAGCCCATGAGAGTGCAGTCATTTCTGTGTGGGGATATGACCGTGAAACCGAAGTCCAACACTTACAACTAAGAAAAAAGTATTGTGTTTCTTAGGGATTTGAGTTCAAATGCTATCACATTCCTACCTCAGGGAGTGTTTGACGAGCTGACTAGTCTGTCGTACCTGTGAGTGTTGAAATTAGTTCGGGTTGGTTGTTGTTTTACTTCATCATACGGTGTCATTAGTTTGAAAACTCCCCGAACTTTCTTGGCTGTTCAGGTTTGTTCCTTGATCACAATGCATATTCTCAATCAGTGACCTGATTGGCGTTGTTTGGGCTTGCTGTGATTGGGCAGACTAATTACTTTGGTTTTAGTTTTGCGACACTCAGTTTTCAATCGTTGTATTGCATTGTAAGTCATGACTGTATAACCCACCAAAGTTGTTAACGACTGGCTCTTTTTTTTTGGTCAAGTGAAGGATGCACCAACCACCTAAATTGTTAACAAGTGTCGTATTCAATTTTCTTTTTAATTTCAATAATTCATCTACTCTAGGTACACGTCGTAATTAAGACACGTAGGGAAAAAAAATTTCGAAAAACAACTCAGTCTAGGAAATGTTATTCAGCTGAAGGACTACACGTGTTCTTAACAAGACTGGTGGCTCCCATGTATCTGTCCTCTCTGGTATTTTGTGCTCTCGTACAGTAACCAGCTCCCACATAGCTTGATACCTAAGGTGTTAGCGGGACACCTCACTGGTCATCGAAGGGTCATGGGTTCGAATCCTGTTCAATCCTGAAGGGAGTTCAGGCTTTCTTGTTACAATT
The DNA here is from genome assembly GCA_964030785.1 of Siderastrea siderea. NCBI lineage: Eukaryota > Metazoa > Cnidaria > Anthozoa > Scleractinia > Rhizangiidae > Siderastrea > Siderastrea siderea. The sequence goes on along the minus strand of OZ034966.1, from coordinate 30,859,379 downwards.
CTTGATATGAATGAAAGTTCTTTGTGGTTAACATTAGAAACGTTTTCAATTGAGTGTTGCAGTTAATTCGTGTCAGTTTTGGTTTTCCTTTACTGATGCGCTGTCCAGATAGAAATTAATACCCTGCAGATTTTTCTCGGCAAGTTCAGTTTCGTTACTTGTTCACATAAACTTTCTCCGTGATCTGATCGGCGTTGTTTGCGCTTGTTATGATTAGCCAGAATGATTATTGTGGTTCTAGTTTTACGATCCTCGATTGTCAATCGCTCTATTGCATAATAAGAAACCTTTTGGAAGCCCATGAGAGTGTAGTCATTTCTCTGTGGGGATATGACCGTGAAAAGGAAAACCAAGTCCAACATTTCAACCTAAGAATAAATAAATTATTGCGTTTCGTAGGGATTTGTTTTTAAATGCTATCCAATCCCTACCTCACGGAGTGTTTGCCAAGCTGACTAATCTGGATAGGCTGTGAGTAACATTATTCAAACTGTTTGTATGTCCCCGTCATTAGAAAAGAATTAGAAAACAACTGTCGTTGAGGTCCGTCAGAATTGAATGTTAAATGTTGTTGAACTTATTTGGTCGGGCCTTTAGCAGATTAAACTTCCGTCGACTGGATGAAAACTTCAAAGGATAGCCACCCTGGAACAAGACAGTAGAGTAGCTGCAAAAGACTCAGCGCCATTGTTTGTTAAACTCAAGAAAATGCTAGCTAAAGTTGCGAATTTATTCCCCAGAAGAAACAGAAAAACAAATTGGTTAAGTAAAGTATGCATCAGCGGCTAAAGTTGTTAACGACAAGGGCTGTTCTTAGTGACAAAAATTTCGAAAAGCGACTCAAATAAAGAACTGTCCATCAGATAAGGGGATGAAACTCTACAAACAAAACTTGCCGCTTTCTGTTATCCATTTTGCACGGTACGTTAAGAGCTAGCGCATACTGCTCTTCAATTCTTGCGCGCGAAGAAATAGAAAAAGAAATTGATCAAGTAAAGGATGCACCAGCCACCTCAATTGTTAACGACGTCGTAATGAAGACCTGTAGTGTGAAAAATTGCGAAAAGCAGCTCAATGTGAGAAATGATATTCAGATGAAGGGTTACACGTCCACCAATCAGAAGAGGCGGCTTCCATATATCTGTCTTCTCTGGTATATTATGATTTCGCACAATAACCAACTCCCACATTGCTTGATAGCTCAGGTGTTAGAACAGTTCATCATTAATCCCAGGGTGGTGGGACCGAATCCAGTGCAAGCCTGGACTTTTGAGAATTTTTTTTTTTACAATAAATGTTGATATGAATGGCAGATCCTTATTTTTAACATTAAAAAGGTTTCAATTGAGTGTTAAACTAATTTGCGTCCGTGTGAGTTTTTTTTTTTTTATCGTACACAGCCATTAGTTAGAAATTAAACCTTGCAGATTTAGTCAGCTATTCAGATTCGTTACTGGTTCAAATGTATTTTCTCCGTGATCTGCTTGGCGTTGTTTGCGTTTGCTGTAATTGGCCAGAGTGACCAGTTTGGTTTTAGTTTTACGACACTCAATTTTCAATCGCTCTATTGCATTATGAGAATTCTTCTGGAAGCACATGAGACTGAAATCATTTCTGTGCAGGGATGTGGACGTGAAAAGAAAACCGACGTCCAGCACTTAAAACTAAGAAAAAATTATTGTGTTTCTTAGGGATTTGAGTTCAAATGCTATCACATTCCTACTTCAGGGAGTGTTTGACGAGCTGACTAGTCTGTGGTACCTGTGTGTGTTGAAATTAGTTCGCGTTGGTTGTTGTTTTACTTTATCATACGGTGTCATTAGTTTGAAAACTCCCCGAACTTTTTTCGGCTGTTCAGGTTCGTTACTTGTTCACATGCATTTTCTCAGTTAGTGATCTGATTGGCGTTGTTTGCGCTAGCTGTGATTGGCCAGACTAATTACTTTCGTTTTAGTTTTGCGACACTCAGTTTTCAATCGTTGTATTGCATTATAAGTCATGAGTGTATAAACCACCAAAGTTGTTAACAACTGGCTTTTTTTTTGGTCAAGTGAAGGATGCACCAACCACCTAAATTGTTAACAGGTGTCGTATTCAATTTTCTTTTTAATTTCAATAATTCATCGATCTACTTTAGGTACACGACGTTATTAAGACACGTAGTGAAAAAAATGTCGAAAAGCAACTCAGTCTAGGAAATGTTATTCAGCTGAAGGGCTACACGTACTCTAAACAAAACCGGTGGCTCCCATTTATCTGTCTTCTCTGGTATTTTATGCTCTCACACAGTAACCAGCTCCCACATAGCTTGAGACCTAAGGTGTTAGGACACCTCACTGGAGGGTCATGGGTTCGAATCCTGTTCAATCCTGAAGGGAGTTCAGGCTTTTTTGTTACAGTTGTTGATATGAATGGCAGTTCTTTGTGGTTAACATTAGAAACGTTTTCAATTGAGTGTTGCAGTTAATTCGTGTCAGTTTTGGTTTTTCTTTACTAATGCGCTGTCATAAGATAGAAATGATGCCTTGCAGATTTTTCTCGACAAGTTCAGTTTCGTTACTTGTTCGCATAAATTTTCTCCGTGATCTGATTGGCGTTGTTTGCGCTTGTTGTGACTAGCCAGAATGATTATTGTGGTTTTAGTTTTACGATCATCGATTGTCAATCGCTCTACTGCATTATAAGAATCCTTTTGGAAGCCCATGAGAGTGCACTCATTTCTGTGTGGGGATATGACCGTGAAAAGAAAAACCAAGTCCAACATTTCAACCTAAGAACAAATAAATTATTGCGTTTCATAGGTTTCTGTCTTCAAATGCTATCAAATCCCTACCCCACAGAGTGTTTGCCAAGTTGACTAATCTGAAGCGGCTGTGAGTAACATTATTCAAACTGTTTGTATGTCCCTGTCATTAGAAAAGAATTAGAAAACAGCTGTCGCTGAGGTCCGACCGAATTGAATGTTAAATGTTTGTTGAACTTATTTGGTTCGGCCTAATAATCAGATTAAACTTCCGTCGACTGGATGGAAACTTCAAAGGACAGCCACCCTGGAACAAGACAGTAGAGTAGCTGCAAAAGACTCAGCGCCAATGTTTGTTTAACTCAAGAAAATGCTAGCTAAAGTTGCGAATTTATTCCCCAGAAGAAACAGAAAAACAAATTGGTTAAGTAAAGTATGCATCAGCCGCCAAAGTTGTTAACGATAAGGGCTGTTCTTAGTGACAATAATTTCGAAAAGCGACTCAAATAAAGAGCTGTTCATCAGATAAGGGGATGAAACTCTACAAACAAAACTCGCAGCTTTCTGTTATCCATTTTGCACGGTAAATTAAGAGCTACCGCATAGCTCTTTATTTCTTGCGCGCGAAGAAACAGAAAAAGAAATTGATCAAGTAAAGGATGCACCAGCCACCTAAATTGTTAACGACGTCGTAATGAAGACATGTAATGTGAAAAATTGCGAAAAGCAGCTCAATGTAAGATATGTTATTCAGATGAAGGGTTGCACGTGCACCAAACAAAATAGGCGGCTTCCAGATCTGTCTTCTCTAATATATTATGATTTCGCAGAACAACCAGCTCCCACGATAGCTCAGCTGTCAGGACAGTTCATCGATAATCACAGGGTGGTGGGACCGAATCCAGTGCAACCCTGAGCTTTTCGGGTTTTTTTTTTTTACAATTAATGTTGATATGAATGGCAGATTCTTATAGTTAACATTAAAAAGGTTTTCAATTGAGTGTTAAACTAATTTGCGTCCGTTCGGGTTTTTCTTTCTCGTACGCTGCCATTGGTTAGAAATTGAACCTTGCAGATTTAGTCGGCTATTCAGATTCGTTACTGGTTCAAATGTATTTTCTCCGTGATCTGATTGGTGTTGTTTGCGTTTGCTGTGATTGGCCAGAGTGATCAGTTTTGTTTTAGTTTTACGATACTCAACTTTCAATCGCTCTATTTAGGAATTTGCCTTCAAATGCTATCACATTTCTACCCCAGGGAGTGTTTGACGAGCTGACTAGTCTGTGGTACCTGTGAGTGTTGAAATTAGTTTGGGTTGGTTGTTGTTTTACTTTATCATACGGTGTCATTAGTTTGAAAACTCCCCGAACTTTCTTGGCTGTTCAGGTTCGTTACTTGTTCACATGAATTTTCTCAGTGATCTGATTGGCTTTGTTTGTGCTTGCTGTGATTGGCCAGACTAATTACTTTGGTTTTAGTTTTCGGACACTCAGTTTTCAATCGTTGTATTGCATTATCAGTCACGAGTGTATCAGCCACCAAAGTTGTTACAATTGGCTTTTTTTTGGTCAAGTGAAGGATGTACCAACCACTTAAATTGTTAACAAATGCCGTATTCAATTTTCTTTTTAATTTCAATAATCCATCTACTTGAGGTACACGTCGTAATTAAGACACGTAGAGAAAAAAATGTCGAAAAGCAACTCAGTCTAGGAAATGTTATTCAGCTGAAGGGCTACACGTGCTCTAAACAAAACCGGTGGCTCCCATTTATCTGTCTTCTCTGGTATTTTATGCTCTCGGACAGTAACCAGCTCCCACATAGCTTGATAGCTAAGGTGTTAGGACACCTCACTGGCCATCGAAGGGCCATGGGTTCGAATCCTGATCAATCCCGAAGGGAGTTCAGGCTTTTTTGTTACAATTGTTGATATGAATGGCAGTTCTTTGTGGTTAACATTAGAAACGTTTTCAATTGAGTGTTGCAGTTAATTCGTGTCAGTTTTGGTTTTTCTTTACTGATGCGCTGTCATAAGATAGAAATTATACCCTGCAGATTTTTCTCGGCAAGTTCAGTTTCGTTACTTGTTCACATAAATTTTCTCCGTGATCTGATTGGCGTAATTTGTGCTTCTTCTGATTAGCCAGAATAATTAGTGTGGTTTTAGTTTTACGATCCTCGATTGTCAGTCGCTCTATTGCATTGTAAGAATCCTTTTGGAAGCCCATGAGAGTGCACTCATTTCTGTGTGGGGATATGACCATGAAAAGGAAAACCAAGTCCAACATTTCAACCTAAGAATAAATAAATTATTGCGTTTCGTAGGGATTTGTCTTCAAATGCTATCAAATTCCTACCTCACAGAGTGTTTGCCAAGCTGACTAATCTGCGGTCGCTGTGAGTAACATGATTCAAACTGTTTGTATGTCCCCGTCATTAGAAAAGCGTTAGAAAACAACTGTCATTGAGGTCCGACCGAATTGAATGTTAAATGTTGTTGAACTTATTTGGTCGGGCCTTTAGCAGATTAAACTTCCGTCGACTGGATGAAAACTTCAAAGGACAGCCACCCTGGAACAAGACAGTAGAGTAGCTGAAAACGTCTTAGCGCCAATGTTGGTTAACCTCAAGAAAATGCTAGCTAAAGTTGCGACTTTATTCCCATGAAGAAACAGAAAAACAAATTGTTTAAGTGGAGTATGCATCAGCCGCCAAAGTTGTTAACGATAAGGGCTGTTTTTAGTGACAAAAATTTCCAAAAAGCTGTACAAACAAAACTCGCGGCTTGTTTTTATCCATTTTCGCACGTACATTAGGGGCTAGCGCATAGCTCCTCAATTCCCGCGCACGAAGAAATAGAAAAGCAAATTGGTCAAGTAAATGATGTACCAGCCACCTAAATTCTTAACGAATGTCTTTTTATTTTTTAATTTCTCATAAGTAATCTGCTTGAGGTAGACGTCGTAATGAAGACCTGTAGTGGGAAAAATTGCGAATAGCAGCTCAATGTAAGAAATGTTATTCAGATGAAGGGTTACACGTGCACTAAACAAAAGAGGCGGCTCCAATATATCTGTCCTCTCTGGTATATTATGATTTCGCACAATAACCAGCTCCCACATGGCTTGATAGCTCAGGTGTTAGGACAGTTCATCGATAATCACAGGCCGGTGGGACCGAATCCCGTGCAAGCCTTAAACGTTTCGGGATTTTTGTTACAATTAATGTTGATATGAATGGCAAATCCTTATAGTTAACATTAAAAAGGTTTTCAATTGAGTGTAAAACTAATTGGCGTCCGTTCGGGTTTTTCTTTATCGTACGCTGCCATTAGTTAGAAATTAAACCTTGCAGATTTATTAGTTGGCTATTCAGATTCGTTACTGGTTCAAATGTATTCTCCGTGATGTAATTGGCGTTGTTTGGGTTTGCTGTGGTTGGCCAGAGTGATTACTTTGGGTTTAGTTTTACGACACTCAATTTTCAATCGCTCTATTATATTACAAGGATCCTTCTGGAAGCCTATGAGACTGAAATCACTTCTGTGTGGGGATATGCCTGTGAAAAGAAAACCGAAATCCAACACTTAAAACTAAGAAAAAATGATTGTGTTTCTTAGGTATTTGACTTCAAATGCTATCACATTCCTACCTCAGGGAGTGTTTGACCAGCTGACTATCACAGAAAAAGTGAGAGTGTTATGGTAACACCGAAAAAGTGTAAATTTTTGCAGCTGTGTGAACACCAATTAAGTGTAAAAGTAACGCCAACATGGTGTACATTTACACCACAATAGTGTGAACCACTAACAATTCTGATTTGGATTGGGTAAAAAAACACCAACACAGTGTTATGTAGACGCGGAATTCGGGAAAGTTTACACTAACATTGTGTACTTGTGACACCCAAATGGTGTAAAACAACTTGCAGCTGTGTGCACACCAAAACAAGGTTAATTTACACCAGATATAATTTTACACTAAAATTGTGTACTTGTGACACCCGAATGGTGTAAAACAACTTGCAGCTGTGTGCACACCGAAACAAGGCTAATTTACACCAGAGATAATTTTGCACTAAAATTGTGTAAAATAACACTTTCAACTTTGTTGAATAACACCCTCCACGTGTTATGTTAACAGTGTTCTAGTGTACTTCAACACTAAAATAAAAGATGCATGTGGGCTACTTAAACATTGTAATCATTGCTGCTGAAGGAGACAGACATCACTAGTTTCCAAATTTATTTCACAGTGGATATTTATTTGGTATACTATACCTTAAAACAAAATGCGTCCAAAAATACGCTTTTTTTGCCAAAAACAATAAGTCTACATGTAGAAAAATAAACCTTTCAGTGCAACCGTGGAAACTCACTATAAATTACAAAGATGCTTCTCTAATGCCTTAGAATTCAATAAAGTAGTGACACTGAGTAAGATAAGTATAAAAAATATGAAAGCTACAAAGATTCCAGTCCAAACAGTGCATTAACTTCTGTATGCTTCATTTTTGTTAACGTCTAAGTTGATGTGCCGAAATAATGAAAACCAAACCCATACAAAAATAAAAGGCCTTTCAAAAGGCATTTTGATTTAAAGTACTTTTCTAGTTGTTATAGAAAAATGAAGTCAACAAATGCAGATTGAGTGATTTTGATGATAAACCACACCCAGTTCAGAAACCATCTCCATCTGATTCATCAATCCACTGTATAAAAAAAAAGAAAAGATAAAAATTAGTAATGCTATATTAATTACCCACTTGTACGCACCATGATTAGGTAATACTGAATGTCACTTATTCAAGTTTATTCCTTTTTGCGCCAAGATCTGGAAACAAACTTATTTTGGTCAGCTATATACAAAATTTAAAAAAATTCCACTACAGCTCTAAACGAAAACAGCCCTCAGTAACACTTATTGTTCAGTTAGATGGAATACTCTGTCAGACAGTTGTACATACATGTACTGTATTGCTCAGTCTGTTAAGTGTTAAATACGTGGTCAGTATTGTATACCACTCAGTCAATTGAGCAAACCACTCAATCAGTTCACTCAGTTGTTTATACCACTAGATCAGTTATGTGGATCACTCAGTAAGTTGAGTAATATTACATACAGTCTTTATACCACTTGGAAGAGCAGGGTGGACCACCAGTTTGACACTCAGTCAGTTGTGACTAAATGTACCTGTCTTGTCTACTAAGTCAGTTATGTGCACCACTAAGAACACATAACGTTTACAACTGTGTTTCACTCAGTCATTTATCACCCTGTGAGTTGTGTGCACCACTTGCTAACTTGTAAGTACCACCCAGTTACTTGATCAGTTACGGCTACCACTCAGTCAGTTGTGTACACCACTGGGTCAGTTGTATCATTCAGGTCAGTTGTCAGTTGTGAGTAATGCTCCTTCAGTTGTGGAACCACTCAGTGAAATGTGTGGATAACTCCACACAACTCACTTAGTGAACTGACTTAACAGCTGTAGTGAAAAACACAACTGGCACAGTGGTACACAAAACTGACCGAGCAGTCTATACAATTGACCAGTTGATATAAACTGCTGAGTGAAACGTATATTCAATTCAGTGAGTGACAACATGGCTTTAACTGAGTGGTATGCTGGTCAGTTGTGTGTATCACTCAGTCAGTTTTGGACCACTCTATATGTAAACAACATTTGAAGAAGTTAGTGGAAAGTCCCCTAAGAGATTTTTTTTGGTCAATTTTTTTAGCTTGAAAGTGCCTGAATTTTAGCATGCGGGCTTCAATTTATACAGAGAACATGCCGTGTTTTTTCCTGCCGGTTTACACTTAGTTTTCCAGAAAAGGCCAAAAAATGAGGCCCCCTCTTTTGTTTTCTTTTGTTAAAAACCTAAACAAAAGAAACCAATTTAATAAATCCTTTGCTTCATGAAACAAAAGAACGAAATCAACAGAGCGACCAATGCTTTGTTTGATGTGTTTGGTAACTTGTGTATATTATTCAGTAAGTTGGATGTATCACCAGTCTGTTCCTGTTTACAACTGTACATGTAGGCAATGAGGGCCAGGACTCTACTGCAGTACAATCTGACCCTCTGCTACTTTGATGGAAAAAAAAATGGCAATGCTATTATGCTGTCTTTTCCCCCCTTGCAAGATTTGTGAGTTAATTTTGTCTGTCCTGTCTTGGCAAATTCTGATAAATAATCACTATCTTTGAAGAAGCACAGACCAAGTAATGAGCGGGTAGCAGTCACTCAACATTGGAGTTAGTTAAAAGTGGAAAACCACTTTACACAACTGTGCAAGGCACACTGTGTCCTTCAGAGGGCGACATTAAATTCAAAATGAAAAGAGAAAGTAAAATATTTCTCGATTGATTTTTCTATTCTCATTTTTTTTGTTCCGCTCTGACAAATTCTGATAAATAATCACCACCTTTGAAGGAGCACAGTCCAAGTAATGAGCAGAGTTCATGCTGGTTTGTGGATATAAAATTCAAGGAGTATTCAAGGAGTGTTCATGGCAAGTTTACTTCGTCTTGCATTATCTTTTGATATGTTTTCATTGGTCAATAGCAACTTTAAAAAAGCCCCCCCCCCCCCCAGGATATAAAATGCATTTTAAGGAAAATGACCACAAATGCAACATCAATATCAAGTCTGTAATAATTCATAAACAGGGAAGCAGAACAAGTTCATAGTTCTTACGGGACCAAAAGGCTTGTATGTGGTGAAGAAAACCAAACACATAATCCAATAAAGCAACACTACACCAAACAATAATCTCAACAATAATCTTAACAACAATATAGTCTGAAAGCAATGTTTGTGTTTTTCACTGAAAGTTGATGGCAGACACACTGACAACAACACTGAGGTACAACAGGCTTTTGGAAAGGATAAAATTGTTATAATTCTGGCCCGAAATCTTTAAAACTCCTGAACACACAGAATGGCAGTAAAACATGATTTTAGTGTCTCTATCTGATCATGAAAATGGTCTGCAATAGGAACTGGTTTTGCAGAATCCATAACGCATGTTTGGTGTTTTGCTCCTTCCATATGAAATTTCAAAGCTGCTTGGCCTATGCTCGCTTATTTAAACTTTCGGCAGCACAGCCTACAACAGGCAGCACGTTTATAATCTTTGACACCTTGTAGCCAACCTTATTACACAACGTCTACAAGCTAAATCAGAATTGAGAACACGTTCACCTCCGCCAGGCATTTCGATTCATGTTTAGATGAGTTTTCGTCCGCTCACCCTAACTACGCATACAAGACGTCCAAGATGGCTTCCACCTGATCACATAGTTAAGAAACTGATCCCAGAATGCAATGCATACAACACAGAATTCCACCCAGCATGTAACAGCACAGGCTGAGACGCATATTTTCGAAAATTCTGTCTCCGATTTTAAAATCTGCACTCAATGTTTATAAAATCTGCGCTTTTCAAGCACCCTTGAAATCTAAAATTAAATTCCAGGACTTTTCAAGGACTTCAAGGAGTAGCATGATCCCTGAATGAGCGGACAGAAGCCACTCAACATTGGAGCTGGTTAAAAGTGGAAAACCACTTCACACAACTACACAAGGCACACTGTGTCCTTCAACGTGAGGGTGACATTGAATTCAAAATTTAAAAGTGAAAGTAAAAGATGTGTCATTTAACCTTTCTATTCTGAAATATTTTTCTGTGTTGCTTTAAGAAATTCTCATAAAAAAATCACCATCTTTGAAGGAGTACAGGCCAAGTAATGAGCGGGCAACAGCCACTCAACATTGGAGCTGGTTAAAAGCGGAAAACCACTTTACACAACTATGCAAGGCACACTGTATCCTTCAGAGAGAGGGTGGCATTGAATTCAAAATGAAAAGAGAAAGTAAAAGATTTGTCAGTTGATTTTTCTATTCTCATTTTTTCTGTTCTGCTCTGGCAAACTCTGATAAATAATCACCACCTTTGAAGGAACACAGTCCAAGTAATGAGCGGGTAGAAGCGACATTGTATTCAACGACTTTTGGCGCCAAATTTCCATAAAATTATTCAAATTGTTATCTTAAAACTGACACGTTTGGGCCATCTGTATTCTTTATTTCGTACTAGGCTACTTTTCTCACATTAGTAAAGGTCATTAACTGTGTTTGGCGATATTTTGGACCACATTATTCAAATACAACAAAACCGCCGTTCATAAACAATCAAATTTATAACCGACTGCAAATGGCGCTCGTTTCGAACACCCGAAAAACCATTCATCGAACTGTTTCATTTTACTCACAATAAAAGCATTCCAGAAACCAGAATGTACTAAGAATAAACGACAAGTACACGAAAAGAATCGAAAATCGCTTGAAGCATGTTTGTTTCGTCATTCTGTGCTAGCGTGCGCACAGCACATCAAAAGCAGCGAGGCACCGCTGACCGCAATAACTGTCGGGCAGTAGTAGACAATCCCCTCGTGAAGAAAGTAAAAAAAACACACTATCATCTGTACTGACCATTAATATTTAATTCAATCCCTGCCGAAAAGACAAATTATACATATGACACTCCCCTAAAATGTGGCGTAATCCAATGTCCGCCACTGCTAGTGCAACTTGCATTCAGCTTGTCTCACCAGGGTTCACCGGGGCAATTTGCTATATTCGCTGCAACCCTTATTATCTTCCTGGCTTATGGTAAACCTTTTGCGCATAAGCTGCTCACGAAAACAAATAATCAGAATGTCCCTCGTATTATATTGTATTTAATGGCGGATTTGTTTTCAGATCTTATAAAAAGGTAGTTATTTTGAGCTATCCACCAGTCTAAACAGCAAACCTATCTTGTCAGCTACCTTGTACAGTAACTTCTATTTGATCGTAAGCTGATTTTGCTGCCCAGACGTCATATGTGGAGGTGATCTAGTCGTTTTAGTAAGTTGCCTGATCGATGCCCGACAAGAAAACGTAATTGACATTTGGTGTTACTTTACACCTTGTTCGTACTTGACTTACACGATGCAGTGTAAAATTACATACCAGCGGTGTTAAATCCTGAAAAAACCTTGCAAGGTTTTTGCTACACAGCTTTAGTGTAAAAAACATCAAGAAGGTGCTGCATCCTGATTCGATTACACCATTTTGGTGTTATCTAACGCAAAACTAGTGTAATGTTGTAATTACACTCTGTCAGTGTCGTGGTAAAGCGAATATCGCGTAAATTTATACCACTCTCAGTGTTATTTAACACACTCGATTTTCCTGTGTAATCTGTGTTACCTGTGAGCGTTGAAATTAATTCGGATTGGTTGTTGTTTTACTTTCTCCTACGGCCTGATTAGTTTGAAAACTTACGGAACTTTCTCGGCTATTGAGATTGGTTAATTGATCACATGTATTTTCTCCGTGATCTTATTGGCGTTGTTTGCGCTTGCTGTGATTTTTTTATTAGCCAGAGTAATTACTTTGGTTTTAGTTTTACGACCCGGCTCAGTTTTCGGTCGTTCTATTGCATTATAAGTAACTTGTGCATCAGCCACCAAACATTTTAACGATTGGCTTTTTTTTTATGTAAGTCAGTTAAATAAAGTATACGTCCTAATAAAGGCTGTTCTTAGTGACAAAAAGTTCGAAAAGAGACTCAAATAAAGAGCTGTTCATCAGAGAAGGGGTGAAGGGCTTACATTGTACAAACAAAATTTGCGTCCTTCTTCTGTCCATTTTGCACGGTGTATTAGGAGCTAGCGCTTAGCTTCCACTTCCCCACGAAGAGAACGAAAAACAAATTGGTCAAGTAAAGGATGCACCAGCCACCTAAATTGTTAACAAATGTAGTATTTAATTTTCTTTTTAATTTCAATAATCGCAGTGTCATGGGTTCGAATCCTGTTCAATCCTGAAGGGAGTCCAGGCTTTTCTGTTACAATTGTTGATATGGATGGCAGTTCTTTGTGGTTAACATTAGAAACGTTTTCAATTGAGTGTTGCAGTTAATTCGTGTCAGATTTGGTTTTTCTTTACTGATGCTCTGTCATTTTTCTCGGCAAGTTCAGTTTCGTTATTTGTTCACATTGTTCACGAATCGTTACTTGTTCACGAATTGTTCATTCGTTACTTGTTCACAAGAAGAAACAGAAAAACAAATTGGTTAAGTGAAGTATGCATCAGCCACCAAAGTTGTTAAGGATCTTTTTGGAAGCCCATGAGAGTGCAGTCGTTTCTGTGTGGGAATATGACCGTGAAAAGGAAAACCAAGTCCAACATTTTAACCGAAGAATAAATAAATTATTGTGTTTTCGTTTTCACGCCATCTCGAGAGCTCCTAGAGTCTCCTCTTTACCTCTTTAAACCATCATTTCTCCTTTTTTACGCTCCCAGAGCACACTCTTTACTTCGTTTTCTCCTTTTTCCCTCCTTTCTCTTTCTCTTTTTGGCCCCCCCCCCCCACCCCCCCAGGTTTTTGAAAAACGCACTTGACAACACAAAGCGCAGAATAGAATACAGGCAATTAGCATAATTACCATAACGAAGAACGAGACTTACTAACACTGGAACAATAGGGCTATAACAACCACAGGTAGCCAAAGCTTTAGTTATGACTGAAAATCAATAAAATTATGTGAAATTGACAGTATTTCTTTGTTTATATCTTACTTAGTTGCTATTTAGCAAAGACATCCTAATTTATCCTCCCAACGAGTATTATAATTATGAAAGGTGATACCACAGGCAGCCCAAGCTAAGGTTGAGAGCTGCGCATAGACAGACTGTTTTTTCCACGCTATGCATAATAATGAGATCAGCACACTATGCATAATAATGACATCGGCAGCATTTTAGAGTTTGTATGGAAATGATACAAAACGTCTCAAATTGCCACAAATCAGAAAGAAGTCGAAATAAAAAAGATTTGCCTTATTTCATTGTTGTATTGGTCATTATTTGAGGGCTTCCTGGGCTGGTTTGCAGCTTTTTGGGCGAGAAATTGAGGTTTATATTTTTCATCAGTTACTGAACGTTTAGAATTAATTAAAGGCAGGAAACAATTTCACACTGCACCTCACTTGAGGTTCGATAAATTCCATCACAATAAACCAATTGCCCTACAACTTCAAAGGTATATTCTTGGGTCTTGCGCATACCTCTGTTCTTTCTCATGGGTTCCAGATCCTATTTTAAGCCGTCGAAAATCCCTCTAAAATACGAAACTCGCCTTTCCTGGTATGCGTTTTTATTTGAAGTGCACACATGAATCATTGCGAGCCGCGTTTCGACGACAAAATGTCCCTCAGCCGGGGACAGGCTGAGTGAGATTGTCGACATTAGCAAACACGACACAGCGGAGTCCAGAGAGGTCGGTTTACAGAAATAGAGAAATATTAGAGCGGCTGACCGTGACCGTGGAAAATACCCACCACAATTTCCATTCCTTTGAAAGCCGGTGCAATTTTTTTTCTAGATGGAAATTGCTCCTCGTCTCTGCTTCTAAATTTCGACAACATTTTTTTAGCGGTAAACAGGTAATGTGACGGAACAAATCACTATGCTAATATATTGTCGCACGAAGACATTAAAGCGTGCTCGTGGCGTCAAGTAAGGCGACTAAATTTCACGGGCGTGCCAATAGTTTTCTATTTCCCTCGAACCGACCTCTCTGGACTCCGCAGTGTCGCCTTCTGCTTGTGGACAATCTCACTCATCCTCTCCTCGGCTGAAGGACATTTTGTCGTCGAAACGCGGCTCGCAATGATTCATGTGTGCACTTCAAATGAAAACGCATACCAGGAAAGGCGAGTTTCGTATTTAAGAGGGATTTTCGACGGCTTAAAATAGGATCTGGAACCCATGAGAAAGAACAGAGGTATGCGCAAGACCCAAGAATACACCTTTGAAGTTGTAGGGCGATTCGTTTATTGTGATGGAATTTATCGAACCTCAAGTGAGGTGCAGTGTGAAACTGTTTCCTGCCTTTAATTAATTCTAAACGTTCAGTAACTGATGAAAAATATAAACCTCAATTTCTCGCCCAAAAAGCTTCAAACCAGCCCAGGAAGCCCTCCAATAATGACCAATAAAACAATGAAATAAGACAAATCTTTTTTATTTCGACTTCTTTCTGATTTGTGGCAATTTGAGACGTTTTGTATCATTTCCATACAAACTCTTAAATGTTGCCGATGTCATTATTATGCATAGCGTGGAAAAAACAGTCTAATTTATGCGCAGCTCTCAACCTTAGCTTGGGCTGCCTGTGGTGATACACAATTCATCGCACTTAGCATACCTCTGTTCATTAAATGAGCAACATTTCTTGATATTTCTTAATATTTTCTTGCGGCATTAATTTCCACTTACAATTTCCTAAAACCAGAATAAATCCATAGTGAAGAAACAACTATACTCCAGAAAAGTTCCATCTTTCCTAACGTTTGTCACCATAAAACGGCAATATTTTGAGCTTCTTGTACAAGAAATCAAATGTCGGCATTCGACCGCTGATCTCTGCGCACAAATATTTGCAAATATGCTAATTTCATCTCACTGTTCTCTTCACATTGGACAATTCGTGCAAGAACATTAACATGACAAAATCTAATGTGTGGGGTTGCGACGTTTCATGCGTGAAGCGTGGCTATTTGCGCTTGCTTACCGTCCGCACCTCCCCGACATGTCCGATTTATTTAGCATATTTGCATATATTTGTGCGCAGAGGTCGGCAGTCGAATACCGACATTTGATTTCTTGTGCAGGAAGCTTAAAATATTACCGTTTTATGTTGACGAAAGTTGGGAAATATGGAACTTTTCCGGAATATAGTTGTTTCTTCACTACGAATTTAGTTAGAAAATAAAACTTGCAGATTTTTCTCGGCTAGTCAGATTCGTAACTTGTTCACATGTATTTTCTACGTGTTGTGATTGGCGTTGTTTGCGGTTACTGTGATTGGCCAGAGTGACTATTGTGGTTTTAGTTTTACGACACCCAGTTAATTGTCAATCGCTCTATTGAATTATAAGCCGAATCCTTTTGGAAGCCCATGAGACTGAAATCATTTCTTTGTGGGCATATGACCGTGAAACGGAAGGCCAAGTCCAACATTTTAACCTGAGAACAAATAAATCATTACGTTTTGTAGGAGTTTGTCCTCAAATGCCATCGCATCCCTACCTCACGGAGTGTTTGCCAACCTGACTGATCTGAGGGCGCTGTGAGTAATAAGAATTGACTCTATCAACCTGTTTATATGCCTTCCTCATAAGGAAACAATTGAAAAACAAGTGTCCTTAAGGAACTACCGAATTGAAGGATATTGAATTTGTTTGTCGGGCCTTTAGTGGATTACACTCTGGTCAAGTAGACAATATCCTTTTCAAGAAAGAGCCACTGGTAATCAAGACTGGAGAGTGGCTGCAATGCACCAAACACAAAGACTATTAAAAACGAGAAATTTAGGTCCGAATTTAGGCCTCTAGCAGATTAAAGTGGCTCGCGGCTATTTAGATAGCTTTATTAGGAAGTAAAATCATTGCAGCGCCCGGGCCGGCTGAAATGTGACCTACTTTACAGTGTAAATATTAAAAATATATATGAATATATGATAACTACTATAAAAAGGGTAAAATATAGCCTATAATATAATAAAAAATGGGAAACATCAATACTAATAATACTAATAATTAAAATTACTACTAATAATTAAAACTGTTTTCCATAATAAAAGTGTTTTTAAACCTATTTGTCTTACAAATCGGTAGTTTAAAGTATCCCTGGCTTTGGGTGCAATAGGTGGACCCGTTGCGTGGCGGTAGCAGTTCATGAAGCTTGTGGCTTTGATCCCTTACAATTTGGTCGAATAGAGCTTTACTCAAAGCCTGCCTCCTTTATTTATGAGCGCGGAGGCTCCATTTTATAAATCGAATTTTCGGCAAGTAAGCGTTCACCGATTTCAGTAAGTTTTGGTGTTCTAAACAAAAAATGTTCGAATTTCACAAAACTTTTAGTTTAGGGGAACAAATTCCACGATTAAGAGACACAAGCGTCATTTAAAGACCAACCCTTTCAGGAAAACGCAAATAATTTTTTTACTGGGAGTTTCCGATCTTTACCGATTTTTCAGCAGAGGTTTAGGTGGTATCAAGCTGTCAAAAAATCTGTGCGATCTTACCATTACATTAGTGTTCTTGCAACAGCTTCGGCAATTGCACAAGCATCTAAACATAATATTTTGAAGCCAAAATTCAACAATCAACTGTACAGAAATTTCTACCCAGCCGATTTCGTAGAAACTTGCTCACAATAAACCTTGAAGTCTTAGAACTTATTGAGCTTAATTAGAAAAAAATCTAATCCTTGTTTAATGGTAATATTTGCTCGCAGAGTAGCTTCAAAGGACTCAACGCCAGTATTGACGTATAGTAAAAAGAAAAAACTTGCTAGCTAAAGTAGTGACCTTTATTCACCTGGAGAGACAGAAAAACAAATTGGTTAAGGAAAGTATGCATTAGCCACCAAAGTTGTCAACGACTGGCTTATTTTTAATTGTAGAAAGTCATCTGGATAAAATATGCGTCCTAAACAAAACTCGCAAAGAAAAAACAAACGGTCAAGTGAAGGATAGCACCAGCCACCTAAATTGTTAACGAATGTCTCATTCATTTTTCTTTTTAATTTCAATAATTCATCTGCTTGAGACACGTCGTAACTAAGGCTGTCCTTAGTGAGAAAAATTTCGAAAAGCGACTCGGATAAAGAGGTGTTCATCAGATAAGGGGGTGAAACTGTACAAACGAAACTCGCGGCTTTCCTTTATCCATTTTGCACGGTACATTAGGAGCTAGCACATAGCTCCTCAATTCCCGCGCGCGTAGAAATAGAAAAACAAATTGGTCAAGTAAAAGCGGGATGCTCCAGCCACTTAAAAAAAACAACAACAAAAAGCACCAGCTTAGCTTGCCTCTCTGGCGAAATTCTACCTAGTACACATTTTCATATTTCTGTCTCTAAATTACTTTTCTGAGGTTCCTTTAGGCTCTCGCAAGTCTCGGTGACTTGCGGTGTCACGCAATTGTTTACAATGCGAAAGCCATATTTTCGATGAACTCGAGGCCCTGCGGGTCACTTAAAACGATTTGCCCAAGGATTTCTTTTCATATTCCAATAAAGCAGTATATAAATAAGCCACAGAAAGTCATTTTATGAAATTCTAAGTTATCGCCCATAGTCAAAATTTTCCACATTTTAGAGCTAAAATTTGGTTGCAAAAAACTCTCAATTATAGCGTATTTTTGTAAAACTGTTTCGGGCATAAAAGTAACCTAGATTTTAGCGTCGAAACCGCTGCGAAATGCTGCGATCTCAAGTGGTGCGCCGACCGAGTTCGCAACAGAACCGACAAGGCAAATTTGAACTTTTTGCGTGAACTTTATCGTCTAATTTTTTTTCGCCTAAACTGAACTTTTCGCCTTCCACCAAAAAGACAACTGAGTATTCTTTTGAACTTTTTTTTTCCATTAACAAATTTGTTTTTGACTTTTGGTGTCTTTGCTTGTTTTGCTACAACGCGGATCACCATGGGTTTTCGCGCCAAAAACACGGGATTCAGCACAGGGTTATATCCAGTGTGTGCCACTCATATTGGAGACCCTGTGGTGCAGACGGACGGACAGTCACTTGACTATTACGACACTACCAAAATTTCTTGGCTTGATAGGTTACCAAATTTGCTTAGCAATGGTGCTCCACTGACGCGCTAGCGCGTAGGCTCTGCTATAAGTAGCAGTTTTTTGCAGTTAACATTAGAAACGTTTTCAATTGATTGTTGCAGTTAATTCGTGTCAGTTTTGCGTTTTCTATACTGATATGCTGTCATTAGATAGAGATTATACCTTGCAGATTTTTCTAGGCTATTTCAATTTTGTTACTGGTTCATATAAACTTTCTCCGTGATCTGATTGGCGTTGTTTGCGCTTCTTCTGATTAGCCAGAATGATTATTGTGGTTTTTAGTTTCACGATCCTCGATTGTCAATCGCTCTATTGCATGATAAGAATCCTCTTGGAAGCCCATGAGAGTGCAGTTATTTCTGTGTGGGGAAATGACCGTGAAAAGGAAAAACAAGGCCCACATTTTAACCTAAGAATGATTAAATTATTGCGTTCGTAGGCATTTCTCTTCAAATGCTATCAAATCCCTACCTCACGGAGCGTTTGCCAAGCTGACTAAGCTGGGATGGCTGTGAGTGATATGATGCAAACTGTTTGTATGTCCCCCTCATTAGAAAAGCATTAGAAAGCAACTTTCGTTGAGGTCCGACCGAATTGAATGCTAAATGTTGTTGAACTTGTTTGGCCGGGCCTTAAGCCGATTAAACTTCCGTCGACTGGTTGAAAACGTCAAAGGACAGCCACCCTGGAACAAGACCGTAGAGTAGCTGCAAAAGACTCAGCGTGAATGTTTGCTAAACTCACGAAAATGCTAGCTAAAGTTGCGAATTTATTCCCCAGAAGAAACCGAAAAACAAACTCGTTAAGTAAAGTATGCATCAGCTGCCAAAGTTGTTAACGACAAAGGCTGCTCTTAGTGACAAAAATTTCTAAAAGCGACTCAAATGGAGAGCTGTTCATCAGATAAGGTGGTGAAACTGTACAAACAAAACTCGCGGCTTTCTTTCATCCATTTTACACGGTACATTAGGAACTAGCGCATAGTTCCTCAATTCCTGCGCGCATAGAAATAGAAAAACAAATTGGTCAAGTAAAGGATGCACCAGCCACCTAAATTCTTAACGAATGTCTCATTATTATTTTTAATTTCCCATAAGTAATCTACTTGAGGTAGACGTCGTAATGAAGACGTGGTGTGAAAAATTGCGAATAGCAGCTCAATGTAAGAAATGTTATTCAGATGAAGGGTTACACGTGCACTAGACAAAAGAGGTAGCTTCCATATATCTGTCTTCTCTGGTATATTATGATTTCGCACAATAACCAGCTCCCACGTAGCTTGATAGCTCAGGTGTTAGGACAGTTCATCGATAATTGCAGGATGGTGGGACCGAATCCCATGCAAGCCTGAACTTTTCGGGTTTTTGTTACAATCATTTTTTATATGAATGGCAGATCCTTGTAGTTAACATTAGAAAGGTTTTTCAATAGAGTGTTCAACTAATTCCTGTCCGTTTGGGTTTTTCTTTATCGTACGCTGCCATTAGTTAGAAATTAAACCTTGCAGATTTAGTTGGTTATTCAGATTCGTTACTGGTTCAAATGTATTTTCTCCATAGTCTGATTGGCGTTGGCTTGCTGGGATTGGCCAGAGTGATTAGTTTGGTTTTAGTTTTACGACACTCAATTTTCAATCGCTCTATTGCATGATAAGAATCCTTCTGGAAGCCCATGAGACTGAAATCATTTCTGTGCAGGGATATGGCCGTGAAAAGAAAACCGAAATCCAACACTCAAAACTAAGAAAAAAATGTTGTGTTTCGTAGGTATTTCTCTTCAAATGCTATCACATTCCTACCTCAGGGAGTGTTTGACGAGCTGACTGATCTGGAGACCCTGTGAGTGTTGAAATTAATTCGGGTTGGTTGTTGTTTTACTTTATCATACGATGTCATTAGTTTGAAAGATTGCGGAGCATTCTCGGCTATTCAGATTCGTTACTTGTTCACATGTATTTTCTCGGTGATCTGATTGGCGTTGTTTGCGTTTGCTTTGATTGGCAAGAGTGATTATTTTTGTTTAAGTTTTATGACACTCAGTTTTCAATCGTTATATTGTATTATAAGTAACGTTTGCATCAGCCACCGAAGTTGTCTACGATTGGCTTTTTTCTTAAATTTTTGAAAGTCAGTTGAATAAAGCATGTTTCCTAATAAAGGCTCTTTTTTAGTCTTAGTGACAAAAATTAAAAAAAAAAAAAAACGACTAAACTAAAGAGATCTTCATCACATAAGGGGGCTTAAACTGTACAAACAAAACTCGAGGCTTTCTTTTGTCCATTTTGCACGGTGCATTACAGTTGCCCTGCACCGTTCCATAGTGGCTTTGTGAGTGGTCCGCTTTGCTCCGCTTTGAGCGTTTCCGTACTGGAGTGTACCAAGCCAATCACATCACAGGTTTGACCAAGGTTTTTGGTGTTCGCGTCTTCGTCACCAGTTTCGAAAGCTAATATTGAATCCCTTGAGTTTAATATATCAAGTAGACGCCCATCATCTCAGCTGCTCTCTAGGAAGCTGGTAGTTTCCCGGTGTCCTGGGTTAAGCGATAATAATTGCTTTTATTGCAGTATTTCCACCAAGTGGCTCTTCAAATTTACCTACAGCAAGTAAACGTCTAATAATGTAACTTCCTATCTACGGTACCCAAACTCATCTTTGTATTAACTCTTTGTTGAGCCAAAGTAAAAGAATGTACTATTTTAGAAAAGTTACTAGGACTTATCAATCTGGAGAGTTTTCCTTTTCGGCTTCACAGTAAGGAAACGTTTTTCCGGCCTGCATTTTCTGCATCAACCACTGGACTTCTATAACCATTTGCACCACCAAATTTAGTACAGCCACAACAGAAAGCTCTCGATCCAGACACACTCTTCGCTCATTACCAGAACGCTCGGTACACTCGGTAAAGCCGGTACACTCGGTACGGCCGGTACAATCGGTACACTCGGTACACTCGGTACTGTCGGTACACTCGGTACTCTTGGTACTCTCGGTACTCTCGGTACTCTCGGTATAGCCGGTACTCTCGGTATAGCTGGTACTCTTGGTACACTCGGTACAGCCTGTATTCTCGGTACACTCGGTACTCTCGGTACTCTCGGTACAGCTGGTACTCTCGGTACACTCGGTACAGTCGGTACACTCGGCATAGCAAGTAGAACCAAGACGTCCAACTGCCACGATCCATTTTTGTGGTCGAGGTCTTCTCGTTCTTAAAGAATAGGCCATCCCTGCACCGATCCAAAGCGGCTCTGTGATTGGCTAGTTAACTACAACAATAGAATATTTTCCATAACATGATGCAATAAGAGGACCTAACAGTCGGTTTACTATTAAAACAAGTCGACTTGAAAGAGAATCACAGAGCCGCTTTGGATCGGTGCAGGCCTAGGGCTGCCCTTTCTGTGAGGGAGGTATTGATATTTTCTGAAACTACACATTGTGTGTATGTAATGGTCTGGCACACATACTTGGTTCTGCCTCAGTGCTGTCTAAACTTTAGTAACCTTTCGTATAAGAACCTTCTTCATTTGTCAGGCTGAACTGGTTCTTATGTAATAGATGCCTTATTGGCCATCCTTCATCCTGGGGGTTCCTAATCTGCTGTTTCTTTTATGTGGGTTTTTACTGTATTGTTATTATTATTATTATTATTATTATTATTATTATTATTACAAGTGAGACTGGAAAACAATCTTATAATTATTAGTTAATCATTAGTAATACACCTCTCATCAAATTCGAACCAGTGTTTCATAAATTTAAAATAAGCCTCTGTTGTAGGTAATATAAACTTAAATATCTAAGCAATTTAAATGCTTTATTCAATAAGTGATTTGAAACCGGGATACTATAGTGCAATACGTTTTCTACAGTGTAAGACGTACTCATGCTCATATTTTTCTCCTTATATGGTAAAATGACGCTATAGTTGTATAATAATAATGATGATGATGATGATAATGATAATGTACCTTATTTACTTGTATTAATTTCCCGGGACGTTTAATTAATAATAGGAAGTAGTGAACCCTAAAACTTCCCAGGGCATTGCTTTCTTTCTTGACTGTCAAATAGTGGTAGATACTCAGAAGGAGTAGCTTACTGGAGTAAATATGAAATATAATTTACAGTTTTGCTACTCCAACCAAGGCCACCCGACAAAAATTTCTGCAAATTAGCCAATCACAGTATCGGTTGTAAACAATAGAATTTCTACAAATGTTTTTGAGGAGCGGGAGTATTAAAACGGCAAAATAGCATAAAAATATAAACTTTATTCATTTGTTTTAGCAAAACTCAACATATCCAGGGCATTAACTATGGAACTTTCTCTCTCAGAGGCGCATTTTGTGTGAAGGCGCCAAGTAACGTCTACAACGTTCACAACTCAGCATTAGATCGGATTGCAACTGTTCCCGTTCGATTTTGTTTACATACCAACATATAGACACGGTAGATTTCTCCGGCACTGTTCAATCAGAAATGGCATTTGCCAGTCCTTAGAATCATCCAAAGGGACTTTGTTGTTGAAAATATTCCTCAGTATTATCAAGTCTTTATCCAGAGCGAAACGGTCAACATACCGACCTTCATTCTGCTTTCTTAGTCTTGGCCGCACAATGGCGAAGAAATTGTTGCTCGAGCGCTCTTTTGCAAGCTTGAACGAACGAAACTCATCTGCAGCTTTAGCCTCTTTTTTCTCCAAGTCCCTAACTAGTTTCTGTAGTTCTTGAATCTCATTTTTGCGCTCTGGATGCTTCTCGCTCGCTCCGCATTTGTTCATGTCTGTGCACGGCGCATTTGAACAGCGACCCTTGTAATGTCCCGCCAAATGGCATCGGCCACAGAGTTTTCCTCGCCGTCCATTGGCTTTGCTTGATACTTCTTCGTATTCTCTACGAACGCTTTGCAGCTGATCAGAAGCACTTCTGATTTGTGTCTCTAACAGAGACAGGTTTTCTGTTAGTTCCGCACTTTTCCTTTCTAAATAGCTTGAGTGATCGGTTGTTTTTTCGCGCGATTTTCCCTCAGTAGCGGGGCCTTCAATCGACTGCACTGACACACTGCTAGATGGGCCAACTAGCAGTGTACTGTTACCGGACACGAATTGTAAGGGCCCAGGCGATGATGGAGGAAAGAGTTCTTTGGGCTGTAGAGAGGGTTTCTTCAGTTCTTGCAGCTCTTTCTCACGAATTCTTCGTTCCGCCAACAACAACTTGTCGGGCGAGTTTATAATAATCGCGAGATCGTTTTCATTCATATATTCCAGTGAATGCTTGCTTCGAAAACCCCTTCTTTCAAATTCTGGCGCTAATCTTTGGAGGTTCAAGCCGTTAGATATCGAAGAAAGCCATGAATAAACCTCTGAAGAAACTCCAATGTCACTTTGTCCCGCCATTTCACCGGCAGCGCGAGCGCAGGTTGCGAGACTGACTAGAATGTGGCAAAACGTTTGATTGACAGCATTGCTTCTCCCTGAGTCCCTGTTACGCAATTACGCTCCTTACTGTAAACATTGTGTAATACAATGTATTTGAAAAATATGAAAAGCCCTTTCGAGTTTAAAATTTTCGCCCCCAAGACTGCAGGCCTGTTGATGGTTGGCATGGATTTCCCCAGAAAAAGCATCCAAGCTTTAGCAAACTTCGCGTTGTGCGAATTCGCAAACTTTCAACACAAGAAGTGACTAATCAGAAGCATTTGCTGTGTCTGAGTTCATAGTGTATAGCTTTCAAACTGATAGAAAATATTTTTGCTATGATGTTGAATTATATTGAACAGAAAAATGAAATATGCACAACCAGGTACGTTGACTAAAAGACTTCAAATATATCGGCACTTTATTTATTTCTACCAGCTTTTTATTTACTATACTTTTCGGCGGAGAGAAGCGGAAATATGTGTGGGAAACCCCATTCTCTCTAAAACTGTTTACAGATTCATAAATAACTCATTCAGCTGACTGAATTGCAGGTGAACATTTACAAACAATCTCTCATAATAAGCAAACGTGAGACAGAGAGTAACGCCCTGCATAATATTGTTTGTTACTGCAGCGGCACTGTGGTAACAATTGTTTCCTGCACAAGTGAGCCGGACAATTAACGCTAAAGTTCATTGTTCGTGACCCACAGCAGGTATCCACAGTGTAGAAAATAGGCAACAGATTTTGCTTGTGTGATGTTTGCACACGCCTCGTAGATTGCATATTCTGTATGCTCCACCGCTAAGCGCTGATTTCGGCGTAGAAACTCTTTGATATCATGAAAACAAAATTCGCAGCTGTTCAGATTCCGGTGAATACGGCGGCTGAAAAAGTAGGTTCACGCCACACTATCCTAGCATCTCTCTCAGAATAGGTTCCACGAAGTGGCCATGATGGAAGCCGCAGTTGTCTAAGATCACAGTATCACCTCTCTCCAGGACTGCTGTGCCATCTGCTCTCGTGAGATTCACTGGCTCTTCGAAAAAAAGCAGGAGCAAATTTCCGTTCGAGGGACCTTCGATGACATCAACAATGTCTACTCCGAAGGGGAATGGAGAAGATTAATCGTGTAAGTACAATTAGATGCGTATCGCTGTATTTCGAAGGCAGGCTGGCCTTTGGGAGCGCTTCCGTAGCGTCGATTGGCAGTTGTTTTCAAGACACTGCTCTCGTCAGAACAATGAGCGGTGCGCAGATCCAAGTCCGCCATTTGCTCGAGAAAATCATTTCTCAGTTCAATGTTGTCATTTCTCTGGGATTCGGCCGGTGTTTGTTGTATTCTCTTTTTAGTAATAAAGAGATCGTTCCTAACACACTTTGATGGTGGTAAATTCCAGGGATGGGCGATCCCATCAAGTAATAGACGATCTGGTAACTCTGCTGAATAAATACTCGGCTTCATAAATTTTTCTATTTCTACGGAGGCCATAACGTCTGGAGTTATAACTCTTCTCTCAGCCTGGACTTTCATGTGCGGCAACGAACATCCTGTACGGTCATAGTCAGCTAAGACGTTTTGGACAAAATACCGGCTTGTTTTCAGCTCCGTTGCAGTCGTTCGCTGAGATACTCCGCTATGGATCATATTAAGAACTTGTTCTCGTAAAAGTCTTGGATAATAACGGCCATTATCGCAAAGTTTTCCGGTCCGATTCAAGCAAAGTCGCATGTTCTGCTCCATGGCAGAACCGTTCAGCCGTTTGAAATGTGAAACTGAAAATTTGAAATTTGCAGCGTTTCTATTGTTATGATACTCGAACGCTATTGGCTAATTTGTAAGAAAATTTCCTGGGTGGCCTTGGTTGGAGTAGTCGGACTGTAAATTACTGTAAAAGCTCTAATAAGTCCTGCTCTCTAATATGCCTTCGTCAGAACTAAAATGAAACTTGCTAATTACAAATAAATTATTTGCTTGCAATGTCATGACATTGGGGCTTGAAAATTATTATCTGTTTTGACTGACGCCGGGGATTATTTTACTGCCAGAGGAAGATGCGAAGAGGTGCAGCATTTTTATGCATGTAATTACTTACATGTAATTCAGGTGAATCAATTCATTCGTCTATTTTAAGTACCAATCAGTCGATCAATCAACCACTCAACCAACTGGCTGATAAATCAGTCAATCAGCCAATTAAAAAATCAATCAATCAATCAATCAATCAATCAATCTGTGACTTTGGTGTTGCCAATGCTAATGACAAATGGTCCAGTAATGATTAGTGACTTTATTTGATGCACAGATTATGACTCACTCTCTTACTACCCCACACCGTGATGGCAGTAGATCTCGAGACTTTAGTTCTTTTTGGTTTGAGAATTTGTCACCAATAAGCATTGTTACTGATTGCCATAATCTGGTACCAAAGAAAAACAAAAGGAATAGCTTCTTCCTAAATCATTTCAGAATGGTCTGAAACCTAACAGGCAATGAACTGACAAAAAGGGATCAGACTGGTGAATCAGTCAATCGATATAGTTTTCCCCATAAGTAGTGTAGTACTTGGAGGTACCGACTCATATCATACTTGCGCTGGCATCTAGTTCTGATATCTGGCTCGTACCACCAATTACTCTCGCCCGTAGGCGAGAGAACTTTTTTCATTATTATGGATATATCTTTTGTCATCAAAACAACTTAGAGATATTTTATTTAAATCATAGCTTCCAAGTTGATGATTGACAGATCTGATAGTTTTCATTTGATGATATATCTGCTTATTATTGAATAGAGTATTTTTATAATCCTCATGTTTTATTTCTTTATTTATTACAACCTTTTTTGTACCTTTTGCGGTTATATCCTCTTTTTCGTTATCTTTTACATATGAGTACATTTTGCTTCTCAATCCGACGCATTCTTTGATTGGAGTTCCACAAGCTTCATCTTTAAATTTTCCGATTACTTTTTTATTTTTTTGGGCGAAAAACGAGCTCTCTTCCGGATAGTCGCTAAAATCGAATTTGTTTTTGTCAGCATAAAAATCTTGATACGCATCGCTGGTCTCAATTTCGTAACATAAACTAGCTGTGTCGGTAAAAAGTAACCTAGCTCTGTTTCCATATTTTTCTTTTACATAGTTGTAGTGAAAATTATACATTAACGTTTTGGATAGATCAAGAATACACATGCCGATGTAAGCAGGTCGATTTAGTGTTAATGTTTCTTTTATTTTGTGAACAGCCACTAAATCTTCATTAAATATTTTACTACTTACATATGTTGGCTTGGAAACTAATTTGGTAAGTTTTTTTTGATTTGTTACAAGTCTAACATCTACACGTTTACGGATTATTTTCCATAGTTTTTCCGAAAACTGAGTTATTCATTAGCTTGAAGAAATCTTTTTCAAAACTATTTTTTGCATTAGTTCTTTTTTGTGTATTAAAGTCTATATATATTGCTTTAACCAGGGTGACTGATTAAATTCTAAAACTCTATGTATTTTTTTGACTTTTAAACCAAGATCCTGATATAATTGCAAATTGCTGTAATGTACAACATATTTTTCTTTATTCGATAATGTTGGCATTAGTTTATGAACTTGATCTATACTGATATTATATTTTTGTCTTATCTGTTCACAATATGGTGACAGCATACTTTTTGTTACTTTAATTTTTTATGCTGCAAGTGGATAATCATTGTGATGATCATGTAACTTTTCTGGATATTCTAAGTCAACTTTGAGGATTGTTCCTTTTGAGCTATCATTTTCCTATTCAGACAGGTTCAATTTGTTGACTTTTTCTTCTGTTAACCATTGAAAGCCTCCTGTCGGTAGATACTGACTCATAGCCCAGCCATACAGATTATTAGCATCTAAATACATGATATATTTTGTTGGCCTATTTTGAACGTAATTTTTCATGTATCTGTTATTTGCTTTTGCATATCTGTTAGCAATATAGGAAATTCCACCTCTTAGACCTTTTTCAATAAATTGGAACATATCAATATCGGTCATCAGTTCTAGTTTTATATCGGTCATTTTTAACATTGCATCCCAAGATAGGCCTGGAGATGTGAAATAGTTACATGGATCCAATTTGTAGTACTGCAAGCATGTTTTTCTGAAATTTTCAAAAACATCAGCTAATAGCAGGACATCCGATCTTAAGTACAGATCGTGATAATCACCCATTGATTTTAATTTGAATGTTTTCCAGACATTTTGAGCATGTTGATATTGCTCATCAGTAATGTGCTCTTTATTTAGTATACTGTAGAAGTTATTTTGACTTGGTAATTCTTTATCATCGAATTTTTCGAAACTATCCATATAATCATTTGGGTATACACCTTTCTTTTCATAAGTTTTATTTTTTTTCTTTTTTGAACATTTCAGTTGTAAATTCGAAAGCATCATCTGGTAAATTGCTTACAAGTTTATCCAGACTTGAGCTCATAAATTGGAAACTATCTAAAAAAGTCAAATGTCTTCCTAATATAAAAGCCATATATGTTTCCATATTATTTGGAATTACATTTATGTTCATTTCATCTCGACCTCTTTTTGCTATCTTTCCAATCTGTTGCATAATGAAGTGACTGTCATATCCCCTTAAATTGTGAAAAATGACAGGTATTTTCATATCTTCCGGTCTGATTTGAAGTTTAAAATTGCAGTTATTATGTGCTGAACCTCTATATAGACCGGTAATATGACAATGATCCCTGACTTTTACATCTTCCGTAGTGTATTTTTTATCACAAATATGACATTTAGTTGATTTTTTAAAATACAGCTCATCTTCATTAGTCATTTTTAAAGGCTTATTGAACTTTTTTTTAAATTATATCTTAGCACCATTTTACTTCATCAAGCATACTTTCCATAAATTTATAAACAGCGTTTTCACCTCTATATAATTGAAGTGGCTTGCTATATTTATTGTCATAGCAGCAGACTAGTTTATAAGCATTTCCACAGTCAGTATGTTTTTGATAGGCTTCTGCAAATGATTTCTCATCATTAGGTTGGCAAGTGTGTATTTTTTCTGTAATTGCTTCAAAATCGGCATAAATAACAAAAGCTTGTGGCAGCTGTTTGTGGTGCTTGTTAAATTTTAATATATTATCACCTTTTTCTGGCATTTTAATAGCTTGAGTTCCATTAATTTTGAAACACAATTTTTCTTATGATTATTTCACACATTTTCTGAAGAAAAACACTGTAAACAATGCATGCAAAAATGTTTTCGATGCTGATGTTTCGTTTTTTTTATACATCAATTTGTTGAAATCTTTAATTAGTACATAATGTTGTTTATCTTCTTGTGTGATTAGTAATAAGTTCATAGTATTGTCGTACTTTTCTTTGGTAACATAAATATGATTGGAAATACTTCTTGCTTTTCAATACTGAATACATTTACGTTGATACTGTTTTGGTTTTCAATTTTGTTGTACTGTTTTGAAGTTATTGGAAATTCAATACCGGTGTAATCTAAATTCGAAACATATTTTTTATCTACAATTTTGACTCTTTGTGGATCTTTTGCTTGTGGATTCAAATGTCGGATATGACACCACATAAAACATTTGTCGTCTTTATTTTTTAAGTTGATAAGTCCTTTGCTTGAATTTTTTAGAAAAGCGGGTAATTCTGTGTATGAAGAACCTTTTAGGGGTTCATATTTTACGATGTTAACATATTCAGCATCAATTCATCTGATAACTACGGTGGCTCATAGGGACAAAACACTTCCACAAATCACAAAACACTTGCTCGGATCGAAAAACACTTGCACCGATCGAAAACCCTTCCACATATCACAAAACACTTGCACAGATCGAAAACACTTGCACGGATGACAAAACACTTGCACGGATCGAAAACACTTCCACATATCACAAAACACTTGCACAGATCGAAAACAATTCTACTAATACAAACACTTTCACAAATCACAAAACATTTCCACAAACACGAAACACTCCCACAAATCACAAAACACTTGCACAACCTAAATAACTTATCGAACAGTTAAGAGGTGCAGAGTGCCTCTTGGCTTGTCTACTAAGGCTCTAAGGCCGGGATACTAAGGTAAGTTCGCACTGTTTCGCGGGTCGAGAAAACTTCAAACTTCAACTGGAAGGTGAGTACGTGTTCTATCGTATATTTTAGTGGTGTTGTTCGGTCTGATTTGCTAGTATTGCTCCCTGTCCACCATTGTGGCCGTTTAAAGCATTGCAAAATTGTTGAGGGATGACTACTGAGCTATACAACGAAGAGGCCACGAACAAAACAATACAATTGTTGAGTCACTTGAGGCATCTTTTAAACGAGCAAGGATATTGACAGTAAACAAGGAGGCCGAGAGAAGATTCTCCAATTAAATTTTTCTCTACCTTTTACATTGCTAGTACTTCAGAGGGAGTATGTTAGTAAGTAGAATCAGAAAAAGGGAGCGAACGGGAAAGGGGAACCGTAGTCAACGATTTTCTTCACGAAAAATTCAAAATTACTGTAACAAATCATTTAAACCAAACCCTTTGCCACTTATTACTATACCACACAAGAGAATAATGCTTTTCACGTGCTCTGATAGGCTGACTCGGAGGTGATTAGCAAAGTGCTATTCACATTCCGAGCAGCCGAAGCGAAACAAAATGGCCGCGCATTTCGCTTCGCGCGGCCATTTTGTTTCGCTTCGGCTAACGAAAGTAATGTTTTTGACATAATGCAGCGTAAACTGGGGAATATTTAGTAAATAAATCCCTTAAGGTGGATGTAGGCGTAGACACAAAAAGCCGGATATTTTTCAAGATTTTTAGAAATTTTGGGGATTTTTAGAAAAAAAATGGGATTTGTGGGGGATTTTTAGATGATTTGAAAGAAAAATTGTTCTATTTTCGTTGCCGCTTTCTTTAAAATTCCTATGAAATGATAATTTTGACCCATTGTTTACTTAAGTGACTGCTAGACTGCAATCCAATTGTGCAGCGGTGTTTCCTATTTCTAATGCACTCCATTGCACTGTTTCGTTGGTGGTCGCTTAGTTGCACAGCTCAGTTTAAGTCATCACTCAGCATTATCCTTCCAAAAATGCTTCAAACGGCCACAAAGGTGGACAGGGAGCAATACTAGCAAATCAGACCGAACAACAACATTAAAATATACGATGGAACACGTACTCACCTTCCAGTTGAAGGTCGAAGTTTGCTCGACCCGCGAAACAGTGCGAACTGACCTTAGTATCCCGGCCTTAGAGCCTTAGTAGACAAGCCAAGAGGCACTCTGCACGTGTTAACTGTTCGATAAGTTATTTAGGTTGTGCAAGTGTTTTGTGATTTGTGGGAGTGTTTCGGATCCGTGCAAGTGTTTTGTCGTCCGTGCAAGTGTTTTCGATCTGAGCAAGTGTTTTGTGATTTGTGGAAGTGTTTTGTATTTGTGGAAGTGTTTTGTCCCTATGAGCCACCGTAGATAACCCAACCACCACCTTCGGAAATCCAAACAGTTATTTTGTTTAATATTTCCTGGTTTGGTAGACTTAAGTCTATATCTTTCTGGTTTAAAACCATTTTAGGTTGACTGTTGAAGTAAGCTGTTTTTATCTGTTTTGTTTTTTCCAAAGTAACTTTTAGAGTTCAATACAAATTTATAACCTTTAAGTTGTTCCAAATGTTTTTTTAATTCATATTCTACTCCTCTTTTAGTTATGTTCAGTTGTTGTAAAGGATCTACTTCATCTCTGACTTCAATTTCATAAGATTTTGTGTATCCTTTTAGTGCTTTTTCAGTTTGTGCTACAAATGTTCTTTTAGCAGCAATTGGTTTTTGTTTTTTAGTACGTGGAGCTGGTACCGGTTTTTTAGTTCTAGGAGCAGGTATTGGTCTATCTCTTAATTGAATTGGTGGTTGAATAATATTTTCTTCATATTGTTGTACTAATTCTTTGACTGATTTTCTAGGTGTTGGTACTGGTCTTCTCTTAAATGCATTTTTATCTAAACTATTATTAGTTATAGTTTGACGGAAATTGACTAGTTTTTCTAATTCTTTATCAGTTACATTAGCCAACAGTTGTCGCAACAAATAATTTCTATTCTTTTTGTCAGACATTTCATCTATACTATAGGTGTAGATAATATTTTTATTAAGTGCGTTCATTTTATGATTCATCTATATTTGATTATATCGTTATTTCTTTAAGCCTCTTTCAATATATGCCTGAAAATAGGGTCTAAATAGTTATTTCTTTAAGCCTTTTTACATATACCTCAAAACATAGTGGTGAAGTGTATGTTTTTAAGTGAATTTACTTAATTCTGTGGAATTCTTTTATATGAGTTTTCATTGTTTCAACATTTTTTAGTTTCCTTGAACAGTGCACACATTTTATTCTAACTCCTTGAAAATATTCAATAAGTTCTTTTATAATAAAATCATAGTCGTTACTCAATAGGACTTTAAAATGTTGCATTTAAAATTTTTCCAACATTTCATTTTGCTCGGGACTAACTTTGTAATAATTACTAGGATAATTAAGTTCAATACAGAAACCGGTATATTTTGTATGCAAATTTAGAATTAAAAGATCATTAAAACTAAAGTGGATCCTTTCATGTAACCTTTTCGGAAACATTGAATTATTTTGTAATCTGTATCTTGTAATTCTCCTAATGTTTATACAGTGATGCAGTGTGGATACTTTTTCTCAAAAATTCTGTTACTTTTATATGCAGATCTGTTTCGTTTTCAATTCTAAATTGATTTGAATTAGGGTTATTAAATATTTTATATTGTCCATATTTTCTAATAGAAGGTAGAACATCACTAGTAACCCGTCTTCTGAATTTTTTAGCTATTTCTTTTTTGGAAGATAGAATTAGTTGGTATAATTCTGATTCATTTATAAAAGTTGCATATCTGACCTGACCCGTAAAATTTACGGTGCAGCTTTTCCGGTCATTTTCGTCAACATGATTTCTGACAGCTTGATTTGTGTCTTTATAATCTAACAGTTCAGCTCCTTTTTTTCCTATGAACCAGACATTTTGTTTTCCATCAATATAGCCTTTTATATTAATTTCTAAATCGGAGTTATAAAATGTTTTTTCACACTACATTAAATATAGGTTAGATAAAAATATTTGCATATTTTGGCTAACCCAGCGAAATGACAGAATTATCTGCAAATATTGATCCAATTATAGGTTAGATAAAAATGCTTTTATTTACTTAAAGATAAAATCTGTATATATAGTATGTGTACTAAAGAAATACATGAAGAACTATATAATAATGAAGATATGATTGTTTGTCATTTCTGTAACCAAGTTATTACAGAAAACCTGGATGATTTTAAACCTGCACAATATGAAAAATGCTGTGTTCATATGAAAATAATGAAAACATTAGATAATAAATAAGTTTGTAACGGATGCGGCCAGACACATGGTTACGAGCCGGTTAGAAAATTTGTTGATTTTTATGAAAAGCGACATCTATTTCATAAAAAATCTGTGTATATTAGAAAATACGATATAGAAAATACTATTAATAGAATAACACGCAACTATAAAATTAATATGGATGGTGAAGTTAGACAAAAGATATTTAGAATTTTTAATTTAAGAAATGATATCACTCCTAAACTTAACAATGGTCGTAAAAGAATGGTTGATATTAAATTTTTGATCAGAAAGATATTAAAATTAATGGGAGTTAAATCTTATGATAAAATTCCTATTTCTAAAAGTAAGAAAACATTAAAGAATTGTGATTTATATTGGTTAAATATTGTCAAGCTAATTGGTCATAAAATGAGTGTAATAATTCATAGTCAAAAACCAGCTGCTATCACTCTGTAACTGTATATTTTTTGTGGTATTGCTTTTCAAACTTATCTACAAAAGGACAAAGATCAATAATCATTTCATCAATCAGCCTCATTTCATATATAAATGCGGTATGGTTAAATTGGTTTCCTCTTAACGAAGACCGTAAATCAACTAATACTTTTTCATCTGTTGTGTAAGCAAATTTGGACATTTCTATTTTCTTCTTATAATCTTTAATTTCACTTACTGTTTTCAGCACTAATCCAGCTCCAGAAATAGTCCCTAATATAATAGGATTTAATGTAATCCCACCTGCTATTGTACCAGTAACAACTAAACCAGCTGATCCAATATTTATAGCCAAATTCAATCGTTTGAAATGTTTGAAAGCCTTCTTATAACACCAAAAGCGTTTATGATAAAACTTATACAACGCTTTGATTTCTGATAATTTTTCCTTAATGATATTCCTGTCAATATGATTAAAATTGAAGATGTCAGTTTTAGTCATTATATTATATATTTACATTGAAATTATGGTGTTCTATATTTAATAAATAGTAAAATTTCTTCCTTATTAATATCATTAACTAATTCCACACCCATATGGCCGAATGCCAGCACTAAATTTATGGATATCGTTTGTAATTGAGTTGATTGGAGTGAAGTATAAGTCAATGATTGATTTAAAAGAAAACTGTGTTTTATCTTTAAAGATATTGATTGGTTCGATTTTCCGAGGTTGAAATAGAACGCTTTTATTGTTAATATGTGGCTATAGTTTGCAATGATGATCTCATCACATCCATTCAATAAAAATGTTTTACCATTATTCGTATTTAAAGTGCCATGTATGTGATGAACTGAATTCAACAATCTGTACGCATTCCTATCCAAGTCTGTTTGTAATGTTGATTTACCATTTTCAATGACATAGGGTATATCATAAACACTTGAATCCACATCATTTTGCGATCCCTTGATACCATAAACAATCAAATAGCCAACTCCTTGAGTGGAGCTACTTGCAGTGACCTGACAATGCATGTCAATGTAGATGTATTCGGGCGGGGTTATGCTCCACTTATGTAAGTTAACGATGGATCTGCTGTAATTGACAAACAGCTTGGTGGCTTGTTGACCAATATTTAGTGAAGTGGAAACGACACTCACTGACAAATTTGTTGTGCTTGGAGGAAAAATTCAATTGCCAAAGTGTACTCACCTTCTGGAAGTTTGAACATGTTACAGCCAATGCAAGAAGAATACTCATTTTGAGCGTCTTTCCCCATTTTAAAGCTGTAAGCTTTTTTATTGACATTGTGGGGGGAACCAGAAAAGTCAACAATACCATCAACTATTATGTTGTTTTCACTTGAACTTTCATCAACACTTTCCATGAGATATCTGAAAGCATCTTTTTTATTAGTCGAGCTGGTGATGTGAGACTCCTTGATTTTTGTGTCAAAGTAAGTTTTCAGCCCTACAGCTACATCACCTTTGGCGGTGTTTACCTTACTGCTGACATAGCCGACATTGGCTGCCGATTTTGTCTTTGTCATCGGTGTTCAAGTTGATTATTTTTTTATCATTTAAGTCCAAGTTACGAGTCATGCCATTGCTTCCATCAACAATGACATACTTTTGAGCATCAGCTTTGTCCAACTTAGTAGCTATTTGAGTGTCAACATATTTTTTGTTTGCTGCCTGATCTGCAGCTGTTGAGTCTTTGACATTAAAAATTTCATGATTGTTCATGTTTATCGACTGTTCCATTGTGCCACCTTTTTTGACAAAAAGATTTCTCTCATATTTGGATAACTGATAGCTTTATCCAGGTTTCCATGAATTGGATAACTGTAATTCTTCATATTAATGACGCTATATTTATCTTGTAAATCTGTGTCTTTTCCCTTTGTTTTAATTGTTGCTATAGCATTGTCTAATTGACCTTTATTTATAGCATCTTGACTATTAGTACCATTAGCTAAATTAATAATATTATTACCAGTTCTATTTATTTCACTATTTTTTGGTATATAATTGTTATCAACATGTTCTTTATTTACTGCTTGCCTATTTGTTGTTGGAGTTTTCCATCAAGTAACAATGTTTGAGCTTTCAGCGTCATATAATTCACACTATCATTTGGACCAGAAGGGTTAGCGAGATTAACAATTTTTTATACTGTATGTCATAATCACCATTACCTGTTAATTTAAAACCAACTCCTGGGGGTCCTATTATTTGTTTACCTCCTTGACCATTTTTACTAGTTGTACTATGTTCATTAAATACTCCCATTTATATATTATTACATTAGATAGTTCCATAAAAATTTTTTCACAATCTTCATAGGTTTATCAACATAACAGAATGGGTATGCTTTTTTAGTGGCTTTAATGTATTCTTCTTTATCAAATCCAAGTTCTTGTGATATCAGGTTTCTTTCTCTATTACTTGGAAAATCGTATAATGCGAAATGTGATCAATTCAGTCTTATAGGTTATGGTGTTGCATAACTCTGCGACAGGTAAATAACTGAACGGTTTTTATGGCGTCCTTGTAGAAAGTAATCAATCAAAGGCTTCTGGTTTTTCTCACAAATGAAGTCATCAAAAATAATTACTCTTTGTAAGTCTGTATTTTGTATATCACTAACTGGTATAATATCACTGTTATTACAAACTAGGACATCATAACCAACCTGTTGACTGATTTCGTTCATTTTTTCCATCATGTTTTTAAATTTATCTTGCTCAAGGTTTTTAGCATATAAATGGCGTTGATCAAAATATATTAGTGTACTCATTAGCGTGTGACATAGAAGATTAGTTTTTCCGCTTCCACTGTTACCACATAATAGCATTCGAAATGTGTTCTTTGGCATGTATGGATATATTTGCTTAAAATTTTCATTTTGACTTTAACCAGTTATATGAAAGATAAGTTCATATAACTTTATATAATGTATTAATATAATATGGATATAACACGATATAAACAACAAACTATTCCTAAAATTGAAGCAGGGAAAATAACTAAAATAGTTCGTGATGTTATTCAAAGTGAAAAAACTTCTAAACAAGATGTTTATGAAAAAAAAGGAGGAACTTGAACCTATTACTGAGCAACTGGAAAAAGAAATCGATGGGATTAGTAAATTGAGAGAAGAATCTAATAAAAAAAATAGTACCATATTATGAGCAAGTTCAACAATTAGCATTACCAGGTCCTAGCGGTGAACAACCATCAGAAATTGTATCTAATATGAACAAAGGATTCACATCTGGAGATCTAGCAATTTTACAAAAGTATAAATTACCATTACCATCAAATGTATTGATGGAAACTTTAAAAGATGGAGATACAGGAAGTAAAGTATTAGATAAAACAGGCGAAATCAACAAAGAACTCGGACGTGCTAAGGGGCATTTGTCTACAACTAAAACAGCGCAGAAAAAAAATAAAGATAAAATAGCTGCATATACTGGGGAAATTGACGTTACACAAAAATACAGAAGGCGAATTGGTGTAATTAAAGAAGGGCAAAAGACTCTAACAATTGGCAAGGGTATTTACACACAAACAAAAAGAAACGCATACAAAATTAACCCAGAATCTAGTACCTATGGAAATTTAACCATTGATGTTCCTAAACTATATGGTCAGCTTAGATTAGTTGCCTACAAAAATAACGAAAAAGTATATGATAAACAAGTAGATTTTGATACACTTGATCTGCGTACAAAGCGGTTCAACAGTAGGAAGAAATATAGTCCTTTATCAAAAATGGTATTCGGTGACTTGAACAGAATTAGTGAAATTCCAATACATAGAACTTCCAATAAATACAAAAAGATAGGTAGTGGAGTTGTTTATTATAACAACCCAGATGACCTCATGAGTCGTCTGAAGCTGCTTGGAGGTACAATTATGGCCATTAGACCTTGGGACACGGTAATATTTCAATGAAAAGTAAAAAAATGTAATCTCCAGTGTAATTAGAAGTCTTTTACAAGTTTTATGAATATTTCTGCCCCCCCCCCCCCCCGCACCACCCCAAACAATGTTGAAGATCAGTCACTAGTTTCAAAACCTAACTTCAACATTGTACAGGGGAGGGGGAGGGGGGCGAGGCAAGAGTATTTTTCAAATGACGCTGACGGGACGCCATTTAAGCAAAGTGCCCCATGACTTATGGCCATAGTTGTAGCATTATGGCAGGAAATGATGGAGTAAAAGATGAATTTACACAAACAGCACATACATTAAACAACTCGGAGTTATAAATAATAATCAACTCAATGATCCAATCAAAGAATATATAATCTAATAATATATATGACTGAAAGAGCAATTCATATCTCATCCATAAACAGAGTAAAAGTAGGAGAAAGCAAACCTGAGGACATGACTTGGCTGTAGATCGACTTTCAATGACCTATTCTTGGCATAATATAAATCCAGAATACAAAAACAACACTATCAAATATAGTACTGACTCAGGTAAGACGCGGGAAACAGTAGTTTTTTTGATGGAATGTACTCATACAGCGATGTAATTGATTATCTCCACCAATACATGGATCAGAAAAAAAACATAAAACAGCAGAAGGTGATTACAACATCAATATATCATTTGTATTATCATCCTATAAAGTGGTTATAGAAATTAATAATAATTATCAGTTAGATCTTCGAAACACTAACTTTGGAGAGTTAATCGGTTTTGAACAAAAACTAGTCACACAAACAGAGTATGGAACAATGCTGCCAAATATTACCAATTCAATCGACATAACACATATAAACACGGATGCTATCTCAGACAGCATTGTAAACGGAAGTAATTCAAATACACTTGCTGTCATCCCTACAGACAATTTAACTCGTTCATTTCCATTTTCATATGAACCAAAAAGATTACTATATTCTCCTGTTTCTTTATCATCTATTAGTCAAATGAGGTTTTATATTACTGATGCTTTGGAAAGAGCAATAAATCTCAATGGAATTGATTGGTAAGTAACACTGATTCTAAGATCAACACCTATTTATACCGAGGCATGTGCAATCTATACCCACTTTTAAAACTAAACGCAAGCTCTGCTTTCAGAGGGAAATAGTGTCATCAAAA
The DNA here is from genome assembly GCA_964030785.1 of Siderastrea siderea. Lineage (NCBI taxonomy): Eukaryota > Metazoa > Cnidaria > Anthozoa > Scleractinia > Rhizangiidae > Siderastrea > Siderastrea siderea. The sequence continues at coordinate 30,820,516 of OZ034966.1, read as the reverse complement.
GAGCGCGAAATAAAATATTGGACAACCGTGTTGGATAAATTTGGCCACGGATGTGGCAGTTTTTTATTGAACCAGTGATGTAAATCAAAACAGCACAGCGATAAAATTAATCCGATTAACGACTTGAGCTAAAGTGGGGCGACAAAAACCGCCACAAGCCACAGACTGTGGCTGAAGCCCCACACAAAAAGCGAAAAGGCCAAGCAGAGCTCACGATTACAAAAACAATTAATGAACTGTAAGGTAGAAAATGGATGAATAGAGAAACCCATGTCTGTTCGGCTTACGTCAGAGGTGATGATAGCAAAATAGTGGCCTGAGTTTGGCCACTTTCAGTATTTGCAACTACAACACTTAGATCAAATCAAGCCACAGAGGTGCTGGCAACCAAAACTGGCATTGGGAAATGAGAAACAAGCGCTATGATTGAAGTAGCATCTTGACAACTTTTTAAAGTTTGAAATAAACTGCAAAATAGTCGAAATTGTTTTTTTTTTGTTGAAAATAACGGACGGGGACGCGAAAAAATCCAAAGCGAACTCGTGAGGCGCCGAAAGCGTCTTACTGGCGAATCCCGGATGGTGAGAACAGCACTGCGTCCGCTGTGGGACCTATGCTCTAGACACAAAACATGTTCCTAGAATAAATATCCCCTATAAATCTACCCCAAAATAAACAAAGGGTTGTGAGAAAAGCATAGCAGCCCTCTGTCTGACCTATGTTCTAGACACAAAACATGTTCTTTAGATAAATATCCCCTATAAATCTACCCCCGTATAAACTAGGGTTGTGAAAGCAGCATATAGCAGCCCTCTCTCTGACCTATCCTTGAGACACAAAACACGTTTCTAGAATAAATTTCTCTTATAAAGCAATAAACTAAGGTTTGTAAAAGCAGCATAGCAGCCCTCTGTCTGACCTATGCTTTCGACACAAAACACGTTTCTAAAATAAATTTCTCTTATAAAGCAATAAACTAAGGTTTGTAGAAGCAGCATAGCAGCCCTCTGTCTGACCTATGCTTTAGACACAAAACACGTTTCTAAAATAAATTTATCTTATAAAGCAATAAACTAAGGGTTGTAAAAGCAGCATAGCAGCCCTCTGTCTGACCTATGGTTTAGACACAAAACACGTTTCTAGAATAAATTTCTCTTATAAAGCAATAAACTAAGGGTTGTAAAAGCAGCCTAGCAGCCCTCTGTCTGACCTATGGTTTAGACACAAAACACGTTTCTAGAAGAAATTTCTCTTATAAAGCAATAAACTAAGGGTTGTAAAAGCAGCATAGCACCCCTGTGTCAAGACCACAGTCAAACCATGGTCAACCATGTTTTTACCACGGTTGATCATGGTCAGCAACCATGGTCTACCATGATCTGTCAATGGTAGAACCATGGTTTGACCATGGTTAACCATGAATGTTAAATGGCACAAATTCGACCACGGTTGACCATGGTCAAGATAAGTTGCAAATAGACATGAAAAAGACATGGTCAACCATGTATAATCACGGTTGTATAACATGTTTAGCCATGGTCTACCATGGTAAATTACTCAAAACTGAAACCATGAAAAAACATAGTCAACCATGTTTCAGGTTTAAAAGAAACATGGTATAACATGGTCAACCGTGTTCTGTTTTCATAATATAAACCATGGTATGACATGGTCAACCATGTACCGAGGGATTCACCAAACATGACATATCATGGTCAACTATGTTTTTTTTGCTGGGGGAGGGGGGGGGGGGGCAAACCATGACAGAACATGATCAACCATGTTTTCTGGTTAAAAGAAACCATGAAATAACCCAGTCAGATCTTAACAAACCATTTTCATTTAACATGGTCAAGCATATACTTAGATGGAAAACAAAGCACTGCATACGAGCAGATGACAAATCCATCCCATAAAACTTTCTTACATTGTCAATACCTGGGGCATGCTGTGAAAACTGTTACAAAAATGCAGGGAGGAGAAGAGCGAACAAAAATTGTAGAACATTCAATGATTGATAAAGTCTTGAGGAAGTCAATAATCATTGCTACATGCTGAGCTCTGATTTTTTTAATGCTTTAATTAATTAATATCCATACATGACATCTAACAAGACAGAACACCTACAGTAATTCAATGTATGTGGACCTGAGAAATATGTTTTACACAGATCAATCAACCAAAACAGTTTGCAAGACTTTCAGCCCCTTAATTAAAACTGCACTAGTCAACATCCTCACTTTATAACCACCAGCAGTGCCCATGTTTCCTTCACAGGGCTGTGATTGGATTGTATCATTTGCAAATGGTAGCCCAATTAAAGTGGGATGATTCACAACACCTGGTGTTACAGTTAGAAAATTAAAAAAATTACCCTGGGGTTGTTCAACTCTGTAGAACCAAAATAAATTTAGGGTTCCTGTAAAAGTTCCAAAAATGCCACATCTCAGTATTATTCCAGTAATAATTTTGTTACACGCAAGCCTGCACTTTTGAGTTTGCAAATCACGTAAAAATGCTATTTTGACTTAATGACGTCTGAATTTTTTTTTAGATTCATGAAACATAACAACGACTAACAACAACAACAATAACAATAACAATAAAATTAGTAGTAAAAGTAATAATAATAACCTATAAGGGTAAGGCATGTCTTTATTGATCCAGTCATAAATTCACTTTCTTTTCTAGATAGCTTGTTACTGAAAACATAATAAGCCTAGATTCTTTGAAGATGGATTTCCATCCCTGGGGTAGATTCTGGAATAACATAACTCTTGAATGTCCCATCCATGGGATTTATAATTTATATGAGCAAAATCCCCACTCATGCCTGGAGGGCTGGCTGGGCACTGCTGGGTTCGACTGAAAATGCTACGAAGCAAGCCTCTACAGTCTACAGATGACATTAAAACTCTTATTAACATACTCCTGGATGTCAGAGGCTAAGTGGAGCTGTCTATCAGCCACCAAAACATGTAAGAAAAGCCTCTGCTACCCAGTGTACAATAAATTTTGTAACCTTGTTCCAAAAGAACATGTTCTTAAAACTGACAATTACAATTTTATAATTGTGTTTTCACTGTTCCACACTTAGCTCATTAACTGCCAGTAAATTTTGTTAGGTAATACTGCACTTCCAGCAAAAAAAATTGCATCCACATCAATCAGGGGCCATTAAACTACAATAAAACAAAAACAAATGTGTTGTTAAAACCACTTAAAACCAGCATCATTTTTTCTAACGGTTAGCATTTGTTTAATACCTCCTCTCTAGTCACACCAGTGATATTCACTTTACAGTAGCTAAAAATGTTTTCATATTATAGTTGTATTTGTGCCAGTTAAAATTATCCATAAGCTGCATGACACAAATAACACATAACGTCTGGTAACACATCCAGCTTTTTTTCATTCATCAAGAATAAAATCATATCACTGTGCACTCTAAGAACTTCAAAATATTTAAAGAGAGGTCTAAAATACAAACACTTGATCACACAAAGTGGGCTAAAATATAAACTAAAAAAACTAAGACTTCAGCTTACGCGCTTCACAGCGTTCGTGTATTTAAGTTGATCTTGCCTATCAAAAGTCATCATTTTCAAAAGTTATCATCTGTTATTAAAACTTACCTCGTTTTTAAAATGTAAGTGATCCATATTCACCGTTTTATGAGTCATTTTAAATGATTTTCTCCAAGAAAACGTGAAGAAACTGACCGTTGATCTGCAACGGCGAAATCGAACGATCCCTCTTGTGAAAAGCCGCTGACCACGCGCTGACCACGCAGGCTTATCTAGTCACCAGCTCGTTCGCATCCTTTTACTGAAAATGGCGCCTGACGGTAACAGTTACATGTTGATTACTGCTGATTACATATCAGTCTTTCTTCCCTGTTTAAAGGGTTTATGCTTTACTAGAAAACAAAGAGAAACCATTTAAAGAGATCTATAGATGACAAGAAAAAATTACATCTATATTCTTGTAAAGCAAGGAAAATATGGAATCCCATTGTGAGAACGAACTTCACTGCGCTGCCACATTGCCACCTCTTTCGACTGAAGTCTGACTCTATTAAAATAGGATGAAACTCGAGCATACTAGAAAGGTAAAGCCAGATTTACAAACAATTAATATTGAATTGGATAAAAATGTATAGCGTATTCCAGTGGCAAAACCGAATCAATTTCAGTAGAATATTTGAATGACAATGTGAAAGATGGTCCAACATAGTTAACCATGGTCACATGAATCAGAATTGTTCAGGATCTGAGAATGATGGCTTTTGTAATAGTAGTAAAATACGCTCGTATGGGGCATATGGAGGCTTCTGATTGGTCGAGAGCGATCACGTGACCAGAGGAACTTCCGGTGACGTCATAAATCATTTCCGGTGGAAAAAACCGCTGACCAGTGGGAAAAAGGGATCGTGGGCTCATACAACCGGAAGTCACGTGTTTTAGAATGGGAAACCGCTGACCAGGTGGAAAAAGGGATCGCGGGCTCATACAACCGGAAGTCACGTGATTTGGAAAGGGAAACCGCTGACCAGTTGGAAAAAGGGATCGTGGGCTCAAGGGGAAGTAAACCCGCTGAGAAAACGCGGGCTCAAAGTCCAAAGTCCAATTTGGGGAACGTGGGTGGTCCTTGAAAACAAGACAAAATGAATAAATCACATTTTTATTGCTTTGTTTTACAATAACTGTGGTTTTCCTTTGTGTTCCTAAATCACATTTTGATTGCTTTGTTTTACAATAACTGTGGTTTGAGTTCCTCTTTGACAAGTGTTCCTTAATGTTCAATAGAGGGTCCCCACCATTGTTTTTGACATCGAGTTATTCTTCGCCATTGGTTGTTGTCACGGATCCATTGTTGTAATTGACGTCGATGATTTCTCATTAAAGGTACGGCAAAGGAACTGTAGAATGGGGGTGGTGGTGGTGGCGTCAAATGTTCTCGATCACAGTGATCACAATCGACGATTTTGTTGGGGCTTTCACTGGTAGCCATAGGGGTAGGTCTTGAAGGTGTTGGGATCAATGACTCTTTTGTCATAGACCAACTGATAGAACTTACTGCTTGGTTGAGTGTACAGTTGGAAGTTTTTGGGATTGCGTACAATTTGGTGGGAGTTGATAACCTGGTTTTGGCGAGGGTTGGGAAGGGGTTTCTGGATTTCGTCCTGGACATTTTGGCGCATGATGTCAAAATTCAACTGGGTGTGTCCTTCGCTGTTGAGTCGGAAGCCTCTGACCTTGCATTCCACGTTTCCTTCATTCGTAGTATACCCATAGTTCTTGGGTCCTCCACTGACAAATTCTTGAATGTATTCATCCTTAGCTAATTCGGAGGCGAAGTCCCCAAGATAGGAACCCAAGACAGGTTTGATTTGAGTGGGTGTTTCCTCCAGGTAGATGACGGAGTCGGTGTCAAAGTAGAGGACTCTTTCCCCTAAGGCTTGCAGGGTGTCATACAATTTAAGGCGGGCGTGGCAGGTAGTGAAGCAGGCGACAAAAATGTTGAGGTTGGGTGAGACGCGGATGTCCTCTTTTTGGTTCCGGTAGTGGACTTCCACCATTTGGTCGGTGACGACGGACACGTGACGTACGTCTAACGCATCTTTATCCAAGAAACAGTGGAAGGCATGAGGGTCATCGAAGGCTTGAATTTGGGTTTTGTTGAGGCGTTGTCCAAACTTACCCCACATGGAGTTGAGCATGAGCTTAGCTAGGGTACGCAGGCCCGGGTTCTTCTTGATGTTGTTGTATTCTAACTGGATGCCTTCATGCAGGAAGTAGTCTTCGATGTAACGTTGCTTTTCTTCTTCTGTCGTGACATCCTTAGGCCACCCACTAGCTTCTTGTTTGATTTTTAACCAGGTGTTAACATAATCGGCGAAGAGGCCCTCACAGGTCTCTTCAAAATGCCAAGCTTCGTAGATGTATTGGACTTGGTACCCGAATTCCACGGCTTTATACAACTCTGGGGTGCACCAGGTACTGGTGAGGGCGCGTTGTTCGTCAGTGTGTGGACAATGATAAGATCTGTCCAAAAGAGGTTTGTCCATTTCTTCTTCCACACAACGGGCACAGAGGGGAAAGAGCAGTTTGTTGTCATGACGGTAAGGCAGCACGGGATGGTACAATTCACGGGGAGGCAGGACTTTGCACTGTATGAGACCAAAGTACTGGTGTATGTCCGTGTGACCCGGGGTGAAGATGATTTTCGGATGCCCTTTGGGGTACACAGACTTCTTGTTGACCCACGGGTACAAGGAGGTGACATCGATGTAGTGAATTTTTTGGCCAGGGGTGATCTGATGGTACAGTTTAATGGCATTGGTACGACCTCCACAGAAAGCCTCTCGAGGTTCAAGAGGTTGGATAAAGTTGAGTTCCCGGACGAAGGAGTCGATCTCTGGGTGGGTGTCTCGGAGGTGGTCCCATCGACATCCCCACATTTGAATGACGTTGTACCCTTGGTTGGTAAGCTTTTGGACTTTGTTTTGGGTGACGTCATAGAGGTCCTGCATGGTTCGATCATAGTTGCGGGGATGTTTTTCGTAGCGATGGGGATAACAGGTAGGGCATCCGTGGGTGAAACAGCCTTGAAATTCGTAGACGGTGTGGGTGTCGGGGCAATAACCATCCACATGGATGTTGGTCCCGGGGATCTTATACTCGCCTTGATTTCGGACATGTTGGATGTACTGAGGCTTTGGATTGGCACTGGCCAGTAGATCGTCGGGGTTGAGATCTTGGAGGGCGCGTTGACGTAGTTGGTGATCGCACCAGGTTAACCATTCAAGGGCTGGGATGGACTGGTTGATGTTGTTAGTTCTCCACCCGTTAGGACCGGTGGGTTCGCTGGCAATACTGTTGGGGATCATCCGGTTCATACGTAAATCTCGATTACAAGCGGAGGCAATGGTGACGTGATCGAAGGGATTGAAGCCTGTTAAGTCTTCAAACATGCGTTTGAAAGTCAGACATCCTTGTTTGAGGAGTCGTACATCGGAACTGCAATAGGCCAATAACTCTTGTTGAAAATGAAACACCACCCCCTGGTCGCGTTGTTGTTGATGCCAGGTTTCAAAGGCTTGTCTTCCTTCGAGTGTCATGCTCTCAGGCATGTAGTAATCGCGTGAGGGGAGGATGCCCACGTAGTTTTGATAATAATCCTGGGGGAGGTTGAACTTGTGGGGGAAATAGCCTTTGCAGAGTTCTGTCAAACCAAAGGTTTTGGGAAACGCGGAGAGGGGCATCTGGAAGAAACTCATGGAATCAATGAACCGGATGCGGTCATGTTTGATCTCTAACAGTTTACATCCGTTGCGGAGTTGTTGGACGATGCGGTTCTCCCCATAGTATTCTTGGATGATAAAGTACCCATCGTACCCTTGAAAATTATGAGCGATGACATTGACTTGACGGGTATCGTGGAGAGTCAAGGCATCCAACCATTCCAGAAAGTCACGGATACAAGTGGAACCTGGGAAAGGCTTGGGTTCATCGTTGTCTTCGGTTTCGGCCACGACGAGATTCGCAATGTGTTTTTCCTGGGGTTGCATGGCTTCGATATCAAAGAAGACGTGTAAGGGAGGCAGGTCTTGCTCGTCCTCGTCCTCGGAGGTAGGGGGTTCCGCGGCGGCGGCGGCGGCGGCGGCACCTCGTTTGGCGCCAGGACCTTTTTGACGGGTCCTCTTTCTCTTCTTCTTTTGGTCTTGAGGTTTGGGGGCTCTTTGTATAAAACAACGGTGGTGGTCAGCGTCGACGTACTGATGACAAGACGGGCAATCCACGTGCTTACAAAGGTGACGTTGAATGCGGGACAAGCCCACATTTTGTTGATAGCATTTATCGCATCGGTGTCGTTGAGAGCACACGGAGGTCTGGAGGCCCGTGACGGGTTTGCCCGCATGGGTCTTGCTGGAATGGGCTTCGAAACACGTGGGTCCAAAAAAGTCCCGATGACACGAGTCGCAACGTTGAGTGGCTTTCAGGTGCCGGGGGTAAGCCTGTTGAAAGTCGGGACAATCTTTCTGTCGACAGGCTCCACACAACTTGGTTTTGGTGCATCGATGCAGTCCCTCATTGTCATAGGGTTTCCAACAATCCGCACAGACATAACTGGACCCAAAAAATCCTGGCAATTTGGTGATGACATCATAATGGTCTTGGTTGTGCAACAGGATCAGTTGTTTGTCAGAAAGGGGTCCAAACGTCGTGATGTGGAACGATCGCTGTGCATCCACCAGGATGATCTGGTAACCGGTGAGGGAGGGAGCCTTGTTGAAAGCCGTTAAGGCGTCATAGCTGCAAGGACCCAAGGGTACCTGGGCTTCATTCTGGAGGTCCAGAGCGAGGGTTCTCTGCAGGGGTCTTCCTTTGCGGATGCTGTCGTATTTCGGGTGCTGGTCCACGCGAGCTTTGGCGACCACGAGAGCTCTGGCACAACAGAGCTCATCATCATTTTGGATGCGGATGACCGACCGTTTGTTGGCCGTTAACATGGTCATGGTAGGATGCCCTGGTTTCCCACGACGGGGTCTGCCGGTACCTTGAGGCGCATGATGAACTTGAGTGATGGAGACTTGAAAGGAATCATCCATTTCAAATTGTTCGTTGCTGTTGAGGGCTTGGGCTAAACGTTGGAACAGAGCTTCCACCCGTTCTGTGTCTCGACGCCATTCACCTGCACGTAATCCCCACCCCTGAAAATTATTGTGCAGGCGATCGGATGCTATGGTAAAGTACAGACGATCTTGATCGTGGAGGTCGGGGGTGGTGGTTAACACTTGATCGACGGCTCGACGTAATCCATCTTGCAGAGCTTGGGTTATATTTTGACCGGGAATCAAGTTCCCCCTTTGGCGTAACTGGGTCTTGAAATGACGTTCTTGTACCCCCATGCGATCACTCTTCCGATTCACAAAAGGTTCTAAGTCAAATTGGAAGGTAACTTGCGCAGGGGGATCCAATCCACCCCCACTTTGTTCCCATTGGTCCAAGGCCTCTTCACAAATGTCGTCGTCACTGTCGGCCATGTTTTCGGTGCAAATCAAAGGTCCCACACAGGAATTTGTGTCGTCTTCTGAATCACTTATCTCCAAACCAAGCATTGACATGATCTCACGTGTAGCGAGGCCGCTTGGCCCCGCCACATTGTCGTCTTCGTGAGAGGACATGATCAGATGAACTTGGTGGTGACCGGTGCTCGGCTTTTATAGGGATTAAAGTCATTCCTCGCAAAGTATTGTGGGGCAACGAGGGTGGGGGGACCCCCCTCCCCCCTCCCTAGATAGGCCATGATGCATTGCGAGGAATGATCCCAGAGACTATAAAACAGATCGACCCTCGAGGTGAGTCATCTCAAAATGGACTCTGCCCATGAGAAGTTGTTGGAGGCATTGGTGCCCCCTGAAGACCTTGTTCATGACATGTCACCCGACGAGGGTGTTGATTTGATGTTTGATTTAGTGACTTGAACATTCGTATTTGGCAGAACATTGAACGTTTTGAAGACACAACTCATGAACCAATGAGACATTTTCATTTTTTTATTTTACTCAACATGTAACTGGAGGTGTTAATTAAATGTTTACAATTTCAAACGTTTCTTGGTTTGCATGATTTTTTTGACCACCCGTTCCGTCTTGTTTTTCTTGCCGGGTAATCGATCAATGGCTTGGATCATCTTGGTATCGGCTTTCCATTTATCTTGCAAATTCTTGGCACGACTGTAATCAATGTCGTGTTGCTTAGCAATCTGGTCCAAGCGATTGATGCCGGGATCCCCCCGTTTCAGACGTTTAGCCAAATGGGTGCCAGGGCCCATGTACTGATAACCAGGCCAATGAAATTCTTTGCCGGTTTTCGCAATCCATTTTTGCACATCCAAGGCTCCTCCTCGTTGGGGGCGTTTCCGTTTGATACCCCTTTTTCTCTTGGTGGGCATGTTTTAGTCACTGTCGTAATCCAATCGACGTCGTAACTTTTTGCCACGAGCCCAATCTTCCCAACCGGGTAAAGGTTTCAATCGTTCCACTTCTCGGGCAGATCCTTTGCCTTTGCGACTCTCGGCTAACTTTTTTTCCAAGGTCTTGCGCTGTTCTCGAATGGCTTCTAAACGCGACCGGGTATCCCCTCGACTGGTGGATGGGCTCCCTTTCTTGACAATCTTACTGGTAGTGGCTGCTCCTTTGCCTTTCTTGGTTGCAGGGGTAATGGGTGGTTTGGGAGTCGACGGGCTGCCTTTTATCATGCGCTTCAACCATTGTTCCACAGGTCCCGTCACCAAATCCCCGGTCTCTTCCTCGCCTTCTTCACCTGGCGGACCACCCGGGGCACCCGGGGCACCAACCCCCACCCCGCCAGGAAATTGACGAATGCGTTTGGTTAACTTGATTAATTCTTGACTCAACGGTTTGGTTTGAGCATTAACCAGGGCTGGGGGTAATTGAGGGTTGGCTAACAAGACATGTTTTTTGGCGGCGAGCGTTGCGGCTTTGTTCAACAAGGCATTTTCGGTGAGTTCTCCTTTGTAATATTGAATGAGTTGTTCCAAGTCCTTTTGGGGAATCATGTACACTTCGTCCATGTTCGTTGACTACAGTCGGGGCAAAGTTCCCCGTCTTCCTGGTCACGGCAACTCTTACAAAGACGGGCCCTCAAGATGTGTTGGTACTCTCGATACAACAGGTGATATTTATGCTTCCAATAATGACACTTGTCTTTCCACTTGTCGGTGGCCCGATTGGCCTCTTGTAACAGAGTCATCCACGTAGGGAGGGTTAACGAACACATTGACATAACACCTCGTGAAGTCCTTGAAACAATCCGCTTCCTTTTTGTCGGACTAACCACTGACGACGTTTTTTGACGGAATGTCGACGACGTCCCAAATCACGTAGTACCTTTTTATAGGGTTGAAGTTTAGCCAGCATGGGTGGGGTGACGGGAATCTTGTTTTTTAAAAAGTTCAAGACCAGTTCACTCACAGCATTGATTTGATCGGCATTGGCATGTTGTAACAACTCTTGACGTTTGGAACCATTGGCTTCTTGTAACATGGACCGTAAAAACGGGAATTGACGTCGAAGACGTTGCATCCTTTATCGATGACGACGACGATACCGTTGATTGGCTTTTTGAATCGTGCGTTTTATACGTTTATCCGTTTCCAAGGCCACGGCTTTCCCCAATCCTACCATAGCGGGCACCAATAGATTTAAAAAACCGCCTCGTTGACGACGGCGTCGTCTTCTCCTCCTCACCATGGTCGACCCGTCAATAGACGTTGAAGGGCTTTGTCTTGTTTGATGGCATCCCGCGACTCTTTATAGCCTTGACGGGTATTGCGTTTGAAATCTTGCCACCAACCCCCACCTCGTTGTCGTCGGTAATGTTGTACATTATCGGTAATGCCTTTCAAGGCTTGACCACCTAATTTGCCTAAAGCCAGTCCAAACCCAGGCGCTGGGCCTGATAGAAACATACTCATGCCATGGGCAATTTTATCCACCAAACGGGGTTTGCGACGCATTAAAGCCCCTCCTCGTTGTTTCCTTTTTCGGCGGCGTCGTCGTCGTTGGACGGCCATGGTTCTAAGAGTGTGGGACTAGGAGGGAGCGGCTTTTTATGGATCCAATACTCTTTGGGTCTCAAGGGACGAGGACATCCATCTACATAGCATAGGGCTTCCAAGGGTTGGTACACAAAATGACGGTGGTAATCTTGGAGACATCGTTTAGGTAATGGAGGGGTGAAATCCACAATGGTATCATCCAAGGTTTGCATCTTGATTAAAAATCGTTCCAGATCCTCCAAGGGAATACCCCGCACATGGGTTTTCAATTCGGTCAAGGCTTTGGCATAGGTGGTAAACGCAAATCGACTCATGGTCACTTTAAATCGGTATTGTTTAAAATCATTCCATCCTTTGACCACGGTCCCCACCGCCGCCAAACAGGCTACCAACGTACTGTTTTCCATTAGGGGACCCGCAATCATACCGGCAGCCATCAGGAGTAAGGCCATGCCATTGAACAAGGCATTGATACACCTGTAATGATTCAACATTTTTCGATAACACCACCATTGTTGATGATAAAAGGCATACAAGGAATCCATGCGTTGTAATAATTCCGGGGGGAAGGGAAGACCATGCTGTTTCGATCCATTCAATAACGACACGACGGTTTTCATCTTTACGGCGAAACACGGGACGACGAGGTTTGTACGCTCGGTGCTCCTCCTTGTTTATAACTGGTCACAATGCTATTGGTCATGGTGACATTAGCAATTTTACGTCCTTGGGCCAACTGTTCTTGATCTTGTAACAGCATACGTAAACGTCGTTGTAAATCCGCTTGACGCAAGGTACGAGGCTGTCTGCCAGAACTCCCAGACGTCCAAGATCCTCGAGGGGTAGCTGGATTGGAGGCAGGTGTCAAAGGGGAAGTGGGGGTATTTCGTCGTCGTCCTCGTATTCGTCTCGGTCGTCGTCCACGACGACCCCCACCACCACCACCACCACCTCCACCTCCACCACCACCACCTCCACCACCACCACCAGCACCACCACCACCACCACCACCTCCACCACCACCAGCACCACCACCAGCACCACCAGCACCACCACCACCAGCACCACGTCCACCACCACCACCACCACGACCGCTTCCACCACCGCGTCCACCACCACCACGTCCACCACCACGTCCACCACGTCCACCACCACGTCCATTACCCCCAGCACCCGCTGCTGTTCGAGCACCCGCTGCCAAAGGTACGCTAGGAGGACTCGCAGGGGTTCGAGCACCAGAAGACTCCGGGGTAGTGTGTATGCTACGGTAGGATTGACTTCCTGCACTTCCTACCCCGGCTGGGGAAGAGGCCTGGGCAGGGGGCGCACCATCTCTACCGGTAATGGGGAGAGCTTCCATAAACTGAAAGAGGGGCTCGGCTTCCATTTCCTCCATGGCGACGTCGAGAAGGCCTTGGTCTCCCGTGAAATACAAATCTTGCCAGGCGCTTGTGGACATTTGATTACTGCTGGCCGCCCCCACCCCCGCAGGGGACACGGTATCGTACGATTGCGGAGGTTGACGGTCATCATCATCATCGGCCATGGTTGCTTTTCTCTTTTTACCTGTTCCAAGGGGGTGCCTTCATAGTCGTTTTTGATAGGTGCGAGTCCATCCTTCGTCTTTTAACAGGTGACTCAATACACGTTGTTGATCGGACGAGGCGGGATGTAAATCCAAGACCAAATACCCATACGGTCGTGTAGTGGCTTGATGAAACGTCTCCAATGTGTCTTTCCAAGTGGTCGGAAACGATTGAAGCATGACATTGCGTACCCCTAATTGATCTCGGGGGTTCTTGAACGCCACGATGTAATGGGCATTGCGGGATATACTTTTCGCATAGCGACCCACGGGAAACATGTCTTGGCACAAGTATAGGACCGTCACCCCTTGATGATGCGAATGTTTGGTGAATAAATCCAACACGCGTTTATCGTGACTCCCTTCGTCCATTAAATCATCCAAAACCAGGACCCCCTGTCCTTCAGGAAACCATTGCACTAAGGCCTCATGATCGGGAATCCCTTCGTGAAACACCACCCCTTGATCTTGCATGCCTTGAAATCGATCTTGCCAGGCCCCATAACAATAATGCATTTGGGTCGGTGGGGTTTCAAACAACTCCGGGTTGTCTACCAAGAGTTTTTCCGTAAACGCGGTTTTGCCACATCCCGAAGGACCCACCACCAAGATAGAGGAGGGGGTATGAAAACGAAACGGTTTCCCCGTTTGCATGATGATGACGAACTACCCTTAGAAAAAAAAAGGCACCTTTTTATTGGAGTCGGTGGGACTCGAACCCACGCACGACCCAATCCCTATCTGAATCAAAGGTCCAAAGGCTCTACCCACTGAGCTACGACTCCGACACCAGTTTTTTCCAACAAATTTTATTTAAGCATTACATTGATGATACGGATGACAACACAGTTGATACCATCTGGCTTCTTGGCCTACAATCAATTGTTGAAGGCGTTGACCCGCTTGATGGTCATTACTAACATAATCATGATCCGAAAACTCATTTAAAAACGCTTGCAAGGTCCGTCCACGGGCTTTGGCTTTCAAGTACAACAAGGCGTAATCACCACAACTCTTGCTTGTAATGGCTTGGAGGGACTTGCCATTGGTCACTACATACTTCCAATGTTGGACAATCCAATCTCGTAACGGGGTCGCTTGCACGTACGTATCCAATGGCAAAGCATAACTGTCCAGGACTTCACACACCTTTCCATCCGTCCACACCGCTAACCAATGTTGTCCCGGTTGATCGTGTGGGTCGGTATTCACAATGTACCCTTGGGGTTGGGTCTTGACAGGAGTCTTGGGTAAACGATCACAGGCCACCGTCCCGTAAAAGACCGGGTTCAATTGGGGGTCGTCTCGGGCTAAATAATCCAACTGCACATTATTCAAGGCCACATGTTCCATCAGTGCTGGTAAATGTTATACAACACGGCTCCGTTCCTGTCAATCTCCAGCAAATTCTCAAATTCTCCATACACGAGTACGGTTATATTGACACCGGGGGCAGCTCCAAATTCCAACACCAATTGTAAATCACCCGTTTGCTTGGGGTTGAGGTTTTGACTGTCAGCACATCCATTGGCCACATTGTCAAACATGAACAAGGTACAATTTTTAGCTTGGCCCCAATCCAGCAGTTCTACCATGTTGCCTTTCTTTTTACACCAGGCACCACTGGCTTGCAGAAAACGGAAGTAGCCTAGATTATCTCGGGTGCCATTGTCATGCACTAACTGGAGGGTTTCATAAGGGTATTCTTCTCCTCTGACAATCTGTTTAATGGACGTCAGACCAAATTTCTGGAAACAGAACGGATCTCGGGTCACATCTCCATTGAAGGCACGGCTGTCCAGTAACCCCACAATCAATCGGTCAGGTATTCTGTTTTGAAACAGGTTGGGGATATCAAAGCGGACCAGGTTGTTTTGCATGCTGAAGGTCCGGATTTCACTGCGGACGGTCGGGTAAGCCGCCACTTGGCCTTCATTGTGTCTTTTTTCAGATATGCTCTGGTAGATGGCGTCATTCAAACGCAGTTGACAGAGATGAAACCGTAGTTTCACATCCCCTTCCATCAATCGGCCAGCTAGAGCCACTCCATTCAAAAACAAGTTGGGGCCATTGAAATGAAATTTCATCTTGATTTCGATACCAGGCACCAACAGTTTGCCAGTGTGAAAGACTTCCAAGTGGGGGGTAAACACTAGACTGTGGGTGACACCTGCAGCATACTTCTCCACTTCGGTCGCAGAGGCATTGAAGGCCTCTTGATGATTAGCAGGCAGATCTTGCCAATGTTGATGGTTTCCTGCTTTGTCTGTGTTGGTGGCAGTCCATTGGGGTGGGAAATCCACTTGATTATACCATCCTTGGGGTCCTAACACGGTCTTGCCATCTTCTCGGTCATAATTCAGCAAGGTTTCCAGGTAAGCTTTGTAATGATACGTGTCGGATTGTGGACTGATCAACGTGCCATTCAACTGCAAGTCAATTTGTTTGATGATGGAATGGGCCAAATTGTTGACGGGCCACAATTTCTCCGCGGCCACCAAGTTCGCGCCATTCGCCTTTTTCAAACTCAATTCCATGGTAAAGTAACTGCGTCCCAAATCCACAAAATCGTCCAACCCTGGAATGATGAATTCCATGGGATTGATACCCGTGGTGGTGGGTTGAATGGTGACCATGCGATAGGCATTGATGCTAATGTCGGTCGGTGGCACCTTGAAAATCCGTAAGGCAGGGTTGACGGTCCCTTCGGAACGCTCGTGAGCCGGGGCGGTTTGCGTACTCACGTCAGGCATGTTTAACGTCGTCGAGTGGTACCCCGTCGTCGTCGTGAGGGGTTTTTATAGCGTCGTCGTCGTCGTCGTCGTGCTAAACGTTGTCTCAAATCAAACCCGGGGACTCTCATGACCTCGGCACTCAACCAGCCACCACGTTGTCCTCTCCTGAGTTTCCAAAACGGATACAGTCCCCCCCATTGAGACAACCCTCGATCACTACGAATCCGTCGAGGTCGTGAATGCACGGGTTCCATGTTCACACTCCCAAAATATCACGTGCACGTTTGGTTTGTTTGGGAAACAAAGCACTGGCCACACGCACGGCGTCTTTCACGTTCTTATGACTCAACGCTTTCTTTGCTTGTTTGGTGATTTCCTTTTTAAGGACGTCTTCGGCTTTGCGTTTGATACCTCGTGTCAAACCCGTTTCCAATCCTCTCTTGATATTACTAGGCAATTTTAAAGGATTTCGCGTCCTTATAAGACCTTGAAACCCCCCACGCATCAGATCCGTCATCACTCCTTTGCCTTGTTGATCATACCACTCGTCGGTTCGAAATCGTGTCAAACTTCCCCCACGCATGGTGCCTTCTTCACCAGGGATAAACGTTTTGTTTGGGCTTTATGGGACTCCCCTTTTTATACCGTCATCGTCGTTTTTTTTTCCGAAAAGCGGCTTCCAACCCTTTTTTAGCCCCGTAACTCGCGGCACCACTTGCGGCACCCAACGCCACAGCTTTCCCTCCAGCGATCAAGGCTGGAATGAGGGCCGCCAGGGGCAAGAGACCCCCTCGTTGCCTTCTTCGTCTCCTTCGACGCACTCTTGTCTTGGGCATCTTTGTTTGTTTTTCACAACCCTTGTTTTCTTTTTATACTCACATGACGTTGCACGTAAACGATTCCCCCGCCCACCGTTTGCGTTTCCCACTTCGCATTTCTTCCATACGTTTCTTCGTTGATCTTAGGTAATTCTTTTTGGCTAACTTTTCTACCCCTTTGGTGATGGACCAAGCGGCCTTAGGAATCCCGGCAATCACTGCGTTGACCTCTTCCCCCGCTTGTGGACGCTGTGGTCGGCGTCGTCGTCGTCGTCGTCGTTTCGGAGGCATAATTGATTTGGGTTCCCTTCTCGTCTCTCTTTTTTATGTCTTTTTGAAGTGTAACGTGACAATGGTATGGCCTTCACCAAACTTGACCAAGTCTCCTCCGGCACCAATCGTTTCAGCCACTTGAACGTGAATCATTTCCACCACCTCGTTACGAAGAGACATGTATTGAATGTGTAACGGTTCAAAATACAGGTTGCCGCGTGCTTCACGCTTGTACTGGATTTCACGTAACAAATCAGTCACGCGATTGCCCACCACCGTGCTGCCTGCCACGTCGGAGTACACGTGCAACGATCGTGTGGGTTCACCCACCACTGAACGAAACGCCACATTCAAGTTGGTGAAACGCCACCCACAACTCATACTCAATTGTAAATAATCCAGTAACCCAGACCGAACGGTCCAAAAGACCGGGTTCCCCTCCTTATCGGTGATATCCTTCCAAGCGCTGTTCTTGGTCATGTCGGGGATTTGATCCCCCATGAAGTCTTGCTGTAAGTTGGGTCCCAAGATCCATCCACTGCTAATTTTACGTAACCATCCCATCTTGACAGCTAATTTGGTATTGATGTCAATGCCTGGCGTGTCGTCGCCACAATGACAGACATGGGTGTTGTCGATGAGCAGATCCTCGCCTTCCCACTTGAACTTGGCGTAGGTGTGTTTGCCTTGATCGTTCAAAAACGTACCCCCTTGAATGGCCATTTCCATACGTTGTTGTTCCAAGTGAGTAATGATGGCTTTCATGAAACTCACCCCATCCACCACCCAATCCAAATGTTGAATGTCATTGATGAGCGTTTGAGCGTATCCCATGCGAGTGATCATTTCCCCGTTTTTGCCGCCCGGTTTGGGATAGGTTTGCTGCCAGATCGACGACATCATGTACCCATCTTTCTGCACCAACTCATACAAATTGACGCGAGCATCCGGTAAGGAAATGGCACTCAACCCCACTTGCCAACCACCTCCCGTGAGCTGTAACGGTTGAGGTAAACGAATCTTGAAGGAATTGGCTTGGTTGTTGGGAAATTCACGTCGGTTGGCATGACTGGGTAACGTCACGTAGAACGACATGTTGTCTTTCTTCTTCACACCACCACTTCCCTTTTAAAGTGAAGGGTCAGGAGGGCATGGCCTTCACCAAATTTCACCAGATCCCCATTGGTTTCGGCCATCTGCGTTTCGACGATTTCCACCACTTCGTTGCGTACTGGGATATATTGAATATGTCGAGGTTCAAAGTGGGTGGTGTTTTGTGGCTGGTACTTGATTTCTCTTAAGAGATCGGTGATGCGGCCCCCTACCATGCTGCTGGTCCCTACATCACAATACACGTGCAAAGGACGCGTGGAGGGAAATTCCAACGAGGGACGAAAGGTCTGGTTCAAATTCACAAACCGCCAAGGGCACGATAGACTCAATTTCAGATAATCCCCCTCCACTTTCCAAAAGATGGGCTTGTTGGCGGCATCGCGGATATCCGTCGGGGTGGGAATGGTGGAAATGCCTTGAAATTCTTGCAAGAGATTCGGACCCAATCGATACTGACCGGGGGACACTTGTTCAATCCATCCCATTCTCAGGGCCAAGGATCTGCCCCATTCCACGCGTGCCACTTGTCGTTTGTAATCCACATTGACGGTATTCAACAACAAATCCCCTTCAGAGGTCCATTCAAACGTCGGGTACAATTTAACGCCATTGTCCTCGGTCCATTTGTTTTTGGGTTCGGTTTGTTTGGCACGGCTTTGCTCGTAACGGTACACCAGTTGATGAAAAAAGTGCGATCCCGTCGACGAGGCCATCTCCTTTCTCATATCTCGCCCGTAGACAGTGAGTTCGCGACGTTGATGCCACCATCGATCGTTGCCTTGATCGTCTTGGGCATACACCCGTTCGTGCCATCGTACATACAACAGAGGATGGGAATCACCCACGCCTCCTTCTTCCGCTATCACGGGAATGGTGGGTAAGGATAAACTCACCATACCCACCATCCATCCTCGTCCCACAAATCGGATGGGTTTAGGCAATCGGTTTCTGAAATGATGACTCTTGTTCCCAGGAAACTCTTTGGTACTCGCATGACTCATCAACGTCACGTAAAACGAAGAGTTGGGCACCAACGTCATTTTTTAGTCGCGTCGTCTTTTGGGTGGGCTTGTCTCTTTAGTCTTCAGTTGTCGTTTGGGGGGCCTTGTCTTTTTCCTCTGGGGTGGTTGGAGAGACGTGACGTCTTGACTACGAATCCAACTATTGTACTTGTCGGGCCACCCTTTCCACTTAACCAACCAACGATCTTTTTGTCGCTTAAGTACCTTCTCGATCCGAAACACCTCGGATACATGGACTTTTTGTAAATCCTCTTCATAAAACGTACCTTGGACGGGGGTATCATCCCATTCGTGAATCTTATACGTGGGCACAGGGCCCGGGATCACACGATGCACCACAAACACTTCTTCGGTCCAACCAGGTAAATAGCCTTTTTCAAAGGTACGATGAATCTTATTGAGACGGACACGATCTCCGACTTTGAATTTAGGTTTTTTCTGGTCTTTCAACCGTTGGGCATACAATCGTTTCCACACGGCTTCTTCGTTGTCCCACGTCACGTCTTGAGGGGCCATACCAATACTTCGATGCCGGGTGGCATTATACCCTTGCACCAACTCGGGTAAGACATCGTCAAACTGTAAGGTGTTGGCCGCGGTGAAATAACGGTACAACCGTTCTTTCAAGGTGCGGTTAAATCGTTCCACCACACTGGCTTTCGCATCCCCTTCGGTCGAAAAATGTTGAATGCCTTGCTCGTCAAGCCATCGTTGAAACGTCCGGTTGTAAAATTCTTTCCCTCGATCCGTTTGCAATCGATTAGGGTGACGTCGTCCTTCTTTCAAAATCTTGTCAAAGGCATGGACCAACGCCACCCCGGTTTTGTCTTTCAACGGTTGTACCCACGCGTACTTGGACAACACATCCAACACCGTCAACAAGTATCGTATGCCCCGATTATGTTTGGCCAACGGTTGCACTTCCACTAAATCCGCGACCCATTGATCATCTAATCCTCCTACAATGACGGGGACGGTGGGAAAACGACGACGTCGCGGTTTATGTAACGTATAGGCCAAATCCCGTTCCAAGACCCGTTGAGCTTTTTTCAAAGGGAGACGATGGGCTTTAGCAAATCGTTGCACCCCTCCTAAACTGCCGGGGGCTCGAGGATCGTGGTACTGACTCAACCATGGTTGGGAGACCTTTTTCTTTCGAGGGGCCATACGTTCTGGCATTCACCCCATAAGGTCGATATGGTGGGGACCGTGTGGGGATGCGCCTTTTGAATGATTCGATACCATCGCCATGCGTTCGGATGAGCTTTTAACCATAAGACAAACACGACCCATCGATACAAGTTGCGGTCGACATGGGTTTCTTCAAAGAGGTGGAGAGGATGCGTGTCCTCGGGACATGGGGGTATGGGGATTTGAGACCCGGGTTGGTGATCATATAAGACTTGGCAAAGGGTTTGATGACATTGCCATTGCCATTGCCCCAGGGACAAGACAGACTCCCACGCATCACATACAGACTCCATGGTGACATTGATAAAAAAATTTTATTCGTTCTCTCATTTAAAAGAGACCTAGACGGCCACAACTGATGGTCTCTAGACCTTTCTGCCAGTTCTCAACACTGTCACTGTACTTAGGGGGTGGTGGTGCTGGGGCCACCATCATTTCTTGACGGTTCTTGAGATCTTGAATTTCTCGTAACAATTGTTTCTCATAATCTGTCAGGGGCCGTTCTCGTTCCACGTCCTCTTTCCTTCGGACTGGAGGACCAGGGATGTCTACTCCACGCAGGGGATATCCTTGAGCATCACGGGTGGGTGCTTCAGCTTGTTGATCGGCTTTTTTGGGAGGGTTGTCATGAAACCACGTCCAGTACTTGGGACCCAAGGGTTGATCGGCCCATCGGAAGAAGCCACACGTTTTCTTGGAACAAGTCAGAAACAACCGATCGGGGTTCTGGGTCGAATGACTCTGTTGAAGCGTGGCGGGTTCACGGCAAAAGCATTGTAAACCACCCCACATGTCCAACACTTCTACATGAGGTTGACTATACACGGCTTTCATATACTCCAGAACTTGATCTTGACCACAAAACAGCAAACACGGTTGCATGGGACATTTCACATACTTCCATCCCTTTTGAGATTCTCGGGCCTCCAAACGCACATTATGGCAAGGGCATACCATAGTGTCCACCGAACTAGGAGGAGGAGGATCTTCGACATACGTCACCATGTATTCAGATGGGGACACCATATCATTCAATTCTTTCATCATATCTTCCACGGCAGCTCGAGTGTCTTCCACGACCTCGCAGACCACAGGATCACAGTCCACGGGCGTCATATGTTGAATGCTCTTCTTCTTCTTCCCCGCAGGGTGTACGCTTGGCTTTCTCTTCCGATCGGTGGACATCGTACTCAAGGTTGATGTCACCCCCACTGCCCATGCCTTTTTATACCTTGGGCCCTTGCCTGTCATTGGTCAGCTTATTCAATCCAAATAAGGACTTGTTATCGTCCCATTGGTCAGCTTTTGCCTCTCCAACTAAGGTCCTCTTGTCTTCCCATTGGTCCATTGTCCCTATTTAAGGAGCTCCCTGGGTCCTCCGACTCGTCATTCCAAGTAGATGGACTACTACCAAGATCTCAACCGAGACGACTTTGCTTCCACCGAAGACTATTTGGCTGAACGGGTCAAACGAGGTCTAGCAGCGGGATTCACGTTCCAACAGTGCCGACAGCACCACGTCATTGATTTCGGTTTGGCCTTAGAGTTGACTCCCACGGAGATTCTAGCTATTGTAGGCCCAGACACCGGCTACGTATTTAAATGCCCCCCAACATCAACATGATCGGAGAACAAGATCTCGGTGCCTTGGAACTGCAAGTGGGTCATGGCCATGTGGTCTACACAGGGGGAGCCAAAGGTACGGATGCCCTCGTGGAAGAACAGGCCAAACACTTTGGGATGCAACTAGAAGTCCTGGTCCCCCCGAACCATCCTCGATCCACTTTCATCACCCCTTCTACGGTGGAAGTCCTGATGCTGGCCAACCCACATCTTCACCAGGCGGCTGAGAAACTAGGCAAACAAATGCCCAGTCATTTTTACACCTTGCAATTGCTGCAACGTAATTATCAAATTGCCAAAAAAGCCCATACCATCTATGCCTTTGGCATCTTGGAACCGGATCATAAACGCGTGAAAGGAGGCACTGGTTGGACTGTGCAATTGGCTATGGATCAAGGCAAACCCGTCTACCTGTTTGACATACCCAGTCAATCATGGTACCGCTCGGACCATTACTACCAAGTCAATGAGAATGCCGCCACCCTGGTCACTGGCAGTCAATTTGTCCCTTGGGGGCCTAAGAAGCCCACCCTTCATCAAAGCAGTGCTATTGTGGGATCCCGGGATGTGGACGAGAAAACCCGAGCCGAAATTCAAGCCTTGTTCAACCGCACCTTCTGTCTACCCGAGAACATTGATCAATTACGTATGGAACTGGAAGACTTTCATTTGTAATTGTACATAGCTTTCTTTTTTAATTTTTTTTTTTAGTTTTTATTTTTTCCAATTGTACATAGCTTTCTTTTTCAATTTTTATTTTTTCAAACTGTAGATAGCTTTTTTCAATTGTAAATAGGAGCGCCCCACCCAGCGTGGCAAAGAATACAGACCACCATTTGTAAAAAAACATCAACTCTTTTTTTAATTAAAATAAAAAAGTTCACAACCCTGACGTCATGTCCGTTGACTTTTTCTGGAGAGTTGAAGGGTAATGATGGTACTGCCTTGTTTGAAAGGAGCCGGCTGTCCATTCGCTGTTTGAATGTCAATGGCAATGCTGTCAAAGATGGTTTTGCCAAGAGGAAAATACATCCGTTGCGTGGTATCAAACTGATGATCGGTATTGCCAGCATCAATGGCACGTAAAAAACCTTTTTCTTGATTTCCAACCACGCTGTCAATGACGAGATCCGTGTAAATCATGAGTTGTTGTCGTCCTTGTTGCGGTTTGACGGTTTGGGTGGTGGGAAATGGTTGTCGACTGAGATTAGGACCCAAGAACAACTCATACTCGAAATCGGGGTGGGTAAAGCTGACAGAGACGATGCCATGCGGTGGATATTTGTTGACAGGCCCTATGGTGGGTGTCCATTTGTGGCGATCGTCGTAATCCACGATATGTTTCACCAGATAATTTTTTTCTTGGACAATTCTCTGCGTTGGCGTTCCATCTTTGACAAGTCCCATCAGGCTGGCCAATTTCCATTCCATTTCAAATTGCATGTTGGCTGGTATGAGTACATACAACGAATCTAATTCGGAGGCGATGCCGGCATTGGTGATTTTCACGTAGGGTTGAGCCAGGTTAAGAGCGGCTAGTTGTTGTCGTTTCCCTATATCGTCCACGTCCATTTTGGCTATATCCATCATGACTTCCATGTGTTGTTTTTCTATTTCGTAAGCGATGCCAATCCATGCCTCTTTCAAATTGTGGTAATACCCTGGCGGTAAATGGATTTGTTTGGTCACTTGAATGGGAGCCGTTCCATCAGCACGTTTTGGTATGTATCTGATATCTGTTTTCATCCAATGTTTTTGACTATCTTCTTGCGTCCAATTCTGCTTGGTTTGATCTCCCAATTGTTGATAAAAAGCCGGGTGTGAGATATGAACCAAGGCCGCTTCCCAATCATCTTCCACCAAATAATGTGAATGAGGAAGTCTGACAGTAAATTTTTGATTCGTGCCTTGTGCTTGATCACTGATAAGGGTGATGTAAAAACTCATAGTCACAATCACCACCTAACCCCTCTGGTTACCTTTTTATACCTGCCCCCGATGCTCAAATTGGACTGTGGACTTTGAGCCCGCGTTCCTCAGCAGTTTTGCTCCATCCTGAGCCCGCGATCCTTTTTTTTCCACTGGTCAGCGGTTTCCCACCTTAGCCAGAGGCCTATTCTGATACGTCATGTAAGCGTCACGAAATGTCCTCTCTTTTCTTTCCTCTGAGCCCACGTGCTCCAGGATTTAATTAATGATTCGCTTTCTCTATAAAAAAAAAAAAAAAAATTTGAAAACCGAAGCGGTTCTGTTTAGCTCGCAATGTTTTCCCATTCCCGCGTTGTTGTGAAACTCTGCTTCTGATCGACTGATACTTTGACCATGGCCTTGGACCTTGACCATGGCCTGACTGGGACTGACCAATCACAACCAATCCTAACCAAATAAGGTCATACTGTTTAGCTATATAAGCAGCAAAATTACCCCCGAACTTTCTTTTTTTCAAGATGGAGGAAGGTCAGGGAGACTTACGACAGTTTTTTCACAGATTTATTCATCGCTTTACCCCAGCAACCCTCGGCTTTACAAACAAAACGATGACAGCTAAGATTTCAGCGAAAAATGTGGGAGATTTTTATCTGTAGAAGCCGCCGAATGGATGTTTTGAAAACAGCGAAAGCTTAACACGAGGTAAGTGTTGTGTTTTGCTGCCGGCTAAAAATATTGAAGTGTTTAGCCTGTTTTTCCCACAACGACGAACTTTTCGATTAAAAAACACTGTGTCTTATAATACTCGTTGTTTTTCCAATGGCTCTATTTTTTTTTTTGAAAACCGAGGCGGTTCTGTTTAGCTCGCAATGTTTTCCCATTCCCCGCGTTGTTGTGAAAAAATCATTTTCTACCCGAAAGACTATTTAATTTATTTTTACTCACTCTCTGTATTTCTTTTTTCCACAGTCCAACGATGTGCTGACTGTAACGCGGTGAGACAAACGAGATGACAACTCGCATTTTCGCCGAGAAAAAAGCGAGCGGCTTTTTGAAAACAACAAGCAAACCTCCACGCAAAGTAAGCATCATTTTTTTCTTACTGTCAGCTAAAAAAATATATAGATTTAGCCAAGCCTAAAAGCGGAACTCCATATCTACCGGTTACCATCGGCCGCCTATAAATTCTTCAGAATTAATCTTGTTTACTGTTATTAACTTAGGTACTTGACCTCGTTAATTACTGTATAGTTTTATTAAGCGTATCATTTTAGTATAAACTTAGAGTTATAATTCTGTTTCGTGATTCAAGCAAATCTAGTTTATCTATTTGTGCTTTCACTTTAAGTTCGCTAGGCAAATTCATTTAATCGTTTATCGGCATTTTTCGTTTGTTTTGATTGCTGTTATTTTATTTGTCGCTTTGTATTTTGTAATTGGAGACGCGTGTTCGCTTCGAAACTACTAGAAATTCTGTTTTGGTTTTGTTTACAGATTATTGCACAGTGTTGCACACATTTGACACATTTTGTCGTAAATTCAATCTGTTTACTGTGAATAAATTTGATTCTGTTTTACAACTGTCAATTGGAAAGCTATGTTCTTCTAATTCTGTTTTGGCGACCGGATACGCTTCATTCGTTTTAAAATACAAAGGTCATGCTTTAGGTGAGAATTATTTGTTTGCAAATTAGTACTTTTCTGATCGACTTATACTCTTTCTCAGGGCGCGTGTTCCTTCCCATGACATTGAACTTTGGACTCCGTGCCGCTGCCTGGCTTGCATCCATCAGTTTGTTGGACAAAGAGCGGAACTCTCATCATCTGCATGCCATGGATTATCATTAAAATGATTTGTTGAGCTGTTCAAAAATGTCTGCCATTAAAACATTTTTCCAACATGGTGTGTTTTCTTTGAGTCAAGGACCACCCCCGCTGCTCATGTGTTGTTTTTCGATTTCGTACGCAATGGCAATCCATGCTTCTTTCAAATTGGTGTAATACCCTGGGGGTAAATGGATTTGTTTCGTCACTTGAAGGGGAGCCGTTCCCTCCGCACGTTTTGGTATGTATCTCACATCTGTTTTCATCCAATGTTTTTGACTATCTTCTTGCGTCCAATTCTGTTTGGTTTGATCTCCCCATTGTTGATTAAACCCCGGGTGGGAGATATGAACCAAGGCCGCTTCCCAATCATCTTCTACCAAATAATACGAACGAGGAAGTCGAGCCGTAAATTTTTGTTCCGTGCCTTGTGCTTGATCACTGATAAGGGTAATGTAAAAACTCATCGTGATTACTCCCTAACCCTAGGGTTTACCCTTTTATACCTACCCACGTTCCCAAAATTGGACTTTGGACTTTGAGCCCGCGTTTTCTCAGCGGGTTTACTTCCCCTTGAGCCCACGATCCCTTTTTCCAACTGGTCAGCGGTTTCCCTTTCCAAATCACGTGACTTCCGGTTGTATGAGCCCGCGATCCCTTTTTCCACCTGGTCAGCGGTTTCCCATTCTAAAACACGTGACTTCCGGTTGTATGAGCCCACGATCCCTTTTTCCCACTGGTCAGCGGTTTTTTCCACCGGAAATGATTTATGACGTCACCGGAAGTTCCTCTGGTCACGTGATCGCTCTCGACCAATCAGAAGCCTCCATATGCCCCATACGAGCGTATTTTACTACTTGTAATCTATCGAGATTTGCCAGTGTCAAACTAGCCGGTTTTCAAAGTTATTGTATGTTTACTCACAAACTAGTGTTGACTTTTTTGTTTTGTTTTGTTTTGTTTTAATTCAATTCAACCTTACACAAGGTCTTTTGTTAGTTTTAAGAAAACTGTGGATTGACATGATTTTTAAATCACTTTAATCTGGTTGCGACGTTCTTCTCATCACCAAAGCATTTCACGTGTACACCTTAGTCTTAGATACTTGTCAAATAAATATTAAAGATGGTTTACTGTCCAGTTGTGTTGGTATAATTTTGTGAAATAATTTGGTTAAAATTGAATTAGCAAAACATGGTTGAACATGATTTATCATGGTTTCCTGGCGAAATCAAATGTCAGTATTTTCACTGCTACAGCTGTGAAAAAGCAATTTTTATAGTTTTCATCCACCATTTGTACATTTTCCTTAATCATACCACAGTGTCAATAAGTTTTCAGAAATTAAATAGTTCAAAAACTAAACCATGGCTGAACATGGTTTAACATAAACTGCTGGGGGAAAATGTCAGGTCTGATGTCATGTTAAGGCTAAAGCATGATCTTTTGATTTTTTATTACCATTGTTTAGTGCCAAATAGAATAAGATGATATCTTAGTTTGAGGTTTGCTCCAAATAAAAAAAAATTATGATAAGTGCTCATTTGACCATGGTTGACAATGTACCATGGTCAACTCTTATTCAGAGACCATGGTCAGACACCATTGCCACAACACTGTCAACCATGGTCAAACATGGTTGGCAATGAAAAACAATGGTATCATGGTCATCCTGTCGCCGGGGCGAGGTGAGCCCTCTGTCTGACCTAAGCTCTTGACACTAACAAAACACGGATGACACAGTAGCATAGCAGCCCGCTGTCTGACCTATGCTAAAGTCACCAAACAACTAACGTTTCGCAAAATATGTCCCACCTGTGTTGTCACTGAGGCATTAGTCAATACGTTATTCAACTTTAATACATATGCCCTACCTCCGCGCGAAAATAGCACTAATCATAAAGAGCGTAACCACGAACCAGCCAAAGAGTTGATAAAGCAGAGGCTATGTTTCATAGGGAATTGGAACGGAAGTGAATCACTAATACAGTTTAGCAGGGAATTTGTTGAAAACACGATAAAATAGTGTAGAGGGAAAAACGACCAACGCCTGACAAATTATTAATTGTGCTAAAACCAGCGGAAGTCAGTGAATTAAGCTGAGGCAAGGAATACTAATCGGAAGTGAAACACGGTTAACTATTAAGTTTGGCCGGGAACACGAATATGTTGAATTGAAAACACGATGCGATAGTATCAAAACCGAACAACCGAGGAATGGCCGCAAAGATATAAAACTCATCAAGCGGTGTCAAAGACAGACGACGACGCTGCAATAAAAGCAATTTTAAAATGGACAAAGCCGAAACTGTTTCCCGTCTTGTGTAACAAGCAAATACTTAGTAGCAGGGCATTATCAGCCATCAATCGTTACTCGCATTTACAAACTGTGAACAACAATAGAAATACACTGTAGAGAGGATGGCCTTGCACACAAAAATGCTAGAAGGAATTCAGACCTACTGACAGAATCGAGACAACTTATAACATGTAGACGACAGCAAGACAAAGCCTCTGACTGTACCATTCCACAGTCACTTTAAACCTAAAACGCTGAAACGGGACTGACGCATAGATGGCGTTCAAATTTTGAACGGTGTCACTTCGGAAATTCATCCATGGATTAAACAGTAGTGTCTCCAGTTGCGGCATTTGGCTGTGGCTTTAGCGGTCGCCACGGCGAATTTAGTTGCAGTTTGCGTGACGTGCCCGAGGAATGTCTGCTATTGACGTTTTGCAATGATCTGAATTAGGCCTGAATAAAGCACGCCTGTTTGGGACACGTATGATTTGCCTTTCATTAGTCTGTATTGTGATGGTAAAGTTGAGATGGTGAGTATCGAAACACACTTCCAAGTATTTGTAAAATATGCACAGTGCCAGGATTGATGCCATTACAGAACAGTTATATAAACAACTTCGCGCCGGGCAATGAGAAATCAAGACCTGTTGAAATATTATAGCGATAAGAGAATCGCCCATCAAAATGGTTCATGTATTATGCCTGTGGAGCAATATCAACTCTTCAGCAATGAAAAGGTTACGGGTTCAAGGATGATAAACGCTACGTATATTGACTAGAAAGTAAAAAAAATAATCATTGTAATGGAAACGGTTAAACTCAAATGTAAATGTAGCCGCTGTGATTGACATTATAAAATGGTATACACAGGGGCACCCAGTGTCTGTCTCAGAATGCTCAATTCCCGTTAAATTTATGTGTATTAGTGCTCGAAAGAGAGAATGCTCAGCTTGGATTCTTTAGCTGAACCTTCTAGTCGCCGTAAATTGTTGGTAACAAAGGCGTGCTCCATAAGATGCCGTGGTGCTGTTGAGTGAGTATTTCGCTATGGCAGATAAAAGATTCAGTTTTCTGAGACAAATTTAAGGTACAACCCTATCTCGAAAGGATGTGTCCCTGATTTGATTTGTTGGGTGCCCATGTATATAAATGTTTAAAACTGTTATTTAAAAGGAAAATATAGACGACGGCAGTGAAAACCGCAGCCCCTGATCTGAACGCTTTCACTGAACGTCTAAGACAAATCAATACCTTCAAATTACTAAGTGTAAAGTATTTAGAAGGTCCTCACATAAACGGTGCAGGCGTCGAATATCCAACTTTCAAGAGCACATTATGCGCCACGTAGTAAGCTTAGTGTTTATCAGCAGTGTACCGAGCGTCCACATCTGATATAAACCTGTCCACATCTGATATAAACCTGTCCACATCTGATATAAACCTAATTTAGCAGAGGGCACTGGGAAAGATGGAATGGAGGAGAGAACTAAAATAACTATTCTTCCTGTAGTTTCCCCTCTTGCACACACAAGTGCACTTTAACTAATATTTTCCAACAAACCTGTACTTCCATCTCCCCTCCTTCTTCAACATTTGTCAGGCCTGTTGTTATTGCTGCCACAGCCTCATCCATAAAATTATGCTTAATGAGGAGAACCCATTCACAGGGATGTACCCCCCCCCCCTCCTGCCTGCTTGTTTTGGACCCACTATCTGGTTGTAATTTATATAAAAATGCTTATCTCCTACTCAAGGAAATTTTTTAATATATTATGTTTTGGAATAACTTTTAAAATTATAATTACTGGTAATTTGTTACGGAGATAATCAGAATCTTTGCATTGCAAATTGAACAAGCAGTGATAAAAAAAACCTTGGCGCACAGAGATCTACATTTATTGTGCCACACATGCAAAGGGTGTACATCTGGGGAATCCAAAGCCACATTTTGTTGCCACAATGAGAGATTTGTTGCCAGAAGAGATTACACTTTGTCTTTCGTTTTCCTTTAACTTGAAGGTTAGCTCCACAAATGCAGCAAGAGTTCTCTATAATTTGATGATGAACCTCCATTTCTTACAATTTCTGTAGGCAGTCAAGACACATGAAACTAAAAGATAAATCATCAGCAAACTTTAAAACAGCAATGGCAAACACTCTCAAATTTATTTCGAAGTAGTAAAAATGTAAATTAAGTTCCCCTACATCACTGATTTATCACACCTTCAAATGATGCCTATATTATGCCTCAAAACGCTAATGTAGAGCGAACATAAGCGCTCTTGTCCAGATCGAAACGATGTATCAAGGAATGCATACAGTGTATGAGCAAAGCATCCAAGTAGTCAACTTTAAAATGGATTACCATTTTTCCTAGGTGGTTACCAGCGACGAAACTTTCCAAAAACAACATTTATTAACGGCACAATGGAGGAAAATTGTTCTCTTGGCATGGACTAGAAAATTCTCCATGACAGAGAAAACAAAACAAAAAAAAACGTATACTTACATTTCATGTTCGCCAACATGGCGGCATTGTCCACGATCCACAAACTTTCGTTGCTGCAATATCCGTTGTTAACTCTACTTTCGTCGCCAAAATGCAACCGTGCTAGCAGCCATCTTGTTTTCTACCAGATTTGCTACTCAAAGTTCCCAGATATTGCGCCTAGAGACTGGTAAGGAGCTGGTAAGGCACCAATTTCTCTCTATTATTTTAACCGATTTTTGCGTATTTTCGCAAGAACAAAAGAAATGTGACGTCACACTTTCTTCCAGAACTGGTATCCTTCCGAACTGTAAACTTTTGGGTCTTGCCTACGGAGGTGAAATCACGGCATGGGCGGCGCGGAATGTCCCCGCCAGATGATGATACATAAGGGAGACTGGTTGGGCGATGATATCTGCAGGCACGACACTACTGTTTTAAGATGGACTGATCCTCTTCGCCTGTGAGGAACGCTATCTAAAATAGCGACAAAATAGGAAATCAACATTTTGGAAGCGACTCTGAGAACGTGTTGATAGACTAAAACAATACGATGGCGCAAAAGAAAACTCCCTCGTCAAACGTGGTCTCATAAAACCGACAGTTGGAGAGATTTCAAAAGTTGTAAGGCCTATGCAGCCAACAAAAATCCAAATATCATGATACGACGCAGCATAAGAGTGAAATAACTTAAAAACCATAAAAAACAGAAGACAAAATAACATACAAAATTGTGAAATAAAGCATGATGAGAGAACAGCGACAACATTGCGAAATCAACATAATTTGACACAAAATCGACTTCCGAGAACGTGTTGACAGACTCGAACAATAAGATGGCGCAAAGGAAAATTCCTTAGTCAAATGGCGTCTGATAAAAACCGACAGTTTAAGGAGACTGTAATTCCAAATATCGTGATGAGACGCAGCAAAATGTTTAAATAACTCGAAAAACATAAAAGCACAAGACAAAATAATGGACCAAAGTGAAAAGCTTTAAATAAAGCGCCAAGTTCAACAACTACAAAGTGC
This sequence comes from Siderastrea siderea, assembly GCA_964030785.1. NCBI lineage: Eukaryota > Metazoa > Cnidaria > Anthozoa > Scleractinia > Rhizangiidae > Siderastrea > Siderastrea siderea. The sequence goes on along the minus strand of OZ034966.1, from coordinate 30,788,992 downwards.
TTGAACGCACAGTAAAAAGTGCAATGTCACAGTACCGAGTGCATTGGACACTGTCCCAATAAAGGGATGGTCAAAAAGGGGTTGTACACTCATATGGCAAAGTAAAAGCACAAAACAAACATTACCAAAGCCGCAAATGCACGATATGACTATCGTGACTAAAAATACGGTCCATTGGACCGACAGACACATAAGCCTGCCAAATGGGAAATTCCCATAAAGAACAACAAGGTCAAACAAAATGTGAACTCCGCCCTTTGTACCTAGTACTAACAGGCCCAACGGATTATCACGTGAGCATCATGTGAAAAGTTTTCGTAATTCGAAATATGTCGAAACGTATGAAGATGTTGTTTTTGACCTAGAAACAGCATTGAATACGACCGTAGCCAATAATGCTCGTCAAAAAAGGACGGATATCGATTTGTTGTTGATAATTCAGGTGAAGTGACCCCATTTGACCGGTATAATGCTAGAATATCACTAGAAATCAAAGTAAATAAGACAGGTGATGGTGGTAATATAGCAGGAAATGACCATAACGGTATTGTCAACAGCAGCCACAGCTTCATCTGAAAGTTTGATATTAAATTAAACGGCAGAAAGGTATATGACTGCAACAAGAGTAATCATGTTGTGAATATCAAAAACTTGCTTGAATGCAGTCCATCTTATGCTGAATCTACAGTTACAAATGAATTTTATTACCTCGATACCAATAGGAATGCTGAAGAAAGACGTGCACAACCTGCTTTTAATAAAGGGTTTGGTTTCAGAAAAGCACTATTAGGCACTTCTGCAACGGTACATACTGAAATTCCACTGAATCGATATTCATTTTTCGAAAGTCTTGAGGATGAACTATTACCAAACACGAGAGTTGAGTTTAATTTGGAAATTGAATCTGATGGAAACTTGATTTGGCAAGCAGCTGATGATTGTAGAGTTATTGTAACATGAATAGCTGTTTATTCCTCGGATAACTTTTAATTCTGATGGTCAAAGCTTATATATGAGTGAATATCTGAAACCACGAAAATGGACTCATCTACGTGAAAATGTAGAGAGAAGCAATAGCTCACAACAGCGATCTGGTAATTTTAAAATCACTTCTGGGATAACACGTCCAAGACATGTTTTTGTTTTCATTATCAATGATGCTAACATAGATTCCCAAACAACCAATCCATTCCTGTATAATACATTTTCAGTGAGTACAGATCCTCGAACTCTTTTGACTTGTCATCTTGAGGTAGGAAATGGAAACGAATATCCAGAGATTCATTACACACCTTCAACATACCCAGCACGTGTACATAGAGATGTTTTGAAATATATTTATTTTTTTATTTATTTATCTTCGGCCAAAAACATATTACACAAGGCAAGAAAAGGACATAATATAAACAAGTACAAAAACAAAAACACTGGCCGGGGAGACGCTACAGCTATGCCAATTACAGCGCTCCCCTTTACTCATAGTAACAATCATTACCAAGGGGGTACATTATTAAATAGAACCAATTTCAGCACTACATTTCCATTCGTGTATTTTGACCTTACCAAACAAAAAATGGATATTAAAGATGGCACAACAAAATTGACATTCAAATACGAACTGTCAGGAACAAAAACCACAGCTTATTCTATTTATGCCGTTACATTGTATGAACAGGATGTCGAACTACAGCAGAAGGATGGTAAACTGTTACTTAGATCTTAAATTATTTTTCATATTGTTACTCAGATCTTGAATTATTTTTATTAATTAATTTATGTTTTATAAACCCAAAAATTATATAACATATATTATATAGAAGAAATGACAACTTATTATTCTCATGGAGTTAGTCTATCAGAAGGACAGAGATTAAGACTTGCAAAAGCTTATCAAAATAATTCAGCAATAACAATACGATTGGCTAAAAATGAGTTAAATGGTTCAGATGAATTAATGTTAACTAAAACCCAACTGAATAAAATTAAAAAAGCAATGAATAATAATACCGGCGTTGATATAAAAATCAGCAAAAGTCAGATTCGAAAAGCGGTTCAACATGGTGGAAGTCTATGGTCATCTCTATTTTCACTTGGAACTAAAGCATTACCTTATGCAATGAAAGGAGTATCAAAAGTTGCTCCAGCGCTTCCTACAGGAGCATTATCCGCATTAGGCAATTCTGGGAATTGATAAAATTTTTGGTAAAGGACTACAATCTGGTGGATTCATGATTACTCAGAATAAAGTCGATCAGTTAATTAAATACAAGGATTGGCTATCTGGTTCACAGAAAAAGCAAATACTAACTGCATTACAAACAGGTTCAGGTGTTGTTATTAAACCAACTGAAAAACAAAGAGGTGGATTCCTTGGTACGTTGCTTGCTTCAATTGGTGTACCATTGTTATTGAACGCTTTGACTGGTAAAGGATTGCAGGTTGACAGACAGCGATCAAGGAGATCACTTCCTGTTTATATCCCTCCTTCAACATCAAAAGGTGGTTTGATTAATCCATATGCAATGCCTCCAACATTTATTGGAACATGGAATCCGATAGGTTTGGGTGTAAAACAAAAAAGCTCCCAAAAGAAGAAAATCAAAAAAGGGGAAGGGCTTCTATTAGGCAAAGACAGTCCTTTCAACGGAATTCCACTTCTCGGAGCAATACTGTAAAATTCATTAATAAACCATTATCAAATGTTAATTTGTTACACTGGGTAAAACAACTTGGAATAAAGAATTTCAGAGGTATTTACAGCCGTGATAATTTACCAGATCAAATATCAAAAGAATGTGGGATAATAAATTTAGACTTACAAATAGGATCAGGAATTCACTGGGCAGCTTACAGAAACATTGATAATTTCTGTGAGTACTTCGATTCATTCGGATTAAAGATGCCTTCTGAAGTAAAGAGATATTTATCAACAAGTGGTAAAAAAATCAGATATAATGGAGATGAGATACAAGAAAGAAATTTAGTTCTTTGTGGTTACTGGTGTTTATACTATGTTTTGGAAAGACAGAAAGGAAAATATATATTAGAAACGATTCATAATACCAAATTTAGTTTCACTAATCAAAGTTTTAACCATGCGTTTACAATAAATTATTTTTAAAATATGTAATATATATAATATGCAAACCATATATTTCCTCATTTATAAAAAAAATTCAAAATTATCTAATGTATATTATATGGTACTAAAATTCTGTGTGTATTGCCAAGAAAAAACTCATTACATTAATAAGTATAACATTTGGGAATGTTCAAATTGTGAACCGCTATCGAGTGAAAGTGAAGAGAGCAGTGATGATGAATCGTATGATTCTGATTTCATAGATGATACCGATTAACTTTCATAAACAATAGTACTCATTTTTGTATAACCATATAATATGTATTATAAAAATGGTTAAATATCTTATTGTTTAAAACAAAAAAAAAACAAACTGAATGTGTACCAGGCAGTGAAAGATACCTAAAAGCTAAAAATGGTTGACCTATGTTGAAATGCACTCGCGCTGAATGTGGTATAACAAAAACTAAATTTGTCACACTCAGGGAAACTAATCAGCCCGTCTCAAGGGCGAGCATAACAAGTTCCATAGTTGATACTGGTCTTGATCCATTGATACATAAGGGAATTCCTTGGCTTGCCGACAAATCAGTTGAAATGGCTAGATATTATGGATCCGAAGCATTGAGAAACCCTAAATTACCAAAGAAAGCAATCGATTATACATTATCAAAAGCAACTCCTTTTATTCAAAAAAGTGGATCTGATATGCTAGATCAATTATCAACCAAAATTAGACCAAACAATAAATATAAAACAGATAGAAAGGATCTTGATGGTGGTGCTATTGACGTACAAAATTTATTAAATCAAAAATGGCTTCCAGAATTTCATATGAGAACATGGAAAGGCAAAAAGTACAATTATTGCCGACCAAACACCAGATTAGAGGAAAGATTAGTACGAGGTGATGAGGGAATAAACAGATTGGACCAAGTTTGTAAACAGCATGATATTGATTACAGTAATGCTGATTCATTAGCTGATAAGCATATAGCAGGTCAAAAAATGATTGATTCTATAAATGCGTTGCCAAACCAATCATTAACTGAAAGAGCTATTAAAAATACTATCTGCGTTAAAAAGAAACTAGGACTTGGATTAGACTCTAAGTTTCCAGAAAACGTAAAAAGCCGTCGAGTGAAGAAATAAGTTGGCAACAACAATTAGCAGATGAATTATATAAACCGATAAAGCGGAACTTTACTCGGCGGCGTGTGGGCATCAGATCTCATTGAAATGCAGCCTCTAAGCAAATTCAATAAGGGCTTCAAATATCTACTTATGGTTATTGACGTGTTCAGTAAATATGGTTGGATTAAAGTCTTGAGAAATAAAAGCGGAAATTCAGTAACTAAAACATTCGAGACAATACTGAAAGAAGGCAGAAAGCCTGAATATTTATGGACCAATAAAGCTGACGCATTTCACAACAAAGATCTAAAACAATTATTAGATAAACACAAAATAAATCTATATTCGACTGAAAATGAGCAAAAATCAAGTGTGGTTAAAAGATGGAACAGAACGATGAAGAATAAAATGTGGAAAATGTTTACAGCTAATAACAATACAGTCTACTATGACAAACTGGACGACTTAGTTAATGAATACAATATCACAAAGCATTCAAGCATAAAAATTACATCTATAGAAGCATCAAACAAAAAAAATCAAGGAACCGTGTATTTTAATCTATATGGTAATTTAAAACCATTAGCAACGACACCAAAATGTAAAATAGGTGACAAAGTGAGAATATCAAAATACAAAAGGAAAACATTTGATAAGGGTTATACCCCTAATTGGACTGAAGAAATATTCACTATAGATAAAATTTAATACACAAACCCGATCACATACAAAATAAAAGACTTAAATAATGAAGAAATAAAAGGATCTTTCTATGAGCCTGAATTATTGAAAGCCGAGCAAGACGTATTCAGAATTGAAAAAGTAATTAAGAGAGACTACAAAAAGAAACAAGCTTTAGTTAAATGGAGAGGTTATAATGATAGCTTCAATAGTCGGATACCATTGAAGGACTTGCAATCAGTATAACATAATAATATATGAAACATATGAATCTTGTTTATGGGCAAGAACTTAAGGAATTACAAAATAGAACAAAAAACAGATATAATGCTAAAGATCTAGGATATTCTAAAAGGTTAAATAAAAAATATTATGTTATTACACCCTAAAACAAAAAGATTCATTTTGGAGATAAAAGATATGAGGACTATTTAATACATAGAGATGATGATAGAAGAAAAAAATACCGAAGTAGAGCATCAAAAATAAAAAGACAAAAACGGGATTTTAACTTTTGTAGATATGTCTTCACCTAACTTTTGGTCATATCGTTTATTGTGGTAATTTCACAAACTCAAATAATTTCAGTGAAAAATTTCACAATTGTGAAGCCAAAAAGTGAGCTTTTTATTGGTCAAAAAAAATAGCATATAAGTAGGGAAAGTCCCGCCACAAATTGTTAAACATGGTGGTATGAGCCTACGGGCATAAAAACATATAAGTACTTGGTGGTACGAGCCAGATATCAGAACTAGATGGCAGAGCAGCGCAAGTATGATTTGAGTCGGTACCGTCAAGTACTACACTACTCCCATAAAGAGAATTCAATCACATAGGTCTGACTCTTCATTCCTGGGAGAGTAGTGGGGGGGGCATACTCTCCAAAAAATAGATATGGGGCAGGGTGTGCTCATCAGATATTTTGAAGTGGAGCCCTAAAAGGTGTACTCCAGGATTCATTCCATTTTCATACATCATCCACTTAGTAGTACTGAGGGGTCAGTCAAACTAATCAATGAGATCAAAATATTAACAGAAAAGGACAAAAAAAGATATAACCTTATTTCAAAACTGCTCTTCAAATTTTTTATATGAATTGATAAAGTGTGTCTGGGAATATAGCTAAAAGTACAAATTTCTTAACCAAACCCTTATAATAAACTGCCATATTTTCCTGACATCAGGCTGATGGAATAAAAACCTGTAAGAAAAACAAAGAAGATTTTACTTCTCGCAATTACCAATAGTAGGACAGTCGGTGTGCACACGCCAGAGAAAAATGAGAGACTGCTCATAGTCTATGAGAATGGTACCAACTTAGGCCGGTACGACTTCAGATCGACTCCAAACCCTTACCTCTGTTTACATGAAGCTAGTATAAAATAATTATCATCTTAGGCCGTGTTTACACGAGGTTTTTCATCCCGAGATGACTTTCATATCGGTGTCTGGTCATTTACCTGTAAGTTTTTACATGATTTGGAGCTGAAATGGTGTTTACCCCGGGACGATTTCATCCCGGTGCTGAAGACCGGGATGTAATCGTCCCAGGGTGAACACATTTTAGCTCCAAATCATGTAAACATTTACAGGTAAATGACCAGACACCGAGATGAAAGTCACCCCGAGATGAGATAAAGTCATCCCGGGATGGAGTCACTCATGTAAACAGGGCCTTAGGCTGGTTTAACTCATCACTGCTGCTGAACCAGTATGAATGACTCAGAACGGTTTGAAATCAGACTGGGGAGCCACTTAAACATGAACAGGGTTCCAGTTGGTCTGAGATATTTGTTTTGCGTATACACATTTAATAAGTGGCCCTGGAGCATTCCAAGCTGTTGGATACTAGAGAAACTGGATTTTTAAGGATGGGATGGTTGCGGACCATATTAACACAAACAGAGTTTAGATTAGTCTCATGTAAACAAAATAGTACCAGTCTGAGTTTGCACCGGTCTCATGAAATCAGGGCGTTACTGCCCCTGGGTCTCCGAGGATGCTGTTAAACATTCTTGAGAGCTGCTCGACTTTAGGCTAAGGGGCTGTTTACATAATACCAGCATGATTTTCATTCTGGTACAAGTTCCTCCCAATTTCCTCTTGTTTCTTTGTATTTGTTTAATGATTACAGCACAAAATCTCATAACTGTACAAGTCATACCTGTGTGAGCTTGCCCCAGTAGTGGAACTGGGTCACAATTATCACTGTGGTGCAGAAACCCATACATGGTGTAACCGTTTGATTCATTCTGCATTAAGTTCTAACCCTTTAACCACCAAGAATAAATCTTAAATCACCGTGAAAAATGGATTTTGTAACTTAAGTGGGTATAAGGTTTTCATCACCTACCCCAATGGAAGTCTTGATGGAACACTCATGTAAATGTTGTGGTTTAATTTTATCCTTGGTTCAATTTTTGTTTTCCTTTGTGAGTATTAGGATTGCCAAATTTTCTTTTTTCCGAAAAGGCTGTTTTAGCCGCCCAGTCTTCTATGTGTTTAATGACAATATAAAACAGATCATGCTCACATTTTACACTACAGAAATTTGTGCTTGTTCTCACACACTTAAAGGCAGATGGTATCTGGTATAATTGAATGATTTTAAAACTGCTGTATGCATATTATTGGTTTAATTGTGTTCAACTACCGAACCCAAATTAACCCGATCATTGCATTTGACCCAGTTCATTTTACTGAACAGTAAGATAGTACGTAAGCTGGGATAATTATATGATTGATATCTTCCATGTGCATACCTTCACTGTAAGAAAAGCTGCATCACTGATCACTGCTGACATATACATGCCTAGTATAAATCAAAAAAAGGATCAGTGAAAACAACAACTTCAGGGCTAAAAATTGACAGTCTCCTGGTTGCCAGTGGCGATTTAAAACTGACCAGGGCCACTAAAAGTTGAGATTTGTTTTTATTGACATGTGACTCCAGTCTTACTTAGAGTTGTACAGTATGTGGTACTTTTTCCACATGACTTATTGGCGAAATCCCTGGATAAAAGACTTACTTCTCACCCGGGTTGGGAGGGGTCTATTCAAGTAAATATGGTTTTATTTTTTTTTATTTAGACTAGAGGATTTTGAAAGCCTGGTCCACTATACTAAGCGAGCAAGCGAGAAGACCCTGGGGACGAGGTTGGAATTCAAGGATACTGGCCCAAGTAGCAATTCAATCAAGCACTGAAGTTAATTTTTTACCCTGCAAATTATGGAATAACTTAATCAGTAAAATTAGAGAATGAGATGTACAAAAAAAATTACATCCACCTTCTTTTAACTCAATTATCTTAAGAAAATTTTCCCAAAAGTGATCAACACATAACTTTAAATTCGAAATTTAAATTTGTTGTTTGTCATCAAATCATGCCAACTGTAGCTTTGAACCCTACTTGATCTAAGAAACATTCGTGAGTCATTAGATGTATATAAATAATTTGCAAGCATTGAAGAAAAGCCCAGCTAATAAACAAATGGAGTTGGAGATGTTTACAACACGTAAATGATACTACACAGAAGAATTTAAGCTTATCTGCCAATATCAACATTAGGAGAATAGCCTGACTTTCTTGCTTTAAGCAATAGCTGTTTGAAACATCAATTTTAACAGCAACGCTGTAATTAAAGCTTATCGAAAACATAAAGGATGCGATGCTACCCTTCTACTTGGCCAACAAGGAACATACGATTCACAGACGAGTCTACAAAAACTACCTCTCTTCATATAACGTTTATTTAAAGCCCTGCTAATATATTAAGCTGTTTACCGAAGACAATAAAAAGCTATAATTACACGTACCTGACATGAGCAATGCAGCGCAAAATGAAGTGTTGTCCTCTTTCCGAGAAACCATTCAAAATTCTTTAGCACAAATGGACTACAGAAAGCTAAAACACCTTTTCACCCCATTTTTCAGCTTTTGTCGCTAGCTATGCCGCCGCGCCTAAAAAGTGCACCAGTCTTCCTGCGCAGTCCGTGACATTGGTGCCCAGTACTCCGCGTGCCTGCAAATTCACATCCCTAAGCTATATGAAAACGAATTTTTTTAAAAAAGCTGTTAACGTAGATAGAAAGAGCATAGTTTGAAACCAAATATGCTGATTCGGTTTTACATTTATATTAAAACTTCACAAAACAGGGGATTATCAAAAGTTTAAGGTTCATTTTCCATCGTGCTTGTTTCAAAAGGAAAAGTACTAATGGACGAATAACTTGCAATTGTTTCTGCAATATTTTGAGCTTAACGCAGTTTTAAAGTGATTTGAAATATTCTGTGCGCTCTGGTCACGTGACCAATGACGTGACAACAGTGAGCATATCATGGTCGTTACTTTCATGCGAAGTTCTGTTAACCAGCCAAGCTTTGTTTCTCTCCGCCTTAAACTACCACAGCTATTGACTCCTTACCAGTCCTCTGGGAAATGCTCCTGTACAGAGCCACCTTAACTTTCAAATGCCAGATGTAAACTGGCAATTTCGATATTGCCCATTCCAATGACCATCAGGGCACGTTATCTGCTTTTGAATTGATGGTGGCCTCTTCTTGCAGTGAGCTAAAACATATTTTTTGCCATAGTTACGTGAATAATGACGTCATTACCCTATCATTAATATAAGGGATAACTTTCACGCAGTTGTAAATAACACATGGTACAGCATTCTCTTCGACCACAAGTTAACTAAGTTATTTTGCATTAAAATTTTTCTGGTACAAAGCATTCTGGGAAGGTTCTTATTATAATTATAATATTGTTTTTAATTATTACAAGTGCGACCGGAAAACAATATTATAATTATTAGTTAATTATTGATTATACGCCTCTCGTTAAATTACAACCTGTTTTATAAACTTGAAATAAGCCCCTGTTAAAGATCGTACTCTTAAATATTGGGCGCAATTGTTGTTCACCTTGCCTCAGGTGAATCAATTCCTTCATTTATTTAACTACCAATTAGTCGATCTATCAACCACTCAACCCCTCAGTTGATGAATCAGTCAATCAGCCAATTTAATATCAAAAATCAATCAATCAATCAATCAATCTATCAGTCAATCAATCAATCAATCAATCAATCAATCTATCAATCAATCAATTAACCAATCCGTGACTAAAAGGGTCGCCAATGAGAAAAACAAATGGTCCAGTATTCATTAGTGACTTTATTCAATACACAGATTATGACTCACTCTGTCACTACCCAAGACCGTGATAGAAGGAAATGTTGCGATTTCAATTTTGTTTCGGTTTGATTATCACCTAGCCCGAACACTGTATCTAATACCACCAATAAGCGTTGTTAGTGATTACCATAATCTAGTACCAAAGAAAAACATAAAGAAAAACCTCTTCCTAGATCATTTCAGAATAGTCTGAAACCTATCAGGCAGTGAAATCACAAGAAGGGATCAGACTGTGGTGAATCAGTCAATTGCGAAAAATTGTGAAAAATAAAGTGAATTCAATCAAATAGGTCTGAAGCTTCATTCCTGGGATGGTGGTGGTGGTGGTGGGGGGGGGTACTCCCAACTAAAAGTTATGGGTGTGTTCACCAGATCTTTTGAAGTAAAGGCCTAAAAGGGTCCAAGGTATTGTTTTGTGGGCGTGGCTCCAAATTACCTTTATTTCTAAGAGGGACTCCAGGACTCACTCCATTTTCACACATCAACCACTTACTAGTATTGAGGGAACATTTATGCAGAACCTCATAAGAAGTTGTCCCATTCCTTCTAAATTTCTGGTGTAGGTGCTTACAATCAAACAAATCAATGACATCATAATATTTAGCAGAAAAAGACAAAAAATATATATCCTTATTTCAAAACTGCTCTTCGAATTTTTATTTGAATTGATAATGTTTGTCTGCGACTATAGCTCAGAGTACACATTTCTCAACAAAAGCCTTATAATCCTTGTAGTTAACATTAGAAAGGTTTTCAATAGAGTGTTCAACTAATTCGCGTCCGTTTGAGTTTTTCTTTATCGTACTATCTGCTGCCATTAGTTAGAAATTAAACCTTGCAGATTTAGTCGGCTATTCAGATTCGTTACTCAGAGTGATTAGTTTGGTTTTAGTTTTACGACACTCAATTTTCAATCGCTCTATTGCATTGTAAGAATCCTTCTGGAAGCCCATGAGACTGAAATCATTTCTGTGTAGGGATATGGCCGTGAAAAGAAAACCGAAATCCAACACTTAAAACTAAGAAAAAATGTTTTGTTTCGTAGGGATTTCTCTTCAAATGCTATCACATTCCTACCTCAGGGAGTGTTTGACAAGCTGACTGATCTGGAGACCCTGTGAGTGTTGAAATTCATTCGGATTGGTTGTTATTTTACACTATCATACGATGTCATTAGTTTGAAAGTTTGCGGAACTTTCTCGGCTATTCAGATTCGTTACGTGTTCACACGTATTTTCTCCGTGATCTGATTGGCGTTGTTTGCGTTTGCTTTGATTGGCCAGAGTGATTGTTTTTGTTTAAGTTTTATGACACTCAGTTTTCAATCGTTGTATTGCATTATAAGTAACGTGTGCATCAGCCACCAAAGTTGTCTACGATTGGCTTTTTTCTTAAATTTTTGTAAGTCAGTTTAATAAAGGCTCTTTTTTAGTCTTAGTGACAAAAATTGAAAAAAACGACTAAGCTAAAGAGATCTTCATCACATAAGGGGGCTTAAACTGTACAAACAAAACTCGAGGCTTTCTTTTGTCCGTTTTGGACGGTGCATTACAGTTGCCCTGCACCGTTCTAAGGCGGCTTTGTGATTGTTCCGCTTTGCTCCGCTTTGAGCGTTTCCGTACTGGAGTGTACCGAGCCAACCACAAGTTTGACCAAGGTTTTTGGTGTTCGCTTCTTCGTCATCATTTTCGAAAGCTTATGTTGAATCCCTTGAGTTTAATATATCAAGTAGACGCCCATCATCTCAGCTGCTCTCTAGGAAGCTGGTAGTTTCCCGGTGTCCTGGGTTAAGCGATAATAATTGCTTTTATTGCAGTATTTCCACCAAGTGGCTCTTCAAATTTATCTACAGCAAATAAACATCTAATAATGTAACTTCCTATTTACGGTACCCAAACTCTTCTTTGTATTAACTCTTTCTTGAGCCAAAGTAAAAGAATGTACTATTTTAGAAAAGTTAATAGGACTTATCAATCTGGAGAGTTTTCCTTATCGGCTTCACAGTAAGGAAAAGTTTATCCGGCCTGCATTTTCTGCATCAACCACTGGACTTCCATAAACATTTGCACCACCAAATTTAGTACAGCCACAACAGAAAGCTCTCGATCCAGACACACCTTTCGCTCATTACCAGAACGCTCGGTACACTCGGTAAGGCCGGTACACTCGTTACAGCCGGTACAATCGGTACAATCGATACTCTTGTTACTCTCGGTACACTCGGTACACTCGGTACACTCGGTACACTCGGTACACTCGGTACAGCCGGTACACTCGGTACACTCGGTACAGCCGGTACACTCGGTACACTCGGTACACTCGGTACAGTCGGTACACTCGGTACACTTGGTACAGCCGGTACACTCGGTACACTCACTACACTCGGTACACTCAGTACACTCGGTACACTCGGTACACTCGGTACACTCGGTACACTCGGTACACTCGGCACACTCGGTACTCTCGGTACTCTCGGTACACTCGGTACACTCGGTACACTCGGTATAGCCGGTACACTCGGTATAGCCGGTACACTCGGTATAGCCGGTACACTCGGTACACTCGGTATAGCCGGTACACTCGGTACACTCGGTATAACCGGTACTCTTGGTACACTCAGTACACTCTGCATGGCAAGTAGAACCAAGAGGTTCAACTGGCACGATCCATTGTTGTGGTCGAGGTCTTCTCGTTCTTCGAGGTCTTCTCGTTCAGCCCTGCGCCGATCCAAATCGGCTCTGTTATTGGCTAGTTAGCTACAACAATAGAATATTTTCCATAAAATGATGTGATATATTAAGAAAGAGGACCTAACAGTCGGTTTACTATTAAAACAAGTCGACTTAAAGGCAAATGTGAAATAATAAGCGACATGCGTATCTCATCATTCTGTGAAATAATTTTCTATTGCTCTCGCTTACTAGCCAATCACAGAGCCGCTTTTGATCGGTGCAGGGCTGCCCCTTCTGTGAGGGAGGTATTGATATTTTCAGAAACTACACATTGTGTGTTTGTAATGGTCCAGCACACATACTTGGTTCTGCCTCAGTGTTGTCTAAACTTTAGTAAAATTTCGTATAAGAACCTTCTTCATTTGTCAGGCTGAATTGGTTCTTATATAATAGATGCTTTATTGGCCAACTTTCATCCTGGAGGTTCTTAACCTGCTGTTTATTTTATGTAGGTTTTTACATTATTATTATTATTATTATTATTATTACAAGTGCAACCGGAAAACAATATTATAATTATTAATTAATTATTGTTAATACACCTCTCATTAAATTACAACCTGTTTTATAAATTTGAAATAATTAAGCCCCTGTTGTAGATCGTAAACTTGAATATTGGGCGCAATTTTTGTTCACCTTGCCTACCAATTAGTCGATCTATCAACCACTCAGCCACTCAGTTGATGAATCAGTCAGTCAGCCAATTTAATATCAAAAATCAATCAATCAATGAATCAATCAATCAAGCAATCAATCAATCAATCAATCAATCAATCAATCAATCAATCAATCAATCAATCAATCAATCAGTCAATCAATCACTCAATCAATCAATCAGTTAACCAATCCGTGACTAAAAGGGTTGCCAATGAGAAAAACAAATGGTCCAGCAGTCATTAGTGACTTTATTCGATGCACAGATTATGACTCACTCTGTCACTACCCCAGACCGTGATGGAAGTAAATGTTGCGATTTCAATTCTGTTTTCGGTTTGATTATTACCTAGCCTTAACAATAAGCATTGTTACTGATTGCCACAATCTGGTACCAAAGAAAAACCTCTTCCTAGATCATTTCAGAATAGTCTGAAACCTGTCAGGCAGTGAACTCACAAGAAGGGATCAGACTGTGATGAATCAGTCATTGACAATTGAAATAGTTCTCCCCATAAAGTGAATTCAATCAAATAGGTCTGAAGCTTCATTCCTGGGATGGTGGAGATGGGGGGAGGGGGTCGGGGTACTCTCAAATAAAAGTTATGGGTGTATTCACCAGATCTTTTGAAATAAAGCCCTAAAAGGGTTTAAGGTATTGTTTTGTAGGCGTGGCTCCAAATTACCTTTATTTCTAAGAGGTACTCCAGGACTCACTCCATTTTTACACATCAACCACTTAGTAGTATTGAGGGAACATTTATGCAGAACCTCATAAGAAGTTGTCCCATTCCTTCTGAATTTCTGGTGTAGGTTCTTACAATCAAACAAATCAATGAAATGATAATATTTAGCAGAAAAAGACATAAACCTTATTTCAAAACTGCTCTTCGAATTTTTATTTGAATTGATAATGTTTGTCTGGGAATACTGCTCAGAGTACACATTTCTCAACCAAAGCCTTATAATAAACCGTCACATTTTCCTGACATCAGTTTGATGGAATAAAAACCTGAAAAGGAAAACAAAGCAGATTTTAATTATCTCAATTGCCAATAGTAAGCCCATGGCTTTTTGGAGGTTTTAAATCTCTTGGTGAAACCAATGTAATATTTACAGATGGGCTAGCCTAAGTGAGGAGCTCGCAAGGATTAAGTCATGCTACAGAACAAGAACAACTTGTCACCTGGATGGAATTGCCATGTCAAAGATCTTGTTCATAGTCCAGAAAATTACCAATATCCCACGTTAGATACCCCAAAATTGTAACATGACTCCAAGGCTTTACAGAGAAACCTCGAATCTACATTTGGTTTGGTTTTCTTTCTCTTCAGTCTCCTCTGGGAATTACTAGACAAACGAATCGTGAAAAATTTGCAATATTGTTCGTAAAAGTATTGCTTATTACCTGTAAAGATCTGTGTTAAAATTCAGAGAGTAAAATATCCATGGAAGTACATATCCTTTTGACTTGTAGCCCCCCAGGAAAGTTTTAAGGGTCAGAACTACAGGTCGTCTGTTATTTTACCATAACATGCATGTTACTGCTCAAGGCCACCTTGAGACTTTATATACAGCTATTTCAATTAAGGTTTCAATTTCCCAACACTCTCACTTGCACTCAATGTTTAATGGAGGTATCGAGGCGTTGATCGAGTGCCAAGGAGAAGGTGCGAACCTTCTAAAGATAGAGTTCGACCACGAATCTCAAGCGATAAGGGTAGGGTGGGAGGGTCGTTGCCGTTTTCTCTCGTGGGCGCTTGATCATGTTTGAAGGGCAGAATGCAGTGAGAGTCATCTTTTAAACTTTATTCCACCTCCCTAGAGAACGCCGAACTCACAGGAATGCGTTAAGACTAGATTGGGTGTGAATACCTCTATGATGTAACCTTCCCGCTTCATTTCGAGTGTTTAGAACAGTATTCTATTTCCCAACACTCTCACTTGCACTCATTTTTTAATAGAAGTATGGGGGCGTTGATCTCGCCGCTTCTCCCTCTGGTTTCCACCTCAGGGAACAAATATAAACCCATTCCCTACAGGCTAAAGCCTCCCAAACCTCACTCCTAAAACTACAACCCCTATCACTCAAAACAAATTTATTAAGTCGATGAAGCCTGGGATATCAACCCAGTGGTGTTTAGACAACAGAACCGATCCGCTCAGGCGGCGAAGATCCCTCAAGGCGGAACAAAACATTTTAGTTCATTAAGATTCTCCCATTCTGACGTAACGGAACTCAGGTCAACGTGAGCTAACCGAGCTGACGCCCCTGCTGGGTTAATAACTTTAGCCAGTTGTAAGTAGTACAAAGCCGTATGTCGGTGAGTCCAACCCACATGATCCATCACTTCTGACAACTCGATCCCGAAGGGGCCAGGGTTATTGCGCATCCAGATCGAAACCCATGAAGGGTTTCACCGTCGTTATCACTCCCCATTTCCTTTACATATGTTTTTAGACGCACTTCAGCCGCCGATGAACCGAATGGCTCATTCACTATGGCTCCTTGAGGGTTCGTTGGACGGAATAAGTAGCCACTCCTCAGATCAACTCCTGAGTTGAGTTGGTCAGAAACAGCCAAATACTGCTCGATGCCACGAACAGCGCAGAATTTGGATTGAGGATTTCGTTGAACTCCGAATATATTGGAGTTTCCGTCTCCCAGCGTCTTCCCCCATACATGATTAAATAACAATCCATCGTTATTGGGAAAACGAAGAATCTCAGGGACCTTAACTTGCCCCATGTCACCTGGTCTATCTCCGCTAAAAAATACTGCCTTGAAATACGCTTGGTCCTAGCTAAAATGAAACGCTGTGTAGGGCTAATCGAGGGTGACTTCATTGATTATTCAGTTTTGAGTCACCAGCCGAACCAGCTTGTCAATAAAGAACGGAGTCACTTGTTTTGGTTGCTCTTGAGCTTGTAACTGCTCCATCGTGACTATACAAAGATAATCTTTTACAGTCTTCTCAGTTGCCGGGATACCCATATCGAGCCTAGGATCCCATTCGCCAGTTCTTCCAAGTGCATGAAAGATAGCTCGCAATTTCCCGATATAGGAATCGACCGTTTTATCCGAAGGGCAATCGCATTGATGAAGCCCTCTTTGTCCAAGAAAGCAGCAACCGTTTTTATGAACTTGAGTCCTCTCATTCTGATCTTTAAAAACAAGAAATCGACAAATATCACGTGGGATAACACTCATCAGGGTGGGGTAACCAGGGAGTGAACCAAGAAAACGCTCCAACTCTTTTTGAAGGGAGTCCTTCTGTTTAGAATAACTTTTAGTTTCAGAAAACAAAGACAGCTGGTGTAGATGCTCGTCAATCGCCTGGAGGGTTCCGCTGTCCAGACAAGTAGACTCTCATGGAGTTACCGCCTTTCTCTTATAACCGCAGCGTTGGCACAACCGAAAATCAAAGTCATTCGCATGACTACAATATGGACATCTTACAGAAGCAACAAACAGCTTGGCTACCCTTGGAAGGTCCTACAAAAAATGGATCAACAATGACAAAAGGAACAACATAAGAAAACATGAAGACTTTATTTTTATTGTAACGAAGACCATATTACAAATGTTACAAGAACCGGCGACGAAAGAAACAAATTTCCACTCGGATATCGGTCCGTCATAGCTGTCTGCCATGAAATAGTAACGCCATTCTAGGCATTATAAAAAGGTGAGCTAAAAAGCCCACAAGTCTCCCAGAATCCCCAGATGATGTACCCAGCCATCTCTGGAAGGAACTAGCAGCGCCAGTGTATCACCCGCCTCAGCCAGTTTCATAGATTTGGAAGAATATTTGTTGACAAGCGGCCACCAGTACTTCTTGGGGTAGGTAACTAAAGTGACCAAAGTGCAATTTCTTTTGTGGCTCGAGAGGAAACGATGCACGGGACCAACTAAGGGAAGAGGCGGAAAAGGTACGATCGAGCTAGGAACACAATCTTCTCACTCAGATCTTTGGCAAACAAATTCACCCCACATGAGGCCGGTGTGGGATAAGGAGAAAAGTGCGGCAGAGGAGTTCCATCTCGGTCACACATAACATTGGAGTCCAACGCCATAAGGTCACACGTGTGACCACTCGGGCCACCAAACTCGCTTTCGACCACACTCCAGAAATCGAGGTGAAGTTTGCTATCGAGAAACGACAGCCGTCGGGATGGAGCATCTGCTGGATTGTCACTAGACGCTATGTAGCCTACGTGAAGTGAGATATTCAGTTGAGACGTGGTAAAGAACAATCTCTTCAATACTCTGTTCAAGGACGCACTCCTTCCTCCCTGGCTAGACCATGCATCCACTACAGCCCTGTTATCTACACGCGCGTCCATCCATACCTTTTGTAAAAGGTTAGAGAAAGATGCAAGAGCCTTATCCAAAGGTAAAGCCTCCTTGGTAGCAATGTCAAATTCTTTCTCCTCGTCAGTTCAGTAGTCTGATGTGGTAATAGTCATTCTCCAAGGATGATGTAGTCAAGGATTCCACCTGCCGTTTGACCTCCTCAAAGTTCTTCATCAGGGTCTAAAAGCAAAACCGACAAGGCAAAACGTCCATCAAAACCACCACAACATAGTAAAAACAATAATAAGAACATGCCAAAGTTAAAGGGAGTCGGTCACACAAAATTGCAGACCAGCCATTAAACAAACGTTCAATGTAAATACCACTAAAACGCCCCTTCGCTAAAAAGCACAGTCGTCATTTCCAGCTCCACATGTACAGTAATTCTTGTAAACAATTACAAGTGATTACCACAAGGTCCTTCACCAAAAGAATAATATCGGTAAGTTCAAACAATAAATACTGTTAAATACTGAAGACCCCATTATAGAAACCATCATACCTAATAATTATAGAAAACGCGCATTTTAGTGATTATTAAACGGCCCCTCGCCGAAAAAACCATGTCACAAACGAAAAAAACCATAGTTGTGCGCTCCAAACAACAACCCTGTAAACAATGAATAACGATCATCAATCGGGGTCTTGCCAAAAGGGTCATATCACTAAGAGAACAATGATAATTCTACGCTCCAACAACAATTCCTGCAAACACTCATTACTGATCATCAAAACGGTCCCTTACCGAAAGAATCATGTCACTAAGAGAACAACGATAATTCTGCACTTCAAATAATAATCCCTGCAAACACTCATTAGTGATCATCAAACGGTCCCTTGACGAGAGAATCATATCACTAAGAGAACAATGATAATTCTGCGCTCCAAACAATAATTACTGCAAACACTCATTAGTAAGAATCATGCTGCAAACAATAATTACCGTATTCACACATTTCAAAAGATCTGAAGTGAAATAAAAACATTGATGTAATCACAGCTAAAGCTAATCGCTCCCTTGGCTTCCTGAAAAGAAATCTTAAAGTGTCGTCTTGTTCATTACGTGAGAAGGCATATATGGGCTTTGTGCGCCCCCAGCTTGAATACGGCTCTACAATATGGGACCCAAGACCAGTTGTTGAAAACAAAGGTGTCTATAAGGTCGAGATGGTTCAACGGCGTGCCGCTAGGTGGACATTCAAAAGATATCACAACACTTCTAGTGTCACTGACATGCTAGAAAACCTGGGCTGGAGAACACTGGAGCAGAGGAGAGTTGACCCGCGGCTTGCACTCCTTTTCAAGATCTACAACGGACTCATACCAGTTGACGCCAGAAAGTACCTCAGACATCCACCTCGAAGATCCCGGCACTCACACAGCTACAACTTCATTCCTTTATCTACTAGTACCTCCTCTCACCGTCTTTCATTCTACCCTAGAACAATCACTCAGTGGAACAGTATGCCTCAGTCTTTCTTTGAAAACACTAATTTAACTAAATTTAAACAGTCTGTTTCTTCGTTCAATCACAGTTCTGTAAACTAGATTTGTACTTTATATATATATTTCGTAATATTTAGCTGACCCATGCCATCAATCGTCGGCTTCGAAGGGTAGGCGTTACCGGTAAATAATAATAATAATACTCATTATTTTCATTTTACGCTAACTACATGTAACTCCGCCTTGAAGCAAACAGGCCAACCAACGAACCATCGCCAGACGCTCTTTTTTTAATGGACTCCTTCTGAGCAAAGGCGGCGCTAATGAAAGAAACGAAACTCTACCACAATAAACTAGATTTAAACACAGGAGTAATTACCTCAAGGTCTCCAGGTTCCGCTTGCGGCGGCGGAGCTGCTGGACCTGGCTGGGCCGGCTGTGCTGGCTGGGCTGGTTGCACCGGCTGGGCTGGTTGCACTGGATGGGCTGGTCGTGGCACCTGCGCCTGTGGCGCTGGTCTCGCTGGATCCGCAATTTGTACTGGATGCGCCCGCTGAACAGGCATCTGCGGATCTGTCATAACAGTCTTTAAAGCTTCTCTCAAATGACTCGCTTGAAATTCGTGGAGGTTATCCCAAAGTTGCCGACTCCTCTCTAGGCGCTTGATCACGTTTGAAGGGCAGAACGCAGTGAAAATCATCTTTTAAACTTTATTCCACCTCCCTAGAGGACACCGATCTCACAGGAATGCGTTAAAACTAGATTGGGAGTGAATACCCCTATGATGAAATCTTCGCGCTTCCTTTCGAGTGTTGAGAACAGTTGGATCATTTGAAGCCAACGCGAAAAGACCGAAGGGTAGTGTGGGTAGTTACAAATATGTCTTAGTTTCGCGGTTGTCAGCAGTTGGTCAGGAACGTCAGATTTCTTAGTGCAAGTAATAAATGGGCACCATCCGATTATTGTCAGCGGCAATCCTGATTCGGCTTTTTATTTTCAATTGTTAGTACTTGTTATGATGTGTGAAATTCATGTTCCATATTTTTCATGATGCTGGTTTTCCTACTTCAAATTTACATACCAACGCACGGGCTCCACGTGTATTCACATAATTTAAATTTGCCGTTTTAACTGAGTAGGAAAAAAGATCAGTGAGATCAAAAATTACTTTTTTAAACAAGAATAATAATTCTTTCAGGTCTTTTATCTTTTAATTTTTATACTTTAAAAACTCATTCATATGCTTTGCTATTGCATGGCAAGAAAGGTACTGATGATTTCGGTGAACTTAGGAATCCCATATTACCCTGCAGTCTTGTCGCATAGGCTTAAGGTGGCTGGTACCAGTTTCCTAGCGCGGGGAGCAGTTCACCATAGTGCGTCACGTGCGAGGGACACCCGCGAAAGAGGTGCGAATTTTAAAAGACGAAAAAAAAATCAAAACAAATATGGCGGCGCGAGGCTTTCTTAGTGCTAGTTTACTTTTGTCCTGTTGTAATATTCTAGAGCCAATAAACCAGCCAAAACTCGAGAACGCAACTCTGTTTAATTCCAGCGAATGACAACGTGTTTCATCCCAACTGAACTACCGGAAAACTACTGGAGGAGCGGTTACACAGCTCACAACATTCCACACTCCCCCACTAAGCCATGAAAACTAGTACAATAAATCAACAACAAAACTTAGCTTGCAGTTCTTAAGTGTCTCTGTCCTTAACCTAAAAAGTCACTTAGTAACAAAATCAGCCAAGTATCGAGGGGCGTGTCTGTTCCTAGTAGGGTAACGCTTCTCTGGAATGCCTTGGGTAGGTGATTGCACAGGAACAGCCGGCTGCTTTGGGGTTTCTTCCAGCTGCAATTCTGACTGTTCAGCTGCCGGCGATGCTGGAATTGGGTCTGCTGGAACTCTTGATCAGTAGTAGACGTTTGGGGAACGCAGGACTGCTGTATAAGGTGGTCTTGGTGTCGTCTCAAGAATCGTCCATCTTCTAGCTGAACTGCGAAGGAAGTTGGACCCGTTGACTCTTTCAAAATTCGAGGTAGTCACCTTGGTCCTCTTCGGAAGTTGCTTGCGTAAACTGCTTCCCCTTCCTGTATGGTGCGTTCCTTAGCGTGCCGGTCATGCGCCTGTTTCTGAGAAGCCTGGCTTTGTCGCACTTTCCTTCCGATTTCCGGGTAGACTAGGTCCAGTCTTGATCCGGGTTCCTTCCTAGAAGTAATTCCGCCGGGGGCACTCCTGTTGAAGTCTGCGGGGTGATTCTGTAACGTGCTAGAAATCGTGAAACTCGTGTCTCCACACTTCCTCCAGTCATCTTCTTCATTCCCTCCTTGAATGTTTGTACCGCCCTCTCAGCCAGTCCGTTAGACGCTGGGTGATAGGGTGCTGTTCTGATGTGGCGGATCCCGTTCTGTTTGAGGAAATCTTCAAACTCTTTGCTCGCGAAGTTGCTGCCATTGTCTGTGACGACAATTTCCGGTAGGCCGTGTGTCGCGAAAGCGATTCTCAATTTCTCAATGGTAGCACTTGAAGTCGACGTATCCATTGGAAACGCCTCCATCCACTTGGAGTGGGCGTCCATCACAATGAGAAACATTTTTCCAAGGAACGGACCCGCATCGTCTAGGTGGAGTCAAACCCAGGGTCTATAAGGCCATTCCCAGGGACTGTACTGGTGAACCTTCTGCTCTTAGTCAGCATCCATCTTTGGCCACCACACATAACTTCTCGCCAACGCCTTCATACGGCAAATTCCAGGGTGTGTGTCGTGTAACTCTTCTACCACTCTTTCTCTTTCTTTAGGGGGAACCACTACTCGATTGCCCCACAGTAAACATCCATCTTGGACACTTAATTCATCTTTCCTAACGAAGTAGGGCTTCAATGCTTCATCTGAGTTGTGATTAGGCCAACCATGCTGAACGAACTTGATCACTTGTGACAGTATTGGATCACATCTGATTCCGGTTCTGATCTCATTCACACTCACTGGTGTCGAATTGAGAAGTTCCACTGCAAACACAGTTTCTGCAGGCAAAGGTGTAGTCGGAGGACTAACCGGCAAGGGTAGTCGGCTGAGGGCATCGGCATTGGCATATTCTGGCCCTGGTTTGTACTCAATGGAGTAGTTGTATGCAGCCAGAGTCAAGGCCCCACGCTGAATTCTAGCTGCTGCCATAGGCGGTGTGGCCTTCTTCTCATTAAACAATGATTCCAATGGTTTGTGATCAGTCACTAGGCTAAAATGTCTGCCGTAAATTAAATGTACTGATGAAATTTCTTCACGCCAAATACCAGGGCAAGTGCTTCTCTCTCAAGATTGGAATAATTTCTTTCTGCATTGGACAGTGTCCTGGAAGCATATGCAATCGGATGTTCCGGGCCATCATCCATTCGATGCGAGAGAACAGTTCGCAAGCCATATTGTGATGCATCGCATGCCAAGGTTAACTTCTTCTGACCATCATAATGGACAAGGAGTTCAGAGGACTTCAGGAAATCCTTAGACTTCTGGAAAGCTTGCATCTGCTCTTTACCCCAATGCCAGCGGGTCTCTTTACGTAGTAACTCATGCAATGGAGCCAACACGCTCGACAGGTTAGGCAGGAATTTCTGGTAGTAGTTGATCATGCCTAGGTACGATTTGAGCTCCGACACATTCTTGGGCGCTGGTGCATTAGTGATCGCTTCGACCTTGTCATGCAATGGTTGATCTGAATACCCTCTTTGCTGACCTTGTGACCCAGGTAGGTTACTTGAGGTTCCATGAACACACACTTGTTTTTCCGAAGTCGTAAGCCAGCACTTTCTAGTCGTTTCAAGACTTCTTCCAGGTTGTTTAAGTGATCTTCGTCGCAGGCTCCAGACACTAGGATATCATCCACCCGGACGATTACGTAAGGAATGTTCTGCAGTAGATTCTCCCCCTGTTCCGCTGAAATATTCCTGGTGCTGACGATATCCCATAGGGTAGGCGGTTGTACTGGAACAATCCTTTGTGTGTGTTAATGGTGGTGTACTGTTTAGATTCATCATCCAGAAGTAGCTGCTGGTAGGTTTGGCTCATGTCCAATTTCGTGAATTTTTCACCTCCTCCTAGTGTCGCCAGGAGGTCTTCAACCTTCGGGATAGGATAACTGTCCAGCTTTGACACTTGATTGACAGTTGTTTTGTAGTCTCCGCAGATGCGAATTGAGTCGTCTGGTTTCAGAATAGGTACAATGGGAGCCACCCATTCCGAGAACTGAACAGGTTCAATCGTCCCCTCATCTTGTAGCCTCTTGAGTTCAGCTTCAATCTTCCCTGTCATGGCATGTGGCACTGGTCTTGCCTTCAAGAATTTTGGTTGTGCCTCTGATTCCACATGAATTTTTGCCTTTGGGCCCTTGAAGGTCCCAAGTCCTTCTCTAAACACTTCTGAGAACCGGTCAACCAATTTTTCAAGTGAAGACTCTTGGTTGTTTTTGACCACTTGCATTTTGAACAACTCCTTCCAGTTGAGTGTCAGAACTGTCAACCAGTCCCTTCCCAGTAAGTTAGGTCCAGAGCCTTCCACTACGAGTGTTTGCAGTTCCACTTCTTGTTTCTCATACTTCACAATAACATTCAAAGTTCCTATGATATTGACTAATTCACCTGTGTACGTTCGGAGCTTCACTTTAGCAGTTTCCAATTGCTGTCGGTTCTTCACCAGATTCCCTGCAATGATTATCTGGTAGGTTTCTTCGTTGATGATCGTAGCAGCGGCGCCAGTGTCCACTTCCATGCTCGTCTGAACTCCGTTTAGCTGTAGCTCGACTCGATACGGTTCTTTCTCCTTGGCAGTCATGTGAAACATCGTGTATTCTTCGCATTCTTCCTCACCCGACTCGTCTGTTGTCTCCAGGTGATGTGTATTTCCAGATTTGCCGCTCTTTCGAAACCCCAGTTTACGCTTACCGAGACATTGGCTTGCCTTGTGACCCTTCTTACGGCATTTGTAGCACTCTTCGTCCTTATACCTGCACTTATCGGGATCGTGGAATCTTCCTCCACAACGATAACATTCTTTTGTCGATTGTTTCGGATCCCTTGGTGGCCGTTTCGGTGGGTCTTTGGTCACGCGGTTAACTTGCGTTTCTTCAGGTTTCTCACTCAGATTTCCATTCTTCAGATCACGTGTATTCCTGTCTTCAGTTTCCATCGCGGTGGCTAATTCCATCGTCTTCTTGAACTCTAGGTGACTTTCAACAAGCAATCTCCGCTGTGTGCGTTCGTCGTTCACTCCGCAAACCAGTCGATCACGAAGCATTTTCTCCAGTTGGTCGTCAAATTCGCAGTGCTCCGATAATTTCCTCAGTTCAGCGACATACTGTTGTATTGTTTCTCTCTGCTGACGAAAGCGGCTGTTAAACTTGAAGTGATACACGATGGACGATGGTCTAGGATTCAAGTGATTCTTTACCAGATTAACCAGCTCTCCGAACGACTTGTTGGTAGGCTTCCTTGGATTAACCAAATTCCTGATGAGTTTGTAAGTTTTCGCTCCACATACACTGAGCAGAACCGCCCGTTTCTTGTCGTTGCCCGTAATCTCATGCGCCGCGAAATACTGCTCGAGCCGTTCGGTGTACTCAATCCAGCTGTCGTTCTCGTTGAATTCCTCGATTTTCCCGATCAATGCCACGGTTTTGTCCGTACCTCGTCGCCAGTGTAATATTCTAGAGCCAATAAACCAGCCAAAACTCGAGAACGCAACTCTGTTTACTTCCAGCGACTGACAACGTGTTTCATCCCAACTGAACTACCGGAAAACTACTGGAGGAGCGGTTACACAGCTCACAACATTCCACACCTGTTTTAAACAAAATTCGCGTATATCCGAGACTGTATCCACTAGAACGACCTTAGCTAATTCCTTATATTCAAGACAAGTTGTCTCCGGAGTTCAATGGTCAAGTTTCAAAGGAAAAACTGCGATCGATCGTGACGGGGAGCGCAAGAACTCGCAAAAGGTCATAAAAATGGAGAACCGACATACTCCCACAAATTATCTCGCTTCATTGTCTTGGCCACATTCTGTGGTTTGTATTTTGTGTGCTCAACGGCCACTGCGTATGCAGGCGAGAGAGACGAGGATAGACAAGACTACGAGTCTCGGCGGCATAAAGGTTGCTTTGCCTCTAAACGACGAATTCAATCTGTAAAAAACCCGCGACAGCAAAAAGCAGCAGAACCGAAGTCAACGAAAATCAGCCTGAAGAAGAAGAAGACTGTGATCCTCCAAGCAAAATAAAAATGAGGTATCAACAGGTACGTTGTGTGTGTTACACCGCTAAAATTGTTGCAAATGTTGTAAATCAGGTGGAACGACTTTTACGATTCCCTCCCATCTTTCTGCTTTTTGTTTTGAAGAATTACATACCAGAAAGCAAATAGCTGAGCAACAATATTATCATTACAGCAAACTAAACACCAAGTTGATATTTGTTTTACAGGACTGATTGAACTTCAAGTTCTTCGAAATGACTCGAAATCTTGTTCAAGCTGTAAAGGAGGTATTAGTTTCTTAAGGAGTCTTTGGAACTTTCAGTTTTGCTCCACAAAACAAAATTAGTCGATCATCTTGTAAATTTTAATTTATTTTACGTAGTAGAGTGTCCCCAATTAGCTGTCACAAGCTAAATACTAACCCTGACACTTTAACAAAGTTATCCATTCATTCATTCATTCATTCATTCATTCATTCAATTATGATTTCATTAATACATCTTACAGAAGTATTACAAAAGTGACTATAAAATTTCCCATAAGGTAAGTAAAATTTGTGAAAAAAAATATTTTGCAATGTTACAAGTGATATCTATCTCAAATATCACCTACAGAATATGCTGTTCATAATAGTGCCTAAACATTTTTGTAATTATTGTATATAGGTATTTAAAAATAGCTGAAGTACAACTCCGTTATGCCAATCAAATTGCAGAGTACATTATTTAGACTCCTGCCATTTTGAACTTCCAGCTTCTTTAAAAGGTTTTTGCTTTCCTGAATTCTCCAAGATAATGACAATCTTTTGTAAAATATAAACCTGAATATGGATTCTGACTTTTTTAACCAATAAACCTTATTAAATTTGTTGGTTGTTACCCCATTGTAGATCATGTGATATTTGCTTGTTTTCATCCTTTGACTTTTTGGAAATAAAATGTCCATGATATGTTCATTTTTGAAAGAGAAAACTCCCTTGAGTATCATCACAAGATCCACAATGTGGCAACAAAACAATGAGGCCAGTAAGGTCCTTTCTTTTCCACTTGTACAGTACATGCACTTGCCTGAGTATGGGACAAAAAATATAATTTACTATTTGCTTTTATGCATACATGGACTGAGATACATGTTAGTCACTAGGTCATTTATTTTCCCCGCAGGTCCATTATCCCATGTAAACATTACTGTAGAAAAACAAAGTAGTCTCAGTAGTATCTTTAGTGTTAAGTGCAGTTTCTGTGGCCACCTAAATGAAGTAAAATACCCACCCTGACACCTTAACAAAGTTATCCATTCATTCATTCATTCATTCATTCATTCATTCATTCAATTATGATTTCATTAATACATCTTACAGAAGTATTACAAAAGTGACTATATAATTTCCCATAAGGTAAGTAAAATTTGTGAAAAAAAATATTTTGCAATGTTACAAGTGATATCTATCTCAAATATCACCTACAGAATATGCTGTTCATAATAGTGCCTAAACATTTTTGTAATTATTGTATATAGGTATTTAAAATTAGCTGAAGTACAACTCCGTTATGCCAATCAAATTGCAGAGTACGTTATTTAGACTCCTGCCATTTTGAACTTCCAGCTTCTTTAAGAGGTTTTTGCTTTCCTACATGACGAGACGCTACGGGGTCTAACTGGAAGTACATTAAGGAATGCGGGGTTGTGGACCCCGCATTCCTTTCATATTTGAATTTTGATCAAGGGGCCGCGAAAGCAGTAGGTGTTAAAATCCGCCGCTTTCGCTGTCAACAAAACTTTTCTGTTACCGGAAACGCACTGTTGTTGACTAAATATCACAGACTTTTTTGCAAGTTGATCGCAACGGCAAATTTATTTTTGTGGCTGTGAACAAACTAAGATAATAGGCTATGAATAGCCTCTTATTTCTCTAGAGGATCGTAGCGCTCGCGAGCGGTTTTACCGCCTCTCCTTTCTCCGGAGAGGTCATTTGTTGGTATGTGATCGGACGTTCTGAGAGAAATACTTGAAGAGAATCTATAAATACAACATGGTCTTTCTCCCGTTTTTAACAAAATCGCGAATATATCGAGAATTATTCACAGAAACTGTAACAGCTTCCGATAAGTGATTAGTGCATTAGTTACGCAAACATATAGCTCGTATTTCAGTTCAAGTTAAGACCCCTTGTGATCAGGACCCTAGAAAACAAGTTAGAATGAAATTCTCGATAGATAATCAAGACCTGCGAACGTTGGTAAGCAACAATTTACTTATGGTTTATTGTCATGATGATACGTTAGTTTGTGATTTTACAGTGAGATTTATTGCTAGATTTTACAGTTCGTAAGTCTCTTAATTACCACGTGCGAGTTGTGTAATTTTGATTACTCTCAAGCTATAAACGCAACAATACTTAGCTTTCACTTAATGTAATGATTTCAGTTGACCGCTTCGATATAAGGACGCCCCAAGGCTAAAAGAATAAGAATAAAGAATGAATTGGTGATCCTATATTGGTCTGGTGGTTTATTATCGACTGTGCGTATATCAACCCGGGAACCGACATTTTCACTCTAGCTTGAAAGAAACATTACAGAAACTCGATACGCTTTCTCTACGAAAGAAAGAAACAGTAACAGTAACAAAAAAGATAAAACTTTCGTTCACATAATCTGTTAAACTGCGAGCAGTCTCAAATCGTGCTCGCTATTTGCGCTTCGTTCTGCACGGATTTTAGAGCAAAAGAGAGACTGCTCGCAGTCTAATAATCTGTCCTCTGAACAGGCCATTCGCTTTGCCGTCTGAATTTGCAGTAAGACTGAGCAAACTATTGCTTCCTACGCTTGCGTCTGCGTGCAGGCTAGCGGTCGTTTCGCCTACGAGTCTTTTCGTCCAAGGCCAGTTGGTTAACCTTTGACACGCTTAGAGAACGAGAAATTAAATATATTGCTTTTTCTTTTCCTAGGGTCACACGCTTTAAGGACGAAAAATAGTATATAATTCATTTACTTTCGGCATTTAAGACGTTAGCAGACAAAAACAAAATATATCGTAGGCGAAACGACCGGTTTCCCCTTGCTGACATCGTGATTTCAACCTCAGCGTTCTAATTGTTGGCCATGCTACTCGTTGCAAGTTTCACTTCACAGCACTTAATTCGATTGCCCAAGAAAAGCAGTGGTTTCCGGACGCTTAACAGGAACATCTAAAAGTCGCCTAAGAATAACGTCCCAACGAAGAAATGTCACTTTACGGGCTTGCCTTTGGCATTTGTCCAATTCGGGAGTTTGACGGTTCCGAGTTTCCTTCACCCTCACTCTGGCCTCGTGCATGATGCCGAAGTCACAGTATTAAAACTGGTATTAAACCTGCAGCATTTCAACCTTGTTCTACCACAATGTTGAACTCAAATATTATAGTATATGGCAATTTAAAATTGTACCGAATGGACTAAACTGCAGTTTAACGAAACTGTTATTGTTATCACTGTTATGGAAAAACTTCCAGGGACTTCTAATAATTGTGACACATGGGAAAGTGACGTGCCCCCCCACCAAACCCCCCCCCCGCAAAAAAATAACAGTAAAACAAAATATAACATAACATAACAAAAATGCAGACCTTAAAATACCTGCTACAGCTAGTAACAATTTATTTTTAATCTTGCCTCACTCAACTGTACATATCATTGTTTGCCCCAATTCTCTAGACCTACACTAGCATAAGTACAGATCCAGGAATAGGATTTATAGAAACAGGTCATGAAATTACATCATTGTGACACCATCAAAGGCTTTTTTAACTAGCATTTTCTTTGTAAATAGTGATCTAAGGAATGCTAAACTTAAAAACTATGTTTAGAACAAATAAACTTTATTATCATTTGCCAATAAATTATTGACATGCTGTGTGCAAATATGAACTGAGAGTTAATTCCAATCAAAATCAATATTAATCAATGATAGTCAATAACAATCAATAGTCACTCAACTTTTAAGCTTTGAATTGTATTGATTTCCATAACCAGTCAATTAATTGGAATTGATTATTATTGATTATATTGACTATTGGTTTTCATTGTTTGATACTGCCAGGCAGAAGGCAACAGC
The DNA here is from genome assembly GCA_964030785.1 of Siderastrea siderea. Taxonomy (NCBI): domain Eukaryota; kingdom Metazoa; phylum Cnidaria; class Anthozoa; order Scleractinia; family Rhizangiidae; genus Siderastrea; species Siderastrea siderea. The sequence continues at coordinate 30,759,364 of OZ034966.1, read as the reverse complement.
CACACACTGTGATGACAGATTTGAAAGCTACTGCTCCCCTCATTAGTAGCTAACTTTTAATTGAAAGGGATTGTTAAAGGTAACAGTCACACACACCGACGATACATCTGGATGCTATTGTTCCCCTCATTAGTAACTGAGACTTAAAATAGAAAGGGATTGTTAAAGGTAACAGCCGCACACTCCGACGATACATCTGGATGCTACTGTTCCCCTCATTAGTAACTGAGACTTAAAATAGAAAGGAATTGTTAAAGGCAACAGTCGCACACTCCGACGATACATCTGGATGCCACTGTTCTCCTCATTAGTAAATAAGACTTCAAATAGAAAGGGATTGTTAAAGGCAACAGTCGCACACTTCGACGATACATCTGGATGCTACTGCTCAGGTGGATTAAGGAATGGCTCCTCATGAAATATCACCTTTTTTCGACATTTTTGTAGAAGCATTGCTATTCAAGACAAAATGGCTTATAATTGTGTAATAAGAGACAAATCAACTTTTTGGATAAATTAGTGTGTTTGCCGCGGTCACATGATCGGCCACGCCCTAATTTATGCAAAATTTGCAACAGTTCGATCACAACATGATAATCAACGTTATAACTACCTATCTTCCAAAATCTCTACATTGTGGAAAGGTAGTTTAAATTAAACGGGGTTTCCTGAAAACGTTAACTGTTACGTAACTATTTACTGTTTTTCTCTAGTCCCAGTCCCTCTCCAAAATTAAAACGTCATAGTTTAAAGAAAGTACCTGAATTCTCAAAACCCCAATTAGTTCCCTATACCTTTTGCCTCAAGTCATTGATACAAGGCACACTTAATGAGGATTCGTTGTCTTAAACTATTGTAAATTTCAATCAAAATAAATTGTAAAAATTGGGCGTGGTATGTCACGTGACGTAAAAACAAGTTCACGAAGACAAAAATTAAATACTTCAAGGAAATGCTCGACTCTGCCAAACTTTCTAATCAGTACCTTGAAAGTATTCTAAACTAGACCACCCCCCTCCAAATCTGCGGAGACCCTTTCCTTTATTCACTTGAGTGCTCCCCTCATTAGCAACTGAGACTTCAAATACAAAGGAATTGTTAAAGGTAACAGTCGCACACTCCGACGATACATCTGGATGCTACTGTTCCCCTCATTAGTAACTGAGACTTAAAATAGGAAGGAATTGTTAAAGGTAACAGTCGCGCACTCCGACGATACATCTGGATGCTACTGTTCCCCTTATTAGTAACTGAGACTTAAAACAGTTTGAGGGATTGTTAAAGGTAACAGTTGTCGACAGGTGACCTATCTCAGGTACACTAATGTTAACTTTGTTACTAACTGTAGTTTTCAAGTTGGAAGGGACTGTTAAAATAAGGCAAAATGCAGTACACTCTGGCGTTACATCAACACCACTAAGGCAAAATGTAGTGTGCGAGTCCTATTCTTGGCAGGATTCAAATCTCAGTAGGCATTCTTCATATATTTAACTGGTAGAGCATGTTCCATGGTATCTTTTTAATTTCCTAAGGTCTCTTTCCATGGGACCTGAAAAATGACAGTGCATGCATTAAGCAATGATATATATATTAAGTTACTATCAGTGATAAAGTATCACCATAATGGAAGGTATGAATTACATGCAGAACATTTTGACTTGATATTTCTTAATTGGTCTAAAATGGTGGCACTGAAAACCACAATTCAGTGATGGGATTTTAGCAAACTTTGTCTATGATGGTAAACTCATTTGGCTGCCAACTTCACCAACAATGTGCCTTAGGTCTTAAATCTACCATTGCAGGCTTAAGCTTATGTCCCAAAAATGGTACAGACAATAAAACAAATCCTGAAAAGGCAGTGTCATGTTAATTATTTGTAAAAAAAAAAAAAAGGAAAAAAAACATCATCAGTTTTACACACCTGACATTGAGTTCACACAGATACTGTGTTTTGCATCTGCTGTTTGATGTCCTTCCTTCTTTTGCACAGTTAGACTTACGCCAAGGTTAACTGGGCCTTAACCTCTCAGTGCATTGTTTGCATCTTGCGGCGAATCAGCTTTGTAGGCAACCACCCCAGTAGAATCCAGAAGTTGTTTGAGTATTTTGCAGTTACATCTACAATGCACAAAGTTGGATACTTTTAAGTTCCTCATTGAGTAAAAACTCCAAATAATCTTAAATTCCAGTTGACCTAGAGGAAAAAAGTAACATTTTTATTTTAACAGTTCTTAATAAAACTCTCTTACAGCTGTAATCAAACTCTCAGGTGAGGTCTAATATGAACACCAATGTTAACTTTTCAGGGGTTTAATAGTTCTTTGCTGTTTCTTGTGTTACTATAGCTAGATGTTATGTAAGTCAAATGATCAAGTAGCTATAAACCTAAACAGGAGGAAAATGTTATATTCAGCAGGATAAAAAACATGATAATGAGAAGAAAGAATAAATATTGCTTGAAAAAAAAGTCATGTTTAAGAATCCCATTACGACCAAAAAGACCAATTTTATCTAAAAGAATTCATGACTACAGCAACCAAAACTGCAGAAGTAGGTATGCATGTCAACTCTACATGTTCATTTTCAAGGAAGAAAAATCATCATATGTTAATATATACCTGAAACAGTGTCAAATAGTTCTACACTGATTAGACTCCTGGATACCCAAAAATTTAAAAATTAAATCACCCAGTCTATTGTTTCGGTTACAAAATCTCCTAGACAACAGCAATCTTGGATCTTTCTTCCAAAAAAAAAATGAATGAATAAATAAAATAAAATAAGATTACAGAAATCGTTTCCACACAGCAAATATATCGTTTCTTTCTAAATGGGAAAGAAATTGGAAACGACCAGGAGTACTCAGGAAAGGTTGTAATTGAGAATTGAGGTTGAACTTTCAGGCTCCCAATTTCAGCACGGTCAGAATAAGCTGGACATATTTCATCAACAATTATATTTCTACGTCTTCACCATTCAATTACCTTTCATTGAGGTCTGTCTCGGCCTTTAAATAGCGGAAATGTAACGCCAAATCTCCCAGTAGTAATTTTCTTGTTTTGGGCAATGTACGCCATTTTAAATTCTCATTGGAAAACCGCTGTTCAAAGTGTTTCCGTTCTCACAAAGCCTGCTGTGTGACAATGGCGCAAAAGCGCGGGTCGATGAACAACTCATTATTTTTTATTCCTTGCAACGCAAGGATCGTATCAAAGAACAATTTTGCTACAAAAGACGCGACCTAATAAAACGATCGCAAATCACTTTCAAAAACACAATATCTAGAATTTTTTTTCCAATTTCCTTTCATTTTGTGTTGTGATTACATAAGACAGCAAGTCAGAATTGATTGTAGTGAACTCAACACTGACTCAAAGCTAGGGCTTACCTTTTATGAGGAGCTGCTTGGTGAGATCGGCAAGAAAATACAATAGAAGCTGACAGTGGCGTCACCAAACGGCAATTGCAGGGATCGAACTCACGGCCATGTGAGTGCAAGCCGACAGCTTCACCCGCCAAGGCTGAAAACCTTCCAAACGTCTCTTCTTGAAATAACCGCAAATTCGGCGCATGGCGAAGAAATATCGCAAACAAACCAAACGAAGAAGGCACGATTTCGTACTTTCCTTGGTACGGGGCACTTCGCGAGCTTCACTTTGCTTCCCATGTGGGAATATCGAAATAAATTGTTGTTGTTGTTATAATATCATCCGGAAAGCGGGCGGGGAACTTCTTTCTGTTTGTTACAATCTAACAATCCCTGGCTTTTATCCGAGAAGTGGACGAACAGCACTTTCCTCGGAGCCATCGACCGGCAGTTCTATTTTAACCTCGAAGAGACCGTATTCTCAAATGACCTAAACATGTGACTCATGAAATTCGTCACTCGTCAAGCCTTAATTTTGAGCCTGACATGTATCCTATTTGATTCCCATTTACCTCGCTTTGTTGACAGAAATTTAATTACCGACTAAACCGCAACTTAATTAATTCGGAAATCGGGTACTTCCAGTTCAAACCCACTGGCGTCTTGTCATGATTCTCCAAGATAATGACAATCTTTTGTAAAATATAAACCTGAATATGGATTCTGACTTTTTTAACCAATAAACCTTATTAAATTTGTTGGTTGTTACCCCATTGTAGATCATTTGATATTTCCTTGTTTTCATCCTTTGACTTTTTGGAAATAAAATGTCCATGATATGTTCATTTTTGAAAGAGAAAACTCCCTTGAGTATCATCACAAGATCCACAATGTGGCAACAAAACAATGAGGCCAGTAAGGTCCTTTCTTTTCCACTTGTAAAGTACATGCACTTGCCTGAGTATGGGACAAAAAATATAATTTACTATTTGCTTTTATGCATACATGGACTGAGATACATGTTAGTCACTAGGTCATTTATTTTCCCCGCAGGTCCATTATCCCATGTAAACATTACTGTAGAAAAACAAAGTAGTCTCAGTAGTATCTTTAGTGTTAAGTGCAGTTTCTGTGGCCACCTAAATGAAGTAAAATCCTCCAGAGAACACAGAGCTGGAAGCCGTGCTCCTCTTGTTAGTGATATTAACACAAGGGCATGCTGGCATGGGGAATACACACCCAAACAATTTACTATCGACAATGACCATACCAAGTATAGGCACACAATGCGTGCTGAGCCAATGACGTTTTGTACCGCAATATGGTGAAATTTATGAACACAACCTATGGGTTTCACACCACTGCAGTGCGGACTGTGCGGTCCCCTCCATCTTCCCCGACAACTTGCGGCTAATGTGACAAGTCTTTGCCAGAGCAAGGAATATTCATTTATCATAAAACAGGGAAACGAAGCAGCGTGACTACGTGACAGTTAACTATAGCGTGACATTAGACTTGTGTGCGAAGTGAATAAAGCAAAGCTCTTCGTTTCCCTTTTCCTCAAAGACAACATATCCTAATACGTCAGTTGCTTGCATTTTTTATGTATTCAAGTCCTGATAGGCGTGAAAAAAATGCAAAATTCAGTAGGTCTCTATCAGAATGCTTTGTCACTTGCGTTCCCTTCGAGATGCTTTTAAGCGTTGCGTTACATTATCTGTCAACTATGCAAATTTGTTCAACATACGCTTTGAACTATAAATAACCCCGAAGTAAAGTTTAGTATCTTGTAAAGATTTTGTTCTAATTAATTGATCACCAGTGTAACTTGGATTTTTAATACTAGTTTCATTCAAGTTTTTCAGTTTTAGGAATAGCTAGGAACAAGCCCCCGCAAATTCTGATTTTACTTTGTCGAATTTGCATAAGCGGATTGAAATTTGCTATACGCAGAGTGTCACAGTTGATCTATTGAACCCGTATTGGTTGTAGTGTTTGTAGCCAGATAAGTATTCTGCTTTGCCTTCAAACAGCACAGCACCGAAATATTTTTATCCAGCTTGCTTTTTCAAGAATAAATAAATTGTATTAACCTTACGCAAAAACCGCTTGCTTCTCAGCTGGGGATTCTCATTATTTATCTTTCTTTTGTAATTCCACTAGAAAGCGAAAAACAATCGACGCCGTCAAGCTGGTCGGAAGTCAAAATGTTCTTCTACGAAAACTAATAATTCCGCTTGGAAATTAATAAAGGAAAGCAAACACAAACAACGTGTGCGTGAATTCACGCACTTAGATCTCAAATTGACGAGCGCGTCTTGTGTATAATTTCTGATGCGTTTGCTGCCGTGAAAATTTGTGCCACGGCTAAGTATACGTAAACGCAGGACTTCATCTCGAATAAAATCCTGCCAGACCTAAAGTATACAAAACAGCGCATTCGAAGTAACATTAAATAGTTTCTGTTGATCGTTCCCGTTGATCGAAACTCGCCGATGCAAAACGCTTCAAAGCCCGGGCGTTCTCCCATAGTATAAACTGTAAGGGTATGTGCCGCTGATAAAATAAGGGTTTCATTGTTCCGGTGCACACCCTCACCCATTGTCTCACAGAATATCCCCCCAGCCTCACAGACCGTAAGACAGACGTATCTCGTATATCGTTGATTTTTAGGCTCTGACAGTAGCCATATGACGTCACTAACGTGACGTCATTGGCTAAAAATGAATCATCAGCTGTTTAAGAGAAGAGAAAGGGAAGTTGGAAATGCTGTAGAGAATGTTGGAAGAGAAAGCTGTAAAATTAACTTGAATTTAGAAAAAAATGGCCGCACAATCTCCTGGTCCATCTGCAGATGGCCTTGTTGGAATAGCAGTCTCTTACGATATGGGCTGGCAGAAAAGGGGAAGGGGGCACAATTCTTCAACCGGTCATGGGGCTGCCATGGGGTGAGTTACTCCACCTGATGCAAGACATGTCGAGTATGTAGCCATAACAAATTAACTGGGAAAGGAAAAAAGCATGATTGTCTGAAAAATCACTGGGGATCATCGAAATCAATGGAAAGAGATATTGCCTGTGAACTGTGGAGTAAGGCTCCTGAAACTAGAGTCAAATTTTTAGTTTATTTTGGGGATGACGACTCAACAACCTAAGCGGACTTAAAAAAGCAAAGTCCCGTATGGTGTTGAGAAATGGTCCGATATTGTTCATGCCAAGAGATCCCTAAATACTAGAAAATAGAAAATATAACCTTAAAGACCGATTCAAAGGATCAAGTTGCTTAATTTTGAGTCCAAAGGTTATAAATAATCTGACCAAGTGTTTTAGTTATTGTATCAATCAAAATAGTAAAGATACTGAATCTTTAAAGCAAGGCCTCAAAAACATTATTCCGCATGCATTTGGGGAGCACACCCGTTGCAATGTTTCGTGGTGTGGTTACAGACAAAATCCTGTAGCCCTATAAACATACAGACTTGCCAAATGGTAAAGATCTCTTTGGAGATTCCCTCAAAAAGGCCCTAACGGGGGACATCAGCCTTTAGTGGGTGATGTACTTCTAAATCACAAACGTAAAGCAGGGGGACATAGGCAGTCTTGCATCATAGCTCGTAGACTGGCACATGCTGTACGAATTACTCGGCACCGGGGTTTTACTTCTTCATTGTAGTTCTGCGTGCTAGTAAAAGCACAGTCACATTACATATAATAGACATTACCTGAAGACAGAACAATATCTTATTTAGGCTCCACTAAGCTTGTTATTTCGTCTGGGCCTAAAAAAGTTGTGTTGTACTTGGCAGCACCAGCTCATGGCATATATACGCTGCTCTCTCACATAGCTGATCCAACACCAGCTTATTTGCGCTGCTCTCTCATATCGCTGATCCCGCCAAGTACTTCTTCTTGTCTCTTATATTTTAGTAAATATTTTTATTTCCGTAGGCAAATGAGGTTTTTCCCTTTTGATGGATATACCTTTTATCATCAAAACAACTCAGACATATTTTATTAAGATCGTAGCTCCCAAGTTGATGATTGACAGATCTGATAGTTTTCATTTGATGATATATCTGCTCATGATTGAATAAAGTATTTTTATAATCCTCATGTTTAATCTCTTTATTTATTACAACTTTTTTTATTCCTTTTGCTGTTCTAGCTTCTTTATCATTATCTTTCACATAAGAGTACATCTTACTTCTTAATCCAACAAATTCTTTGATTGGAGTTCCACACGCTTCATCTTTAAATTTACCAATTACTTTCTTGTTGTCGTTATTGAAGAATGCGCTGTCTTCTGGATAGTCACTAAAATCAAATTTATTTTTGTCGACATAAAATCTTTATACGCATCAGCGGTTTCGATTTCATAACATAGACTATCTGTATCTGTGAAAAGTAGCTTAGCATTTTTTCCATAATTTTTTTAATATAATTGAAGTGGAAATTATGCATCAAAGTTTTTGATAGATCTAGAATACACATACCAATGTAAGCAGGTCGATTTAGTGTTAGCTTTTCTTTTATTTTATGAACAGCCACCAAATCTTCATTGAAAATTTTAATACTTACGTATGTTGGCTTGGAAACTAATTTGTTTAGTTTTTTTTAATCTGTTACAAGTCTAATTCTACACGCTTTCGGATATTTTCCGTAGCCTTTCCGAAAACTGAGTTATTCATTAGCTTGAAGAAATCTTTTTCAAAACTATTTTTTGCATTTGTTCTTTTCTGTGTATTGAAGTCTATATACTCCTTTAACCAAGATGACTGATTGAATTCTAAAACTCTGTGAATTTTTTTGATTTTCAATCCAAGATCTTGGTATAGTCGTAAATTTCTATGGTGTACTACATATTTTTCTTTGTTAGATAATGTTGGTATTAGTTTATGAACCTGACCTATACTGATATTATATTTTTCTCTAATGTTTTCACAATATGGTGACAACATACTTTTTGTTACTTTAATTTTTTCTGCTGCAAGTGGGTAGTCATTGTGATGATTATGTAATTTTTCTGGATATTCTAAGTCTACTTCAAGGATAATTCTTCTTGAGCTATCATTTTTATATTGCGACAGGTTCAATTCGTTTATTTTTCCTTCAGTTAACCATTGAAAGCCTCCTGTCGGTTGATACTGACTCATAGCCCAGCCATACAGATTGTTAGCATCTAAATACATGATATATTTTGTTGGCTCATTTTCAACGTAATTTTTCATGTATTTATTATTTGCTTTTGCATATCTGTTAGCAATATAGGAAATTCCACCTCTTAGACCTTTTTCAATAAATTGGAACATATCGATATCAGTCATCAGTTCTAGTTTTATATTAGTCATTTTCAACATTGCATCCCAAGATAGTCCTGGAGTTATGAAATAGTTACACGGATCCAATTTGTAGTACTGTAAGCATGTTTTTCTAAAATTTTCGAAAACATCAGCTAATAGTAGCACATCAGATCCTAGGTACAGATCGTGATAATCACCCATCGATTTTAATTTGAAAGTTTTCCAGACATTTTGAGCATGTTGATATTGCTCATCTGTAATATGCTCTTTATTTAGTATGCTGTAGAAGTCATTTTTACTTGGTAATTCTGTATCATCGAATTTTTCGAAACTATCCATGTAATCATATGGGTATTCACCTTTCTTTTTCATAAGTTTTATTATTTTTTCTGTTTTGAAAACTTGAGTTGTAAACTGAAATCCATCATCTGGTAGATTCGATACAAGTTTATCTAGACTTGAGCTCATAAATTGGAAACTGTCCCAAAAAGTCAAATGTCTTCCTAACATGAATGCCGTATATTTCTCCATATTATTTGGGATTACATTAATGTTCATTTCATTTTTACCTCTTTTCGCTATCTTTCCAATCTGTTGCATAATAAAGTGACTGTCATATCCTCTTAAGTTATGGAAAATAACAGGTATTTTAATATTTTCCGGTTTAATTTGAAGTTTTAAATTGCAGTCATCATGTGCTGAACCTCTGATAGGAACCGGTAATATGACAATGATCCCTAACCCTTACATCTTCATTAGTAAATTTTTTACCACAAATATGACATTTAGTAGATTTTTGAAAATTTTGCTCATCTTCATTAGTCATTTTTAAAGGCTTATTGAATTTTTTTTTAATTGTTTTTTTACACCAACTTACTTCGTCCAACATACTTTCCATAAATTTATAAACAGCTTTTTCACCTCTGAATAATTGAAGTGGCTTGCTATATTTATCATCATAGCAGCAGACTACTTTATAAGCATATCCACAATCTGTATGTTTCTGGTAAGCTTCTGTAAATGATTTATTATTGTCAGGTTGACATGTTTGTATTTTTTCGGTAATAGCTTCAAAATCTGCATAAATGACAAAAGGTTGCGGTAGCTGTTTGTGGTGATTGTTGACTTTTAATATATTGTCACCTTTTTCTGGCATCTTAATAGCCTGGGTTCCATTAATTGCAACACAGTTTGTCTTATGATTATTTAACACATTTTCTGAAGAAAACCACTGTAAACAATGCATGCAAAAATATTTTGGAGGTTGATGTTTTGTTTTTTTTATACATTAATTTGTTGAAATCTTTAATAAGTACATAATGTTGTTTCTCTTCTTCTGTAATTAGTAACAAGTTCATAGTATTATCCTAATTTTCTTTAGTAACATAGACTGGAAATATATCTTGTTTTCGAGACTAAAAACGTTTACGTTGATATTGTTCTGTTTTTCAATTTTGTTGTACTGTTTTGAAGTTACTGGAAATTCAATACCTGTGCAATCTACGTTTGAAACAAAATTTTTATCAACAATTTTAATTCTCTGTGGATCTTTTGCTTGAGGATTCAAATGTCGGATATCACACCACATGAAACATTTGTTGTCTTTATTTTTTAAGTTGATAAGTCCTTTGTTTGAATTTTCTAAAAAAGTAGGTAGTTTTTTTATGTTTTCTTTAAAATTTGTCATTTTTGTAAAACTAACTTTTAGAGTTAATACAAATTTATAACCTTTGAGCTGTTCCAATTGTTTTTTCAATACATATTCTACTCCTCTTTTAGATATGTTGAGTTGTTTTAATGGATCCATTTCATCTCTAACTTCAATTTCATAAGATTTTGTGTAACCCTTCAATGCTTTTTCAGTCTGTGAAAAAATGTTCTTTTAGCAGCAACTGGTTTTTGTTTTTTAGTACGTGGAGCAGGTATTGGTCTATCTCTAAATTAAATTGGTGGTTGAATGATATTTTCTTCATATTGTTTAACCAATTCTTTTACAGTTCTCCTTGGAGTTGGTACTGGCCGTCTTCTAGGTGTTGTTTTATCTAAACTATTATTGAGAGCAAATCCATTAGTTGGTCATCTTGGTGTAGGCATTGGCTGGCGGACTTGTTCTCTAGTTCGGACAAGTTGAATTAATTTATCATTTGTGATATTTTTTAATAGTCGTCTTAATAATGTATTTCTTGTATTGTTCTCCATACTATCAGTGTAGATAAAATTGGAATCTTTATCATTATCATCAATAAACATATCTTGTTGTACTTTTTTTAGATTTGTTTAATTTTACATTTTGATCATCATCGATAAACATATCTTGTTGAACTTTTTTTCTGGATTGGTTTAATTTTTCAATTTGATCTTTATTATATTTGTCTTTTTCATTTACTTGTATATTTACATGGTGTAATTTTTTTTTCATTTCCATTAAAATCATCTAATATGATATTTACTGCCTCATTAATTTTTTCCATAATGTTACTTTTACCATCTATTTTAAATTTATGAGATCTTGCATACTCATTATGGTAACTTATTGTGTAGTAAAAAACTAATTTTACTATTTTTTGAGATTAGATCATTTAAAATATCATAAATTTTGTTTTCTGAAGCAGACAAATGTTTTCGCAGCGGTAAATTGCTATTGACAAATATTGATAGACTGATATTTTCTCCAGAAAATCCATTTTCAAAACCAGTTAAAAATTTATAGTGAATATTAGCGTTATTCATATTATTACTATATATTTTATTTTTACTTAGTGCGTTCGTACCATCATAAGCCATAATATTTAATACATTGGTATCTCTTTAAGTAGTTATGTTTTTCGTTGAAACTTCTTATTTTCGCTTGACTTGGAGGTCATAAGAAGTAAAAATCATATTTACCACAAAATGGATTTTTGTAGTATATATTTTATCTAAAGTATACGTGAGTCCAAATATTTTCACCTTATGGTGTTTTTCGTTGTTAAATACAACCAGAGTATTTATTGGTCTTGTTGTATTTTATGAAATTTTTGTAAATGTATTTCTAATGTTTCAGCAGATTTTAATTTATTTGAGCAACGTGGACATTTCAGTCTAACACCTTGGAAATATTCTACAATTTCTTTGACAATTATATCATAATCGTTACTTAATAGGAGTTTATAATTTTGCATTTTAAATAATTCCAGCATTTCATACTGCTCTGGAGCTACTTTGTAATAATTACTTGGATTTTTAAACTCAATACAGAATTCAGTATATTGATTATGTAAATTTAAAATTAACAAATCTGGAGATCCTTTCATATATCCTTTTCTATAACATTGTATTCTTTTTAGAGATGTGTCTTGTAACTCTCCAATTGGTGATACAGGGACACAATGAGGATACATTTTTCTGATAAATTCTGTTACTTTTATATGTAGATCAGTTTCATTTTCTATTTTAAATTGTTTTGAATTAGGATTATTGAAGAATTTATATTGCCCATATTTTCTCATAGATGGTAGTACTTCATTAGTAACCCATCTTCTAAAATTTTTAGCTGTTTCTCTTTTAGATGATAAAATAAGTTGGTATAATCCTGATTCATTTATAAAATTTACATGCCTGACCTGCCCCACCAAATTGAGCGGTGCAGCTTTGCTGTCATTTTTATGTACATATTTTCTTACAGCTTTATCTGTATCAGTGTGTGGTCTAACATTTTTGTGACTCTTTTCCTCTAAACCATACATTTTGTTTGGCGTCTATACATCCAGTTAATTCTATATTTAATTCAGAATTTTCAAATGTCTTTTCACACAACATCTATATATTAATTACAGATAATATCTTTTTAAATATATTTATTTTCTAACTCTAACAAGGCCCTTGTTTTCATCATCACTATATCACTATCATTGCCACCTGGACCTAGATCATCTTTATCCATTCTTGCTAAGAATTTTAAAAAATCTGTATGATTATCATGGTAATTTGCAACGGTGTTATTTTCTAGAAAATCAAACATGTATCTATTTTGTCTGTTTACATGATCCGAAAGATTTGCAAAACCCTCTTCATTTACTAAGGGATATTCTTTTGGATAAATATCATATTCTAATTTTATTCTTTTTAAATCAGCATTATCTTTACCAGCCCATCGTCTTAACATCATTACATTATCTATTTTAAATATTCTTATTAACTCAGGTGCAAAAAACCAATATTGTCCTTTAGCTTTGAATGTTGATATACGCCAAGCTTTATCACCTTGTCTTATGAAACATATTTTTAAAGCTGATTCTAAAATTAATTCCTCATTTTCATATAAATTTGGCTTTTTATATAATTATATAGTTTAGACAAACATTTAAATGGATCTAAAATTAATAAACTAGAATTTTCAAATAGTATTGGAAAAGGTTACGAGGCTTTCTGTAATAAATACCTTAGACAAAGGTGAACTGAATCTTACAGACTTTGAGTCACATATTAAAGCTCTAAGATTGTCCTGGATTCCGCGACTCTTAGATGAGAGGGAAGGCCCTTGGATATCTTATCTCAAATACAACTTAAAAGATTATGGAGGGAGTTTTCTTTTTAGATGCCATTATGATGTCAATGACCTTGATTTAAGCGTTAGTAACTTTTACTTAGAGCTCCTTAGGTGGTGGGCGGAATTTAGAAGTTCCTTTTCCGATGTTAATTATTCCCAAAATGTTATCTGGAATAATAAGGACATAAGGATAAATAACAAACCAGTGTTTTATAAAATGTTCTTTGATAAGGGCATAATTTATTTGAATGATTTACAGTTTAATATTGATAATGTACGTTCTTTTGAGTCCTTTAAACTAAAAGGTCTTAATGCTAGTTTCCTTACATGGACAGCATTGAGGTCTGCTATCATAAATATGAAATCTCCTAACAGTAAGAAAATTCGATCCTATGAATTTTGAGTATAATGCTTAAGATTTTAATGCATATACGGCAAAATGCAAACAATTCTATTCAATGATGATATCAACTAAAGGGAAAACTCCGAATAGCCTTAAAAGATTGATGGCTGATTTTAAACTGTCAAATCCACAAGATGCTTTTTCTATTCTGTATCTAACTGCAAGCGAAACGTATGTTTGGTCTTTTCAATATAGATTGTTGAATTTCATTTTGTTTACAAATGATAAATTATTCAAAATAGGTTTAAGGGATTCAGATAAGTGCTCATTTTGTGGAACCTATACGGAAGATTTGTACCACCTCTTCTTTAACTGCTCCTTTGTGCGGGTGTTCCGGAATAGTTTCACAGTCTGGTGGTCTGCAATAAGTGGTGAAAATTTATCTTTAACAAGTAAAAATCAACGCTGGTAAAATCGAACGACGTTTCGGTGTCGTCATGACGCCATTTTCAAGTTCAAAAATGATTCAAATAAACTGTCAGGAATGGGAGCTGGAGATTAACATAAATGATTAATGCAGAGTCACGTAAATAGTTTAGCTCGAATTGAGTCCGATTGGACATTAAGAAATGGTGTCAATTCTCTAATTAGCAAACATTTCGTGCACTAAACAATCGAACTTTTTCCGACACTTGTTTAGGACGAAAAACTGTTTGTCAAGGTCTTTCGGGACAATACAGTGTTTGTCGCTGTAGTGCTTGCCATTAGATGATGATAGGTTTTTGTGCTCATTCACGCGCTGGTGTAAATGCCTGAGTGTCTACCCTACATAACTTGCAGCGCACAAGTCACATTGAAATTTGTAAACTACACACTACTGGTTTACAATAGGCGGTTTCTCCTGCACTTTAAGAGGCAATGTCCACTAAGACCGAGCGAAATGGAAAATATGTGGCACATGATAAATAATCAAAATTCTCCGTTTTTCGCCCAGAGATACCTTATGGTAGTTCTAGAAACGTGGTGGCATTTTTTGTTGAGAAACTATTTTTAAACCTCCAAAAAATTAAAAAACCGTTACCGCACTACGTGTCTCTACAAACACCTCGAATAAACGCGAATCATACCTTCTCGTAAACTTCGCTCTGTTTAATTCGCGTCATGGAACAATCCCGTTTTGAGCTTAGAAATTTGCTGTTGAAGAGTTTACAAGTAATTTGAGTCAAATTATTCTTTTGTGGATTAATTTTCAAGGTCATGGCAGGCTGCTGAAAACCACTAAAATTCGCTTGCTTTGAATTCTCAATTTGGCACAGTTTTTTCAAGAGAAAGTTTCCCTCTCCGGTAAAACACCGAATCACTTGAAATTCAGAATTCTTGAAAGAGGAAATGCCGTTCTTAAACCAGGTTTAAAAATTAGTTTCGGGCTTTTTATCAGCGCCGAGTACAAACGCTCTCAAAATCCCGATAATTACAACATTAACACGTCAACAATTGGCACATACCTCCGACCAAATAACCGAAAATGTGGACATTTCTTCTATTTTGGTTGGTATTCGGTTGTAATCCACAGCAGAAAGGTACTGTCTAGCTCACCTGAATATGGTATTGTCTAAATATCAGGTTCTGTGCGTACTCTTTCATAATAACCATCTTGGCGTCCGGGGTCAACAACATCACTGAAGCATCGCGTATTGGCAATCAACCCAAATGACTTATTTCCATCCCGCCTCCTTTTGTTAAAATGAAGAACCTTCAGGAATAAAATGATTTTTCCTTATTTGAACTTCAAAAGAGTTTTCTCCTATAAGACGTCTTTTCTTGATCTGTATTCGTCGTAAAATTTCGAAACGATAATTTCTTGCCGAAAGCTTACAAGCCTGTTTAGTTGAGTCACGCAACAAAATGTCACGCACTTGTTTTTACCTGACGTCGGATTTGAATTGCAGGGGGAAATGCACAGGAAACAACAAAAAAACAAAACAAAACAAAAACAAAAACAACAACAACAACAACAACAACAAGTAAGCAAAAAACAAACGAACAAAAATGGTTTATATTGTAATTGGAATGGTAAATTTTTTGCTACTCTTAATGACATCTCAACAACATTTGTAAAGGATTTATTTAAACTTACAAAAATCATTTGTTTTCGTCCTCTATGGTATATATTGTATCTGAAATAGAAGTGCCAGAACTATAACTTGAATTTGAAAGTATTCCAATAGTTGAAATTCTTACTTCTTCAACAAATACAGTAATACTATTTGATGTAAATTTTCCTTGTGCATTAGCTATCCCAAATAAATGAATTACAGAATTTGCATTAAGATCTGATATATATTCACGATTGACTGCATGGTTACCTTGTGAAGGATATCCTAAATTTACTATTTTGTGATTGTTCATATTTATACCACTCCTTGAATTTCTTGAAACAAAATTGTTATCTGCATAATTTTTTGTAACTGCATCCTGACTTGTAGTTGGATTTTTAAGATTTATTATTTTATTGTTGTTCATATCAATATTAGATTGAAATTGTCCGTTTTGTTTTGTACCAAAATTACTATTAACATATATTTTATTTACAGCCGACCCATTTGTATTAGGTAGAGCTAAATTATTGATTCTCCCATAACCATTTATATCTAAAATTGTTTGCATAGACATTTTACCACTTTCTACAACGTACGCCGTATCATAAACATCCCAGTCCGCATTACTCTGTGATCCTTTGACTCCATATACAATCAAATAACCACGTCCTTGAGTGGAGCTACTTGAAGTGCCGTGACAATGCATGTCAATGTAAATGTATTCGGGAGGAGTTATGTCCCACTTATGTAAGTGAACAATCGATCTGCTGTAATTAACAAACAGCTTGGTTGATTGTTGACCAATATTTAGTGAAGTGGAAGCGACATTCACTGACAAATTTGTTGTGCTTGGAGGGAAAAATTCAATTGCCAAAGTGTACTCACCTTCTGGAAATTTGAACATCTTGAAGCCAATGCGAGAAGAATACTCATTTTGAGCGCCTTTCCCCATTTTGAATTTATAAGCGTTTTTGTTGAAATTGAGGGGAGAAGCCGAAAAGTCAACAATGCCATCAACTATTATGTTGGTTTCACTTGAAGATTCATCAACACTTTCCGTGAGATATCTGAAAGCATCTTTTTTATTAGTCGAGCTACTGATATGAGATTCATTTATCTTTTTATCAAAGTAATTTTTCAGCCCTACAGTCACATCACCTTTGGCGGTGTGTACCTTATTGTTGATATAGCCGACATTAGCTGCCGATTTTATGTCTTTGCCATCAGTGGTTAAATTATTTATTTTTTTTGTTGTTCATATTCAAATCAGTACTTACGATTATGTCCAATTTTAAAAGTAGTTTATCATAACATATATTTTATTGATAGCATCACCATTATTTTTAGGTTCACCAACATTTATTATTTTTTATTATTAGCATTTAAGTTACTTAATAAAAACCCACCTCTGTGCTCAAATGATCATCCACATATAATTTATTGGCAGCATGGTCATTTAAAAAAGGTGTTCTAACATTTGCTATGTGATGATTGCTCATATCAAGTGCCTGTTCCATTGTTCCTCCTTCCTTTTTGCTTAAAAAAATCTCCCTCATAGCTTAATAACCAATAGCCTTTTTTAAATCTCCATGTATTGGGTAAACATAACTTGGTAAAATTGGATCACCTGTCATAGTATCTCCAGTATTTTAGAAAAATCACCACCACTTGATATATTTTGTTTAACTTTAATTATTTCATTATCTACTTGTGTTTTATTAACAGCAGAATAACCAGATGTTGGATTGGGTATTCCTGAGTTCATTTTCATTCATACTAACAGTACCGAAAAATATTCCACCATCTTTATGCATAAAATTCTCATCTATATATTTTTTATTACTTCCTTGATTATTGCTCGTTGGTTCTGGAACTTCTATATTTCTGAATATCTTTTTTCCTGTTATTGTCTGATTAGAGATTAGGAATATATAAATGCATAGTTCCATTTTTTGGTCTTCTACTATAAATCTGACTTCTTGTTCATATTGATCTTTTAAATATATACTGTTAGCATGAACAGATCCAGAACTGGAATGTATAACAGCTCTATTACTTGTAACTTTTGATGGAAGTGCATCTTTAAATAGAATTGTCTGTTGTTCTACATATTCATTTATCTGTTTCTTATTCATAGCAACCATCAGCAAGATTAATTATCTTGTTGTTATTCATATTTCAAAAACTCATTAATATTTCATAAGCCCATTAATCTATCAAATGATCTATAATACGTCACGTGCATTGACTTTATATTGATAAAAACCTCTTCCTTATTAGTATGCGGTGTTTTATCAGATATAACGTCGCTGCACGTGATTTATGAATATTAATTATCAACACATCAACTGAAACAACAAATGGTGGGTGAATATTTAATGTTCTTTAATTTACACACACAGTAAATTTACTTTTGTACAAAATTAATAGTACAGTTGTTAAATACAGGTAAAGGCATATTAGACAATACATCATCTGAAATTTCGCAATTTAGATCAGCCATAACCTCTGCGTTTGACGCTTTGCCCGTAGTCTCCAAATTTTCAGGGGGGCCAAAAATATTACTAACCTGTGTTGACTTTGGGGTAGCACTTTCTAATAATTTCCTCTCTTCCTCGGCATTTTTAGGCTTCCGAAAAGCCCTGGAAGAGGACGAGATGTCCTCTTCGTTCAGTTCCAAACACGTGTGAGATTTGATTTTCTTGCATACTAATTTTCGACGTAATATTTGTTTCGTATGCTAATTTCCAACGTCCACAAAAGCATCGATGTTATGAACTCTATTGGGTCACGCTTAGCTAGGAATGTCTTTGAAGCCGTTCAATAAACTCGCAGTTCGTGCTTTATCAAGTCTAAAACACTCGGCTGCGCCTCGTGTTTTAAGCTTGATAAAGCACTCCTGCTCGTTTATTAAACATTACTTCAATGTCCTGTCAAAACAGCACGACTAGCATCAAATGTTGCAGCTGCAATTTTGTTGTCTATATCTAGTTTTCTACAGGTAAATGATTTTAAATATCTTAATAGACTGACACTATGTGAATCGCTAACTGGATCTTTAAGATTATAGAGATATTTGTTGTTCATATTTATAGAAGTTGTCGATTTAGTGAAATTTCCATCAAGAGTAAACATCCTATCTAAATATGTTTTTTCAACTTTCAAAATTAATAATTCAAAAATCTGTTTTTTACTAAGTACATCTTGGTCATCTTCACCATCTTTTATATTTGTTAGTTTTTTCCATCAAGATCATAATCTCCATCACTTGTTAATTTAAAACCAACACCAGGTGGTTCTTGCTGTCCACTACCACTGCCTCCTTCTGTAGATACACCTGATTGTATTTTTTTATATAATCATATATATCTTCGTCTTCATATTTTTCAAGGTTATTAAAAACTCCCATTTATATCAATAGTTTAGACATTTTCGTAAAAGTTCTTTTTTACACTTTTTTCTCTTTATCCAAATATAGAAACTCATATGGTCCTAATTTATCGAATAGTTCTGGAGATATCAAATTCTCTTTTGCTATTAAGTTTAGATGATGTTTAGTACTTGGTGGATACAATAACATATGTGAACAATTCTGTCTCAATTTTTGTGGGACATCATAGTAACTCTGTGATAGATATATTAGTGATATATGATGCCTTCCTTCTGTGAAATGATTGGCTATCTTATTTTGTACTCTATCAGGAGCATTAACAAGATCATCAAATATAACAACTTTTCTATTATCATTGGGATATTCACTTGTATCGATGATATCATCTTGATCTCCAATTTCTAAAACTTGATAACCAACATCTTTGTGACTTGATATTTCATCCATAAGTTCTATTAAATCTCGTATCTTTTCTTGATGTGCATTTGGTGTATAAAAATATATCTTGTCAAAATAGACCATTGGCGTTCTTATCATATGCATCAATGCGTTGGTCTTACCACAATTGCTCTGTCCACATATTAGCATTCTATAATCCTCATCTAAAAAATCAACCATCTTTCTCTTATTTGGTTTCTTCTGTTTATCATAATTTGGTATTTTCATTATACAAATACATTAGATAAGTTACCAAATAACACTAAAAATATATTTTATCTAACATAATTACATATAAATGGATTTAAGTAATTTACAAAAATATGTTGACAATGAAATGAGTAGATACAAAATTTCAAGAGATGTAACAAAAACTAAAAATCTTGTAAAAGGTACATTTGCTTGTGCTGATATAGAAAGAAGGGAATTTTTTAATGTGCTGATATAGAAAGAAGGGAATTTTTTAAAACACTTAGAGAACCGATTATAGAACAACAAAAAGAGACAGATAAAAAACAAGACTAAGTTATAAGTCAATTACAAGAAAATAAAAAAGCTATAACATCTGGATTAGATGATTTAGCAATTCTACAACAAATACCTCAACCGGAAACTGTACAACAAAATACAATACTACCTCCAAAATATAAACCAAAAATGTCTGTAAAATCAAATCTAGATTCTGGATTTTCTGATACAGAATTTGCAATATTGAGACAATGTGGTTTAAAAAAACCTTCTGAAGTTTTTAAAGATATTGATAATGAAGTATATACAATGGATGAAGCCAAAGATAATGTAAATGAGATTATTAAAAAATTAGGTGGTGAAAAAGGCGTATTGTCAAAAAATAAACAACTAAGAGATCTAAATAAGGAAGACATTTATGCACTTACAAATACACTGCAACAATATAGGGAACGTATTAAAATATTCGAGGAAGGTAAAAAAACAATTGGTAAAGGAATTAGAAATTATAAACAACCTAAAAGAAATGCTTACAAAATAAATAAAGATAATAAATATGGTGGTTTAATGATAGATGTTGATAAATTAATGAATGAGATGAAACTATATGCTTTTAGAGATGGTAAAAAAATATACGATGCTGTTGCAGATAAGAGTCTAATAAATCTACTTACTAAAAGATACAACCCAAAAACGAAATATACACAAAATGCTATGAAGATATTTAACGAACTTAATATGTTGAGTAAAAGCAAAATGGTAGGATCTTCAATTATGTACTATAGTGATCCAAATCAACTAGCCGATAGGATGAAGATTCTTATTGGTTCTATAATTGCTAGAAATAATTCAAAAGTTGTAAAAAATGATCTATCTGTTGTAAATGATGAGATGTTAAAAATTGGAGCTATAGATAGATATGCATGAAGCTCTTTATAAAAAATATATTTATTTAAATAAATTTGTCTAACTAATACTTATATGAGTATCGAAAGAGTATTAATATTTTCATCTGTAGCTGCTAAAAAACAGAATGTAAATAACCGTCCTAGTAATTTTGTTACAAGATTTGACCCAGAGTTACAATTAAATTCAAACATACCACATTTTCTTGCCCTCAGTCATGCTTCTATGACAGCAAGTTGGTTTAATATAAGACCAGAATATAATAATAATGTTTTAAAATTTTCTAAAGATGAAGGAAAAACATGGCAAGATATTAGATTTCCAAATGGTATTTACGATTATGATGATATTGGTGCATTTATAAAATCAAAAACAGGAACTGGTGGTGGTGGTTCTGATGCTTATGGTATAGAAATTGAATTTGACTTAAGTTTGTACAAAGTTTATAGAACTCTTCATGAAGATTATCAGATAGATTTTGCAAATAGTGGTGAATTTGGAAAACTTTTAGGTTATGATAAAAAAAGTATTGAAATTCAGTGGTTATGGAGATAAATTACCAAATATAATAATATAATAATATAATATAATAATATAATATAATAATATAATAATATAATAATATAATATAATAATAATGTTTTAAAATTTTCTAAAGATGAAGGAAAAACATGGCAAGATATTAGATTTCCAAATGGTATTTACGATTATGATGATATTGGTGCATTTATAAAATCAAAAACAGGAACTGGTGGTGGTGGTTCTGATGCTTATGGTATAGAAATTGAATTTGACTTAAGTTTGTACAAAGTTTATAGAACTCTTCATGAAGATTATCAGATAGATTTTGCAAATAGTGGTGAATTTGGAAAACTTTTAGGTTATGATAAAAAAAGTATTGAAATTCAGTGGTTATGGAGATAAATTACCAAATATTTCTAATAGTATCGACAATTTATTCATCAAATGTAGTCTTTTAAGTGAAAGTATTGTATCAGGTGCGCGTTTAAGTGTTATCTTTACTGTGACAACAAGTACTAAAACTAGAGGTCTTCCATTTGAATTAAATCCGAGACACTTACTATGGAATAAAATCAACACAAAATCAATAAGAGAAGTAACATTTGAAATTGTAGATGATTTAGGACGCAAAGTTGATCTTAATGGTATTGATATAACTTTGACTGTTGTTTTGAAATCAAATTAATATGACTAATACATATAATGAGAAGAGAAAGAGATAGTGATACAGGTGAATACATCTATTTCCATGAAAATTTTAAAAATATAGATTTAAATCTTGAAATAAAGCAAGAAAACCCCAAAAAAGAAAAAATAATACACCTCAAAAACAACAGATTGAGGAAATAATTAGAACGCCTGAAATTGCAGGAGGGAAAATTATGAACCTTTTAAATAGAGCCGCTGGTAAAAAACACAAATACCAACATGTCAGAAATATATATGAGGATTTTTTAAACTAAAAAGTTAATTTATCTAAACTAATAATGTAATGAATTCTTTTAGAAGTCCAGAACTAGTAAAACGTTATGAGTATAATTATTATAATCTACAAACACCACTCAATGATAACGTTGCAAACAACAATTACCAAGTTAAAGACAATTATCTATTTGTTGTTGACAATACAAGTGAAGCAAATCCAATAGATTGGTATAATGCATATTTTGAAATAGGTTTCAAAATGGCTACAGTTGCTGATTCAGCTGCTGGTGTTGATGGAACGGGTAATGCCAATCAATTTGCTACAACATCAAATGGTAATACATTCATTAGCGAAATTCAATCGAAGCAAATGGAATCACAGCATACAACAATGTAAGAGCTAATGAGACTGCTGATATACTTACACATTTAGACTATACCAAACCTTATAGTGATTCAATTGGTACAGATTAATTTTTCTATCCTGATACAAATACAGGTACTGCTGAACCTAGAGACAACGAAGGTGCATATAATGATGGATATGGACGTAGAAAACTTTTAACTGACAATGTTGCAGTAAAGATATTCGCATTACCACTAAATCAGTATTCATATTTCAAAGCATTCAAAAATAATCTACATCCAAATATTAAATTAAACATCCTTCTTAAACTGACAAATGACAATGATTTGATTTTTAGAGATAATACTACTGCTGCTTGTAAAGTAATTCTAACAAAATTTCGTTTATGGTGCCCAAAAATTATTTTCAATGGTGCAGGTAATATGTGCAAAAATATGTGTGAATATCTCGTACCAAAATCATGGACATATTTGAGAGATCATATGGAGATTATACAAACAGCAAGTCTTAACTCATATTTCAGAATATCAACAGGAATTCGTCGGCATAGGCATGTTTTTATCTGGGTCGCCCAACAGCTTCTTATAACAGTCAAACACATAATATATACAAATTTGATACATTCAGTACAGGAGCAAACAATAGAGTATTCTCTCGTGCACAACTTGAAATCAACAACTCAATTCTATATCCTAATTTGGAATTAACATCTGCAGAAGAGAGTAGATTATATAGAAGTTTAATGAAATACAATAATGTATACAATTACACATTATCAGGATCTCTCACAGATAGAGCTAATTTTAGAAATTTATTCGGAATTATATATTTTGATTTAAGAAATCAAGAAGATGATATAAAAAATTCAACTGTTGCACTAACATTTAGGTATGAACTATCAGGTGCTAATGCTACAAACTACACACTCAACGCTCTTGTTCTACATGAGAAGGAGATTGAACTATACACAGAATCAAATAAACTCCTTATTAAAGCTTAAATTAATCTAACTTATATATAAATATGACACAATATTTGCCACATAAAGTGAGTCTATCTGAAGGACAGATGAAAAAACTAAGCAAAGCTTTAAATGATAATGCTGCAATTACAATAAGATTGAATAACAACGAATTGACAGGACCACCTGAATTAATGTTAACAAAAACACAAATCAATCATTTCAAAAAAGCAAAATCAAATGGAACAGGTGCAGACATTCAAATTAGTAAATCACAAGTCAGAAAGGTAATAAATCTTGGAGGAAATTTATTCAGTATGTTATGTAAAGCAGCTGTTCCAAAAAAAGTTGGAAATAAAATGAAAAAAGACTTTACTCCGTCAGCATTAGCAGGTGATCCAATGGCTAAAATGATCGTAGGTTCAGGTTCTACATATGGTGATGGTTTAGCTGTCTCACCAAAACCGCCAGGAGCAAAAAGAAGACCAATAAAAAAACAACCACCAATAATTCAAGGCGGTAATATTATGCCACAAAATCTAATGCCTTTCAAACGACCACCTCCATTTTTTGGAACTTGGGAAGATATGCGTGGTGAGGGATTATCTGTACCAAAAAAAATTTATCAATAAACCATTAAGCAACTTTGATTTGACAAATTGGTGTAATTAACTAAATATTCCAATCACTGGTATTTATAATAGAAATGAACATATTCCTGAAAAACACTCACCATGTATAATAAATTTAGATGAGTTAGAAAATATAGGAACACATTGGGTATGTTGTCTACCAGGTAATAAAAAGACACTTTGGTATTTTGACTCTTTTGGTATGCATTATCCAAAAGAATTTGAAATCAGAGCAAAAAAAGATAAAATGAAAGTAACATACAATACAACCCAACATCAAGATGTAAAAAGTGTATATATTTGTGTGGTTATTTTTGTATCTATGTTCTACACCAATGGACATTGGGAAAAGAATCTTATGACATCTTAAAACCATTGAGTATGACAGATATGATTGCGAATGAAAACTTCATAACAAAATACTTTAAAAATGTGTAATTTTATCTAGCCTATATTATATATCATGGTTGAGAAATTCTGTCGATACTGCCAAGAGGAAACACGTCACATACTTAATAGATATAATACTTGGGAATGCACCAGTTGTGAACCCCTTTTAAGTGAAAGTGAAGAATCTGATGGCGATGACTATATCAATGATCCTACTTATATCCCTTCATCTAGTGATAGCGATTTAGATTAAAAAATTCCACTTCAAATTAATTTTATAGGTTTATTCAAACCCGATTATATTTTACAGGCTTATCCAACCTTATACTATAGAAGGCCAGATGAAATCTTGTTGTGTGAAACAAAAAAAAGCAGACAGAATGTGTAGAACGAACAAGATATAAAACAACAAAAAATGGAAGATTAATGCATTTCTGTACTTGTGCTGAATGTGGAATAACTAAAACTAAATTCGTAAAAAATCGAACTGGAGAAGGAATTTTAGATAAAATAACAGACAAATTAACAAAATCTGGTGTTTCTGGTTCTCCATGGCATGTTGATTTCAAAAAAGGAGTTGAATTAATAAAAGATCCAGAAAGATTTTCTTCAACTAATAAACAAAGTGGTAAGGACTGGTATAAAAATGCTAGAAAAGAATATGAAGACGCCAAACGCAACGGTTATAAAGGTTCTTGGAATGATTACGCTAAAAGCAAAGGTTGGATTAAAAAACAAAATTTAGATTTCCAGGATTTTATTCCAATATAATTACATGTGAAAAGCTATTGTGAAAAACAAAATAAGCGGACAGAATGTGGAGAACCATCAGGATACAAAAATACTAAAAATGGAAGATTAATGCATTTCTGTACTTGTGCTGAATGTGGAATCAAAAAACTAAATTTGTGCCGAAAAATTCTGGTCAAGGTATTAATGAAGTTATAATGGCACTTCCTAAAATAGCACGGAAAGCAACAAAAAAACTTGAAGACGTAGCAAAATGGAATGCTAAAAGAACACATAAAAAACATGAAAACAAATTAAAGAGGGAAAAAGGAAAAAATATGCAGGAGAATCTTGGTTTGGAATAGGTTAAAAAATATATCTAATGTATAATATATGAAAAGCTATTGTGTAAAACAAAGAAAGCAAACTGAAAATCTTCCAGAATCAGAAAATATAATAATAACTAAAAATGGAAGAACTTTATTAAAATCCATATGTAATGAATGTGGAAATAAAAAATCAACATTTCTAAAAAAATTCTAATCAAATAGGTACTGGTCTTAGATCTGGTATAAAAAAGCTGTAGATTTTACTTGGGAAAAAGCTATACCATGGGCAAGTGATAAATTATGGGAAAAGTCGAAGGATAAAAATGAAAAGGATTTAATAAAAGCAGTAAAAGGAGGTGCATTATATAGAAGAAAACCAACACTGACAGATAAAATAGCAAAAGGTGCAGCAATGGTTGTTAATCC
The DNA here is from genome assembly GCA_964030785.1 of Siderastrea siderea. Taxonomy (NCBI): domain Eukaryota; kingdom Metazoa; phylum Cnidaria; class Anthozoa; order Scleractinia; family Rhizangiidae; genus Siderastrea; species Siderastrea siderea. The sequence continues at coordinate 30,733,241 of OZ034966.1, read as the reverse complement.
AACAGCTTCTTGGTCTGGTGCTTTCAATTTACTGGGAAGCCAAGCTTTGAAAGGAGTGACAGATAATGTAAAATACTACAAAAAAGGTAGAGGTATTGGAAAGGACATAGCAGAAACAGGTGTAGATATGTTATACCATCAGGGTCTTCCATGGTTGGCTAAAAAATCAATAGAAATGGGTAAATATTATGGTTCAGAAGCTTTAAGAAATAAAAAATCACAGAAAAAAGTTATCGATTATGGAATGGAAAAAACAAAACCATATATCCATGAAGTAGGATCGAAAGCATTAGATAAATTATCAACTAAAATAAGACCTAATAAAAAATATAAAACTGATAGAAAAGATTTAGATGGCGCAGGAATAGATATCCATAAGGCAATAGGGAAATATCCCAAACCTAAAAAAGGCTTTGTTCCTCCAGGATTTAATTACCTCGGTCTATATAACCCACTTGAATCTCAACTTAATTATGATCCAAAAACAGGAAAAATTATAGAAATATTTCAACAACCAACAGGACTACCTGATGCTGCTGCTATGCAACATGATGTTGATTATTCTGTTTGTGGTGATAATAAAAAATGTAAACATGAAGTAGATAGTTAAATGGTAAAAACCTTAGATCAAATTCCTTACAAACAGAGGCAGTGAGTTCATTGGGGTTCTAGAAATATTATCAACACAAAACGTAGACTCGGACTTGGAGTTCAGTCAAAAAACGTAAAAAGCCGTCGAGTAAAAAAACTAAGCTGGTAACAGAAATTAGCAGACGAACTACATAAACCCATAAAGCGGAACTTTACTCGACGGCGTGTTATTGCAAATAATATTGACGAAATATGGACTTCAGATCTCATTGATATGCAGAAGGTAGAAAGCCTGCATATTTATGGACTGATAAAGGCAAAGAATTTTACAACAAAGATCTAAAAAATTATTAGATAAACACAAAATAAATCTTTACTCAACTAAAAATGAGGAAAAATCCAGTGTGGTTGAAAGAACAGAACGAATATCCAGTGTGGTTGGAACAGAACGATGAAGAATGAAATGTGGAAAATGTTTACAGCTAATAACAATACAGTCTACTACGACAAACTAGACGACTTAGTTAATCAATACAATAACACAAAACATTCAAGCATAAAAATGACACCTACGGAAGCATCAAACAAAAAGAATCAAGGAACCGTGTATTTTAATTTATATGGTAATTTGAAACCATTGGCAACAAAACCAATATGCAAAATAGGTGATGAAGTCAGAATATCTAAATACAAAAGAAAAACATTTGATAAGGGTTATACCCCTAATTAGACTGAAGAAATATTCACCATAGATAAACTTAAATAATGAAGAGATAAAAGGATCTTTTTATGAGCCTGAATTATTGAAAGCCGAACAAGAATTGAAAAAGTAATTAAGAAAGACTATAAAAAGAAACAGGCTTTAGTTAAATGGAGAGGTTGTAATGATAGCTTCAATAGTTGGATACCATTGAAGGACTTACAATCAATATAACAGAATAATATATGTACATAATTACAGCAAATAGTTTCACAAATCTTTTTCACAATTTTGAAGTTAAAATGTGAAAAGTTTCACAAATTGTGAACTAAAATGCGAGATTTTTAATTGGATAATAAAAATAGTAGACTAGTTAGGGAAAGTCCCAGTTGATAGAAAACGTGATAGCGCACGTGAGAAATGTGCAATGATTGGAACAAAACCTCATTTGCCCACGGAAATAAAAATATTTACTAAAATGTAAGAGACAAGAAGAAGTACTTGGCGGGATCAGCAATATGAGAGAGCAGCACAAATAAGCTGGTGTTGGATCAGCTATGTGAGAGAGCAGCGTAGATATGCCATGAGCTGTTGCCGCCAAGTACAACACTACTTAAAAAGCCAAAACTAGAGTCCTTATCAATTGCTCAGTGTGTCGTGGGCAATACTAGAATTTTTTGTCAGTTGTTAGCTAGTGGTAAACTGCCATCCCCTCAGGATGTACAACATTATCTAGCGTATACCGTTAACGTTATGGAGTTAAGCACTAAGTTTAGTTGGCCTTCGGTGCTCCAGTACGATGACGAATTCCGTCACTTGCAGGCAGTCTACAACTACCCATGGAGTTTCGATTCGCATCATCTCCATACTGTTATCTTGGAGCCTCTAGTTGTAGCTCCTAAGCTCTCACCGGGCAAAATAACCCAGGGTTCTTCAACATTTGCTAATTTTAGCTCGGATGGGAGGGTAATTTGTCGCAACTTTAATCGGCCTAAAGGTTGTACCTTGTATGAATGTAACTTCACTCATGTTTGCAACAAACAATTATGCAGCTACAGGATTGCAGTGGCGGTTTTCGGGACAAAGCCGTCCCACCTACTTCTTCGATACTCGTCTACCATTTGGAGCAAAAAGCTCACCAGAAATTTTCACCGATTGACACAGGCAATAAGACGCATGATAGAACGGCGTGGCTTTCAGTCAGTTATTGTCTACCTCGATGATTTTCTCATCATTGGCGAAGCCAAGGAAGAATGCCAGAAAGCCTTTTCAGCACTTTTGCATCTGCTCCAGGACCTGGGATTTCAAATCAGTTGGCGCAAGGTTATCGGTCCGACTCAGAAACTGGTGTTCCTTGGGGTGGAACTAAATACCCTTCGTTGCGAAATGGCACTCCCGACCGGCAAACTGACAGAAATACATCAGTTAGTTTCAAGATTTCGTACCAGGCGCAGAGCAAGCAAAAAAACAACTTCAGCAACTGGCTGGCAAGCTAAATTGGGCCTGTCGGGTGGTCTATGGCGGTCGAACCTTCCACCGTCGCATCCTGGACATGTTGAATTCTCTGGGGTCCTCCTCAGCAAAGAGCAGGTTATCTACAGAGTTCCATGAGGATATTAAGTGGTGGCACTCCTTCCTGACCCACTTCAATGGCAGATGTGCCTTCCTCAGTCAGAGGCCCACAGCAGATGTACAGACTGCTGCTTGTCCGCTGGCAGCGGGGGCTTATTTCCGTGGGGGCTGGCTCTATTACTACTTTGCTGTTGACACCCCAGAACTCATGCAATTGCACATCAATCACAAGGAGGTTCTTGCACAAATATTTGCTGCATTTCGCTGGGCCCTAGTTGGGCCAATCAACATGTAATTTTTTATTGTGATAATGAAGCTGCAGTGCACATTATTAATAAAGGTTCAACTGCAAACCCAGTAATTATGCATTTTCTTCGGCAATTATTCTGGTTGTCTGCCATTTACAATTTTCGGTTTATAACAAAGCATATTCAGGGTAAACATAATGTAATTGCGGATGCCGTGTCGCGCCTCCACCAGCCACTCAAGTGCCTGGCCTTTTATCAGCATCTATGCTCCGTTGCTCCAAAACCAAAGGTGGATGGACTGTTGTTATCCCATTACATGTCTCCTTATAGCAAGGATCACTTTGTTGCAGGCTGCCTGGATCCCCTGATGTCCAGGCAACTGGTGGACGAAATCTTCCATTACAGGGTGCATACGTTTTCTGAGAATACAAAGGCTACGTATCGTACCCGCCGGAACAGTTACCTTCAATTCTGCCAGCGCATGGGATACCCCCTATCCCAGCACAATCAGCACATATCTGCTAGTATGCTGCCTTTTTAGCTAGATCACCTAAAGCGTCATCTATCCCAAATTATCTCAATATTATTGGTATTCTGCACAAGGAATTCAACTTGCCTAACCCCCTAGCCAATAATTAGTCTCTTCAGTCCCTTATTACGGGTATCAAGCGGGTTAAGGGTCAACCTCCCACCCAGAAACTCCCTATTACACTGGATATTCTTCATCGTATCTATGCCGTGCTTAATTTGCGTTCATCTTCGTAACATCCTCCAAGCCTTAGGCCTGCCAGCCAAAGATTTTACCAGTCATTCTTTTCGTCGGGGTGGAGCCTCCTTTGCGTTCCGTGCTGGTTTGCGCATAGATCTTATTAAGATTCTTGGTGATTGGCACTCCGATGCAATTCTACTTTACCTTACGGTTCCACTCTCTGTCCGATTAGAATCCGTTAATGTTATTGCCAACACTCTCCTCTCTTCAGTTTAAGTTCTACATTTTATGTTCCTACTCACCACTGTACATTATACACTCTGGGTTTGGAGTGTAATTAGTTCTTTCAAATTCTATTCTATGCATATTTGTGAACTTAGGTAATTATTAATCTTGTTGTAATAAAGGCTGTCTTTGTCCCAAACCAGGTCTGCGGTCATGTTTTGTGGTTTAGGGCGGACATCAGCCTTTCGCGGGTGATGTACTTCTAAATCACAAACGTAAAGCAGGGGCGCATAGGCAGTCTTGCATCATAGCTCGTAGGCTGGCGCATGCTGTACGAATTACTCGGTACCCGGGATTTTACTTCTACACTGTATTTCTGCGTGCTAGTAAAAGTACAGTCACATTACATATAATAGACATTACCAAGCTTTGAGCTCAGTTGCTCAATCGCATAGCTGGCTAGAGCTTGCAGTACTTTTGGCATTTCAGTAGGCTTTTTTCCCTCCCCTCCCTCCAGGGTTTTCTACTTATTTTATAGTCACTTTGGTTAGTACTCTGTTTATCTTCGGCAGCCTTTTTTAAGTTGTTATTGTAGTACTTTTGTCTCGTGTAATTAGTTCCTTCGAATTTTATTCTATGCATATTTGTGAACTTAGTTAATTATTAATCTTGTTGTAATAAAGGCTGTCTTTGTCCCAGACCTGGTCTACGGTCATGTTTTGTGGTTTAGTGGTATTTTTGGTGAATATTCGACTGACATTGTGGTGAACAAACTGACCCCCCTAATTCACAGAGAAATGAAAGTCTAAACAGCACCATAGGTTCTAAGAACCCTAAAACACGTGTTTATGGAGGCAGCGAAAGTAATGACTTCAGAATAGCATGTGGGGTAGCGCAAACCAACTTTGTTACAACTATATTGGAAAAACATTGGAAGTCCTTAATATTGAGCCTGGTTCTTACTATTACAAATATGCTGAAGCAATGGACAAGAAGGTTATTTATGACAAACAGCGAAAAGAAAAAAGGGAATTCAAGAGAAGGCGTAACCAGTTATCTCAACAAAAAACTCACTAACACTTAGAAGGGAAGCCAATGAAGGAATCACATACGAGTCATCAGTAGGACTGAATTGAATTTGGATACATCCAATCATAAAACAGAGTCACAAATTGCATTTTATGTGCCTGCCAAAAAATCACCAACTGAATTAAGAGGATATGAAGAAATAATACCACCCCACACAGCAAGACCGAAAATCGTTAACTTATCATATGATTCTACACAAAAATATTAATTCATTATCTTTGACACAGAAACAACATGCACAGGGAAGCTGGCAGAGGTATGCCAACTGTCTGCAGTAAGTGAAAATGGAAGACATGAATTTTCCACTTTCATTCTCGCCCAAAGCAACATAAGTTATAGTGCCTACCTTGTCAATGGTATGACGATCAAGAACATCAAAGGAGTAAGGACATTATGCCAAGGAAACAATCCTGTCCAAAGTGTAACCATAGAGGAAGCACTTCGTGACTTCCTAACTTTTATAACACAAGCTAAGACTTCTGATCAACATAACAATCATGTAACTGTTTTAATTGGGCATAATTCTACAACGTTCGATGTCCCTATTTTTCTCCGAAATAGTGATAAAAACTTCAATGATAGCCTTACTGACATGGACGTCTACTTTGCGGATAGTCTACATCTAGTGAAAAAACTGATAAAATACAAACACAAAGCACTTGAACTTGATACTGGTGGATACTGCAAACCGAACCAAGGCAGCCTTTGCATCCATCAATTCAAAGAACAATTTGACGCTCACGATGCGTTAGAAGATGTTAGGGCGCAAAGAAAAATTCTTTTTGAGTCATCGTTGAGCCTTTCCAGAAAATATATTGTTGAGAATTCCAGTGTCACCAGTGTTTCCTACGCAGTTGAAAACATGCCCCACCTTGATCGCCGCCATGAACTTCTCCTAACATTCAGTGACAAATTGTTCAACGCAACCGACACCGGACCAATTAAAAGATCAATGGCAAAAAACATCTCCCACAGTGGTCTCTCTTACGACGACCTTCACAAACTTTACACGACATTTGGTAATAGGGCACTGCTAGCCATCCTGTCTAATCCACCGACAACTTCATCAGCGAGGACACCGCGAGTCACACAGACGAAGAGGATATTGGCCGCCATCATTCAACACTTCGACAAAAACAACCGCGAAGAATAAGGATAAATGCCCGAGAAATTCTTACATAAAGAAGCTCAAAATTTTACACTATAGAAGTCTCGCAATCTCTACATTCTGAAGCACCGACCGACACATGTTCTGCAAGCAATTTAGTCCATTTCAAACTTTCGCTTGATGCTACAAAATCATGGCTAATCTAGCTAGAAGTTGTGAGGAAATCCCTCAAGGTGAGTCCAACAGGCTGTCTTTGACGGCCACTAGATGATCTTCTAAGTGATAAACAACTGAAAACACCAGCACTTACATTGTATCCTAGATGACTCCTAAACTCTCTAAACAGTAGCTGCCCGTGCGAGCACACGCAACAGTCAGCGGTAGTCAGAACAGATCATGAGCAACTGCTGATCTTATAGAATCCAGATTTTTGAATGCGCGAAGACGAGCGTGGGAATTGTTAAACTCACGAAGACTTTTACATGAAAACCAGGCCCGTTGAGCACCTCTTTTTATTGTTTCAATATAATATTATTTTTGAGAGGAAACAACAGAAAAAAATTACAAAATTCTACGGACGGAAATTTACACTGCGTGAAAATTGTCTTTTTTCCAAATTTACAAAAATTCCACTCCGTAGAATTCTTTAAAATCATTGTACATTTTCCTTTTCAAATGTCCAAAGCTACTACTAAAAAAATAGGGGGTCACCATGTTAGTTTCCTAGTTATTAGTGCCAAAAGCTAAAAAATAGGTCCGAATAATCCTTAGGAAAAGTTGCCATAGTAACCGCTATTGAAACAATAACACTTATTTTTGGTCAACTAAAAATTATATAATGCAACCCTACAAAAGTGTTGCAATGGCCTTGGTCCGTCTTTTTGTTCTATTCTTTCAATGTTACAAACTATCAAAAAGCTGAAAACTGCTTTCATACGACATTAATTGAAATAGCTGTATGAATGCAATTTCATCCGGGGCAACGTACATTCGTACGGAGAGTCGTTTTTGCACGCACCAGAGAAAATTGAGAGACTGTTCATAGTCCCTGAGAATGGTACCAACTTAGGGTGGTACAACTTCAGTGAACTCCATACTAACGCTTGCTACTGTTTACATAGAGGCGATATGAAACGTGAAGCCAGTAGAAAATAACTATCGCCTCGGGCTGGTTTGATTACCATTACCATTGCTGAACTGATACGAATGACTTACAACGGTCTAAAATGGGACTGGGGAACCATGTAAAAATGAATTGAGTTCAAACCGGTTTGAGATTTTTGTTTTGAGCATGCATACTTAATAAGTGGCATTGAAGGATTCCAAGGTGGTGGATAAAAGATAAACTGGATTTTTTTTAGAAATGGTTGGTCTCATGTTAACACTTCATGCCAGTTTGAGTTTCCGACCAGTCTCATGTAAACAAAATCATACTAGCCTGAGTTTGCACCACTTTCATGAAATCAGGGTGTTACTGCTCCTGGGTCTCTGAGGATGTGTCTCTTCTTCTTCTTCTTCTTAAACATCCTTGAGAGCTGCTCGACTTTAGTCTCGACTTTAGGGGGTGCTTTTAATTTACATGACACCAGTATGATTTTTATTCTGGTACAAGTTCATCTTGGTTCCCTCTTGTTTCTTTGTATCTTCTTTACGTGATTACAGCACAATTTCTCATAACAGTGTGAGCCATACCTGTGTGAGTTCACCGCAGTAGTTGTACCAAATCAAAATTATCATTAACGTACTTACAATTATGTGCTGGGTAACTACTGTCATGAACGTTTTGTTAACCGGAAATGCCTTATGTCTCATTGATAATTGTTGTGTTGATTTGTACATCCGCAAATGTACTTCCTGCGATTTGATTGACAGTTTTTGCACGTGATTTAACTTTTGGATCGGATAACACATGTTGTAGAAATTGAATGTACGAGAGATTAAACGAATTCGATTGAAGTATTTCTGCGTTTTTATTCGATTTACGACAACTACGTAGCAAAAGAAATGACAACAGTTGGCGAGTTCAAGTCGCTAGCCATTCGCGTATGTTCCCAGAATACCATGCATGTGTCCCCGAGTCACGTGAGTGACACAGGATAACCAATACCAAAGGAGCACACTCTAACCTACATTGATTCCCTTTTTAAGGTTACTGTGTACAATGTAAATGGGAAATTTGCATTTTTTTTATTCCATAAAAATAAACGTTTCTATATAATGTTTCAATTCCGAAAAAGAAACTTGAGGAAAGAGTAAATTTTCGCCGAGAAAACGGAAGTGAAAGTTTCTTTTTGATGGACAGTTAATTAATGCGAGTGGAGCCACCTGAACGATTTTCGCGGGAATGGTTGTTTACGCGAGGGCCGCCATATATATCCTATCACGAGTCGTAGCCAGAAGTTGTCCAAAGCGTTCTCTATCCGTTGATGGTTTATCTTTGTCATTAGAATCCGGTTTTTCTAAGTTACTAATTTACTATGGAAACCCCAGGCCGCGGAAATGGCCGTGGGCTGGCTCCAAAAAGCGAATAAAAAAGGAAAACTGAAGATAAGAAGAAGCATGACAGAGGAAACTTGTAGCCTCGCTGCATCAGACAAAGGTTCGTGCTATCAGGAGCAGCTGTCAGACCCTTCCGATCAAGAGGAAAGTATGTTTGTTTTATTTGTGAACAGTCCGGTCACGATGTGGTCAGCTATTTGGGTGATTTTATTGGCGTGTCAAGTCCTTCCGAGGGTCGCGCTGGCTATGATTTTTGCGGGCTTTTTTGACTGACCTGGGTCTGGAAGACTCGTGTGGAAAAACTGTACCGCCTTTTACCTGCGTCAGCTGCTTGGGAGGGCAGTTTGATACGCAGGCCATGACCATTTCTGTCACATCTTAAAGGCTGCTGGAGTTGGAAACTCTCTTGCAAGACTGGTCTGTCAGGAAATCTGCTCCTAAAACACAGTTGCAGCCCTTGGCTGGAAAATTGGCTTTCGTTTGTTAATGTGTGCGGCAGAGTCGGTTGTTTTTGTTTCGGATGTTCGCTTTACTGGGCACTGTTAAATGTAACCACAATAATAACCACAATAAGTATCTGTGATCCCCAGCACTATCTGGACTGACCCAGATGCCATTTTCTCTACCAAAGCCTGTTCTGCAGGTTGTGGTGGCTTGACAAGTGATCACTATTTTCATGCTGCTTTCCCAACGGAGATACTTCAGCAGTCTCTGGCCATCCATAATTTGGAGTTATTAGCCATCCTGGTGGCAGCACGGTTGTGGGGTTCCCAGTGGACTGGACTTCGAATCTTAGTTCGCTCTGATAATTTTGTTGTGGTGCAGGCGCTTAACTCTGGGAAAGCTTCTGATCCTTTCTTAGCCGCTGGTTTACATGAACTCTGGTTCGTTGCTGCATGTAACGCGTTTGAGGTACGAGCAGTGCATCTTAGTAGTTCTGAGAACCGTGCAGCAGATTTGTTATCTCCCTGGCATTTAGACAGTAGATATGCGTCTCACTTTCTTTCTCTGCCTATTTTAGTGGTTTAGTGGAGATCACCATCTCTACTGAGTTTTTCCGTGTGACTATTCTGTACAATTCTAGTCGTAGGTCGTGCTCTGGCTCGGCTATGTACGGCGTTGCACCGCACTCGTCGTGCGGCATATGCTGATGGCACTCATCAGAACTATCTTACTCAATGGAGAACTTTCTTGTTATTTTGTATTCACTTTAAGCTGGACTATTTACCTGTTAGCCTTGATACCATATGTCCATATTTCTGTTTTTAAGTAGATCTTTAACACCCCAATCTGTCCAGAATTACATCAGTGGGGTTAAGCTTTTTCATATCATTGTGGGATTCCCCTTTCCTCACACACTATCGTTCGAGCTAAAAATTACTTTACGGGGTATTTCTCACTTGGCACAGCATTGTCCAAAACGTGTCTCCCGGGTTACTCCTTTTATTTTAAGGGTAGTGGCTGACATTAGTGATTTTTCTAAAGAAGACGGTGTAGTTTATGAATAATTTAGATTTCAAATGGGTGAATTGAAATAACTTGTCTGAGTTAAAGACAGATTTTTCACACCCAAATAAATTTATTATCATGCGTGTCATTTACTCTGGGAATTATTTTACCCAGAAAAGGCTTAAAAAGCCTCAGAAAGCCCAAGGCCCCAAATGTGTGCCTCCGATTTCTCATTTGCTGACATTCAGCCTTCCAGAACTTTCCCATAACCTATTTTGATCCGTATAATCCGGTAAATGGCGAAGAGAAAATTCTATGCATAACAACAAACAAAGACACAAAGAGCTCCGTTTGACACAGAGAAAGATATTTGAAGTAATAGGTACAAGCGAGATAACAACAGACATAACGACAAGACATTGAGGTAAGTTGATTTTATTGTCAAAATATTATTATATTTAGCTATAAATTCGAAAGCGTTTTCTCCCATACAAACCTTTATAAATACGAACCGTTGTAACACAACACCTCCATATGCCACCAGGCGAGAGTCACGTTTCGCGTATTTCAAAAGAGTATTATGTTAATTATTTCAACTGCTCTCATCGTGAGCTTGGGCCGCCTGTGGCTAAGTGTTGCAAGTGTTTTTTTTTCTTTTTAACTTTCCACCAAGTTTTTATCTCAAATCACATCACAGAACTCGAATACGTGACTCTCTCTATCAGTGTGGTGTGACACGTGCGGGTCAGGTACAGAGGTCACCTGTCTTTCCGCTTATTCCTCTACGCGATGAGTTTAAATTATCTTCGCTCAATCTAGTCTCCCACGCAGCCGTTTTTAGTGGCGTCACGCAACGCTCCCCCCACAAACGGCTGCTGAAAACCGAACGACATTCCTTTCCCGACCTTTAGCCAATCACAGCTCTGGTTCTAGAATTCAGAACCATCGCGCGCCAAATGTTCTGTTGGGAGACTCGTCCAATCACAGCTTGTGTTTTATCGGTGAATCACGTGTACGTGACAAACGCAAATCAAGATGTTGATTTGGGAAGGCATTCAACACGAGACGATACGGATGATTTCCAATTGGCGATAACAGACCAGGAAAGTACACAAGAGGCCTCGCAATATCAGACAAGGGCTGACTGTTAGAATCAGAAGAAGTACAAGTGGTAGAGTGCTAGCTTCTGTTCCGAATCGCAGCGATTTCAAACCTTTTCGCTCAATGGTTTCCAGGACTGACGAGAAGCAGTGCTTCGTCGGGCTTTCCATCTTCAGATCGCAGCAGCCGTTTAGCTCTCGGTTTCTCTCTGGCTTTGAAGGCCTCCTCGATTTCCTGTTTGACTTCTTGTAAATTATCACCAGCCCTACTTAATATAGCAAACACGCTTGCAAATAAACAAATCAGATATTGATATTTGAAGCGGACTGGATAATTTCTGCAAAATTTGCAGTATTTTTCCCGAAAATAAAGATTTTTTCATTCACTGTACAAAGTGAAGAACACGTATAACACTTTGAACCGCTTTCTAGAAATTTCTCCGGTGTTTCAGCCACCCGAAACGGAATCATTAGCTAAGATGTCTGGCACATCACCGGAAAACCCTCAGCCGCTTTTTTCGCCCGAAAATTAACGTCATTGTCAACTTGCCGAGACGTGATTGGTTGTTTCGATTTACCGCAAACACAAAGGGAAAGGAATGCGGTTCAGTTTTCAGCAGCCGTTTGTGGGGGGGAGTGTTGCGTGACGCCACTAAAAACGGCTGCATAGGAGACTACGCTCAATCAGGATACTGAAAATTCGTTTGTTGACAGTTTGGAATGTTTTTCTATTGTATTGTTGCTTTTTTGGTTGGCAAGGTAGGCGGCATAATACGTTGTTTCACACTGTTCTCGATGTTATCTTGGTTCAGTTGAATGAGTGGATTCCTGTCTTGTTGAAATGCTGTTAAAAATCTGCTTTGTTTTAACATAATAAGACTCAGCACCAGTCAAGAAAGCAGAACCTTCTTTAAAAGATCAGGAAAAACATTATGCATGCATATGTAACTAACGGTAAGCCTATCTTGAACGACCTTTGTAATTGGTAGCAGTATTCCAGGAATTAAATCTGTATTTTGCATATAATTCTACCCGCTCAAATCACTAAACAGTAAAAATTTACTGACGGGGAAGTATTTAATTCCCAAAGCTGTAACTTTCCTGGTTAAAAGAACAATGACAGAGCTTTCTTTCTGTGTAGCCTTAATTTTGAATGATACATACCAGATGCCGTTTTAAGCGGCCGAAGTTGGCCTTCATTTTACCTTGTGATAAACGAGGTTAAGAGCGGCTCGATAAGAACGCCGCTTGAAAATGTTCGAAGCCAAACATTGACAAATTTATTACATAGTTTAATGTACAAAGGTTAAATAATGTTCATGATTTGTTTCGTTTTAAAATAATCTTTTTTACGCTCTCACCGGCCTCCTAAGGTTGAGTGAGAATTTGACCCGTTTAGAGACCCCAAAACCGCCATTTTATGCATTTTTCGAACTTTTTAAATTTTCGTCCGTTAAATAACTCGTTGGAACTTTGGATTATTTTTTCTTGAATTAGCTTACCCAAAGGGACGTTTTGGCAAAATAAATAAAAAATTTCGATTTTTCGTGAGTGCCTTTTGATTCTCGATATTCTCAGAAAATGGCTCTTAAATAGACATAAGAGAGGTGGTCATACGAGAGGACAGTGAGAGGCCACAAGAAATTTAGACAGCTCCAAATAAAATTCGAAGCCTCTGAAGACCAATCTGAATAAGTTCTCCAGGGACACCAGTATTACAGTCAACGCGCTTCACGCATGAACGATCATGGAATGAAAATTGCATTCTTCACGTGCGCATCCTTTCTTTAATTGGATAAACGTATTCTTGTAGATAGATTGAAAGATAACGATTTTTTTTCGATGAACGAAATGGATTTTTCGAATGTTCACACGTAACATCAGAAATCGTCTGCATGGCGCACTCGGAAGAAATGCCAATCAATTACTTCAGGGATGTCATCCGTTATCAAAGATCTTACCTCCACAAGAAAATGGTTGAGTCGTCGCGTGGACTGAATAGTGTCGGACGATTTTATAAACAGCTCCTTTTAGCACTCTCGTGTTCCGTGGAATATCTGACAACCCCAATCCAGCATTGAACAGGTTAATGATTTCGTTCCTTGCATTAGAAGGCAAAGGTTTACTCGTTCCTTGCATTAGAAGGCAAAGGTTTACCGGGATCGTGAAAGCCCCCAAGCGAATTTCTTGCCATTTGGAGTTTAATAGGAAACCTAAACTTTTATGTTCCGATCATGTGTAAACCTATGTACACCGCAACACACCGCTGCGAAAACCGTTACAGGTATAAAATTGTGGCGGTTCAGTGTTATTTATATTTTCTGCGGGTTTCCGATTAAGCCACGAAACCTCCAGCCAAAGAATAAGTTGCCGTGTTAAAATTAAAGACTCCTTTGGATTTTCTTTCTAAGGATTACTGTTGTCGATTTTCTCTATACGGGTTATTTTTGTCGGCTTTATGTTCTCGCCATTTTTTTTTTTTGCGCCGGGCTTGAAAACAATAAAAATACCACGCGTGACATACCGGAAAATTGAACTAAAAAAGGACTAACTTTTCAGTTCTGTTCGGAAAGTTTGAATTATTATTACGATGTTACAAAAAAAATTTCCAATAACTAAAATAGTGTTTCGAATATAGAATCCAAGTTTCAAAGAATCGCTAAATTTTTCGAAGAATGAAATCGAAGAATGAACTAATCGATGAATATTTGAAGTTGAGCGTTCATGCGTGAAGCGCGTTGACTGTAATTAAGAGCCAGTCTACCTAAGATCCTCATATCCATTTTTGTTTGAGAAATAGATTTCGCTCGTAATTCCTCCCTCAACTTCCCTTGGCAAGTAAGATACAAATATGAATTAGATCGATGAAATTCTTCTTCTTCATAAAATTATGGCACAACCTTTTCGAACCCTTAATGGCCTCGAAAATCAGCGGCCAGTTCGTGAATTTTGACAAAGTTGCAGCTATTTGTTCTGGACAAAACAGCTCGTTCGAAACATTCACATTCGCTAGTTAGAAACACTGATCCTTTACCTTAATAACAACGAAGATTACATTCATAATCTCTCATTAGCGTAAGAAAACTAGAAGCTAAGGATACAAAGTTTATCCACTTTTGACACCTATCGCAACATGCGATTTTACCCAAATTCAGGCGAATAAATCACAAAAGTGGTTCGTACTCACAGGATTTCCTGCACATCAGTGGAAAGTCCTATCTACCAGCTACTTAATTCTGTTAAAAGATTTGGCCGTCATCCAGTTTTCGTCCGCACGAGACAGCTGAAAGTTGTGCTGCTCAGCCAACATCGCCATATTTCCATTGTAAATGCTGCGATCTATGTTGCTAACAAAACACAAAATAAATGACGCACCACCGCATAATTGTTCCAGCAACGAATCTCAAAGTTCCCAACCAATGTCAACTGAATGGAATGCATGGAAGAGTTTGATTAGAGCAGTCATGAAGCAAGATCAGGATATATCAGTGAAGGGAGTTCGCTGTCCGCCATGTTTTTCCAAACCGCTGACCGGACTGTTTATCGGCTCACAAATAGTCTAACGTCTACCGCAAGAACACTCAGCGATCATTGACGCCAGTTTTTCTACAAGTACATGTTTTCTGTCTTTCGACTTAAAAGAAATTTCGAAATGTTTGCAAACTGATTTGAGCATTTCAACATTAAAAGAACTGAGCTTTTCATTCCGGTACAAATCGCAGAGATTATAAGCATCGTAGTGAATTGGATGCTGGACAGGTAGGTTTTGGTAAACTTCATCCACTTGTTATAACCACTCTTCTTCTTGTCCAACGTCTTCCCGCGCTGATTGAATGTCATTTCCTTCGTCACAATATCGTCGCACTGCTTGTTTCATGGGACAGATGATACGGTCACAAATGTCCTTTCCATGCTGTGGCTCTGAAAAGTCGTACCTTTCTACAATAACTCCAGTTCTTTGGTTAATATCGTTAATGCTAGCCATCAGCAAGTTGATATGGTAACACCCGGCCTCGCCAGATCGTAGGTAAGCTTTACTGAGGGAGGGGTTTCCTGTCTTGAGCGTGAATAGGAGAGTTTTTAGGATATAAGCAATAGCAAACCAGTCTTGGACACAAGTATCAAACAGGTGTGTGTAGGTTACTACCATGGGTTCTTCTGCTTGCCCTGTTTTGACAACAACACTGCTGACATTCCAGCTCAAACCCCTCTTACCAAACCATTCTGATTGTTTCTCTCTATACTTTTGACACTGAAACTTCATCGCCTAGTCCATTGTTATCAGTGCTGATGTTTCATCGAGTCACTCAAAGCATCTTGTTTGACTAAATCTTGGTTTTCCGATCGCAAAATATGTGCTTTCCAGTCAAATATATGATTCTTTGCTTGGACAAAGTCATAAAAGATGTCTTCTTGTTGTTCCTGGCTGTAAAAGGATATAGTTTGGTTTTCATTCTTTACCGAAACTTCAATTTCGTGCACAACTGATTTCAGGTTCTCGCACATCTCACACTGTAGATTGTGCCAATGCTCACAATCCTGTTTGAATGCCTCGTCATTCGCATCGCTGAGAGCAAACACTCTACATTGATCTACGCATGAACTAGATTCCTCTTTGCAGTGAACTTTGTAGTCTGTTTTAAGACACGTCTTGGCTTGGTCAAGCTTCTCCTTGGTATTTGCACCCCATTCTCCGTAAAATAAGCCTCCGTAAAATAATCATCTCCGTAAAATAAGCCTCATTCGTAAACATCTTACCTTCGATGCAGCCCAGCTTCTTGTTCACGCTGTCATTACATCAAAGCTTGACTACTGTAATTCGTTACTATATGGTTTACCCAAGCACGTGACTAAACAGCTCCAACGTGTGCAGAACGCAGCTGCTCGAATTGTTTCTCTCTCATCCAAGTTCTGTCATATTACACCTGTTCTTATGAATCTCCACTGGCTCCCAATTGATCTCCGAATTGAATTTAAGATACTTATCATTACCTATAAGACTCTTCATGGCCTAGCGCCTGCTTACATTGAGGATCTCCTTGTCAGCTACATTCCGGGACGTTATCTAAGATCTGCAAAGAAAAATTTACTCGCCGTGCCTGGTTTCAAACTAAATAGTTATGGCCGCCGTGCCTTCTCTGTTGCTGCGCCGTTGCTTTGGAACAGTCTTCCACAACATGTTAGGGATGCAGAATCGCTAGACATTTTTAAAAGACAGCTGAAAACAGTTCTTTTTAAGCGTGCTTTTTTAAATTGATAATTTTATTGTAAATAGCGCCTTTGGACCGTTGGGAAAGGGCGCTTTAGAAATGTTATTATTATTATTATTATTATTATTATTATTATTATTATTATTATTATTATTATTGTTATTATTCTGGACTTGCGCGGGCCTTTTGGAACTCCTCAACCCGGGGGGGACTCTAATGTGAAAGTGACGGGGGTGCTCATCGTCTCGCTTAGGGGTGTAAATTGCAGATTTTGGTCTCGCTTAGGGTTCACAGGACGGAAAGCCAATATTTTTACCTGTACAGATATCGCTTAGGGTTGTGCGTAAAGCAATATCTATATGAAAAAACCAAACGCTGTCAATCTTTAGCGTCAATCTTAAGCCCAATTAAAAATTACTGTAACTTTTATTTGGTTGTCTGTTTTGGCGTGGTCTCCTTTAGGGTTCAAATAACGCCTGAGCCACGCCCGGATTGGTCTCCTTTAGAGGTATAATTCTAATTTTCCTACGAGCATCCCTGTCAGTTTCATATGGTAGTCCCCCCCTCGGACTCCTCAATCACTCAGTCTTTCAAGAGTTTCAAAAGCTGCCATTCCATCAGCAGCCACGTTATCATGGCCTTTGAGAGCTTTTCTCTGAGATGCTTCGCGCACTTCAAGGATGCAATAGAGCGTTGCACGGCTCAAAGGATCAAAGCCCTCTTCTTGGCAAAGTTGCAGGCATTGAGCAATCATTGTGGACGTGGCAACAGTTCGAATGACGTTGGGCATTACAAGCTTTTCTCCGCTATGAAGCATAAGTGTGCGAGTCGCATAAGAAACGTCTTCATAGAGATATGGTCCGTCTATGCATTCCAAGAAATGGTTGACTTTGACTGTTATAGGCCTGACCTGTGCTTTCTGTACTTTCTAGTCCATGATAAGATGTACTACCTAGATATGTAAGATGGAAGACTTAGGCTTAAATAGATTTTCCATACAACGTAAAAGACCCATTTCGAAACCCACATTCACAAACAGCCTCCCATGACACCATAAAACCAAGGCTTGCAAAATATATTACCTTGCGATGGGTTCTTTTTCAAATTCTAATGAATCGATTTCCAAACGTGCCTTGCTTTGTACAAGTTGTGCATATGCCTTTTCCAACAGTTACAGCAAATTGCTGTTGGCGAAGATAATGGATTTTTCCTCTTGTTAGAAAAATATGTATACGTCTTTATAAGCATTTATAATATATATTATTAAAAACTGGACTAGGTATATTGGATTTCTAGCATTTTGATTGGCTGAACGGAGCTAGGCTATCAGCTCATATACCTGCTGCGACAAATATGGTCAATGAACACTCAACAACAAAGTGGGCTGAAAGTTTTTTCCTCGCGAGCAACCCGACGAGAAAAATGGACGAGAAAAATCACTTGGCAGCGAATTTAAATTAAGCAGAAATTCCAACATCGTCACCAACGAGCATCACCAACAGCGTCGCCTAACACAAGTCAAAATTGTTTGAAGAAACTGTGCAGAAATAGAAATTTAAGCATTAAGCGCGCGTCGTGTTTGCAATTAATTTCTTTCATCGATCGTCACGTCGATCATTGAAATTGGACACGGTAGGTTTTATCAGGAAAGCTTTCCACTTCAAAATATCAAGACAAGACATAAAATAAAACACAGTGAAATGGGGCAGCAGCATTTAATAAAAACTATCACACATTCATGGCGAGTCGGTGCGAAAATCATGAAGCGAACGTCTATACAAGTACTAGAAAAAATACAGCGGCAAACTACCAAGAAGGAAGGAAGGGCGAGATTTTTTTCGCCTTTAACACGCAAAATTGACACTGGTTTACCTGCACTCGTTGTAGCTCTGTGTTCCAACAGGTCCAAATGCTCAGATAGAAATCGGATGCCATGTAAACGGAGTTGAATCGCTTTTCCAGTTGTTTGAATGTTGTTTTTAAGCTTACCATTCCGTCCGCAACCTCTAAACCGAGAACGACTGCATTTTGCACTTTGCATTTAACAAACTATGATGGTGACTTCTAATGTTCCTCACTACAGTAATCTTGCTTCTGAGCTGCATGGAAATTACCTCTTCAAGTTCAAATTTTTTCTGTCTCCAGTTCGATGAAACACGCACATGATGGTTCCTTTGTGCGAACAGATTACAAACTTGTTCAGTTTCAACTCCAGCAGCTAATATGGTGAAATTGTACAGCTTGTTCATTCCGCTTTGAACGATGATAACAACAATGTTTCAGGAAAAATCAAACATGTACCATATTTCAGAGCCAATGATTAGAAGATTTCTTTCCAAAACTTGTGCTACTTTGTTCACTTTCGAGCAGTTTTCATTGATTCATTCAGCTTTGCGATGAAGCGCTGCAACACTTCGCAAGGTTTTGGCGCCTTTTTCGTTCAGTCATGTGAGCGATTCTTGTTCCGTTTAAATTTCTTTTCTCAATTTTCCCGTTCTTTCTTGATTTTTTTTTAATAGTGGTTAAGTTTTTAATAAAACAATTATTCTACTCGGGCTTGCTGGATATCAAATGATTATAACCAACGAGGCGCGTAGCGCCTCGTTGGTTATCTATCATTCGATATCCAGCGCGCCCTCGTAGAATAATTGTTAATTATTATTAGGATTCATAGTCCGAGAACTGGGAAGGTGGCCGAGGATTCATAGTCCGAGAACTGGGAAGGTGGCTATTTCCCCTACCATCCACACCTCCCCCCCCCCCCGCGCCCCCCTCTTCTCTCCGGGCCGCACTCGGCTGGCCTATTTTCCCCCACCAGGAAACCTGTTCTCATGGTAATAGGCATCGGAAAAATGACCTTTCCTCCGTTTTCGTATTGATAAAAGGTAGCCTGAATTTACAGTTGAATGCGTAGTTGAAGGACAAAAACACGATAAGGACTAACAAAACTACTTACACCTCATATACAAAAACAAGGGCGGTAAGTACAATAGTTTTACAATGAAAAATGTAAACTCAATCCGCTCTTCCAATAAAAATGCTGCAAATGGAATCTAAGAGTAAAACTGTCACACAAATATCCTTTAAGAAACACGAAAAATATTTCCTTGGGATTCCGTGTCAAAATTTCCATACCCTTAATTGAGTTAAAACACTGTGAATTAAATTATCTCACTATAGATAAATCCATAACTAAGTAATGCAACTCACAGGCTATCTTTCCCTTGTTTTCCTTCTAAAGAACTTCCCTTTATTGTCTTAATCTTATTCTTCTCGAAAAAACGTCAGTTTAAAAAAATAATCAGAGCCGTTGCAACATGTGTATTGGGAGCCCATTTCGTATCGTGACATTCTTGAATATCGCTGAAAAAAATTGGTTAACATGACAAAATATTTCATCTAGCTCTTATTTTTACATGGATTTTCGTTTTTTTTTTTTTTCGCTTTTCGTTGTAGAAGCTGCTTTGATGATCGGGTGACAAAAAGAAAAAAATACTCACGCGACCCCACTTGCACAACTGTAATAAACATCGTCTGTATCTCTTACGCCATCTGCCAGTTCACAGGATTCTTACAGTGCAGGGCAATTTTCCGTCCTTCGTGATTAGGTCTCCAGTATTGCGCTAGATCATGACGGTGTTTCGGGCAAATTGTTAACTTTTTTTTATTTCGTCCAATGGAAGATTAAACTTCCCCACCCTGGCCAATATTTATAAGAACTGAAAATTAAACTATTCATTTATTAAATGTTTTCTAGGGATATATCGGACAACAAGATACCTTCCATATCAACTGAGACCTTTGCCCACAACAGCCTCCGGTTCGTGTAAGTACCATAGCAAGCGCTTTGTAACACATTTTTATATCACGCTGCTGCGCAAACGCCTTTTGATAGAGCCAAATAGCTCTAGAATTAATTAACATACTACAAAATAATAATAATGATAATGATAATTATTAGAAAGAAACTATCCCATCCCGAGCATTCGTTAATCTGCCTGAATCTGGGACTCAAGCATTGTGAATATGAAAAAACAACAGGTATTCCTGGAATTTTGAATGGGAATAACTGAGACCCTGACGCTATTTAAAACACAAATATATTATTGTTTATGCTCAATTTTCTTCTTTTCCATGCCAAAATTCTCTGTATCCTCATACTTGTCTAAAGGTGGTGTACGGGACGATTTGCAATGCCAAATGGATGCCAAGTAACATGGGTGCGCGGACGATTTTCTGAGCAATTTTTGCGTTGGAAGGTTTTAAACCAGCTTCGAAAACTTGCAACGCCAAATCACCAATTTTGCTAAACGGCTTCCCAGAACCCTATCTGCTGCCCCGATTGCCCTTAAAATCGCCCCATGTTACTCCTCTGTTGCGAAGATTGTAAAATGGGGGTGACAGGCCTGCACGATTCCCAGGCTCGTGTTTTAGCCGTTCTCATAACTTTGCTCTTATGAGAATATCCTTCAAGAACAGCCCTTTCTTATGCTAAATTAATGGTGGTTCCTTAAAGATTTCGTTAACTACAGGTTGTTTTTTAATCAAATGCCTTGTTTTTAATGACGATCTGTTTCAAATTGTGCACTGAAGGTTACAGAAGGCAAGGTTCGTTTACTTTTCCTGCGTTTTTGTTGGAGGGCTAGCTTTCTGTTTTCAAAATTAACTTCTGAACGTGTATTTTGTATAAAACTTTCTGGGTAACCTATCTTTTTGAAGTGTTTTTAAAGTTTTTGATCAACTCCTCAAATAATGTCATATAAGGGTTTGTTCTCAATTATCTCAAAGCCTCTCCTTAAATGAAATCTCTTTTGACACTGGGTGGGTGGCATGAGGAAAAATGAGTATACTGAAATGTTTCGGTGGGTTTGAAATTAGTGCGTACATCAACTACTGCGGCTTTTTTGAATCTCTCGCCTTTGTATACGTTGATATCCAAGAAATTCGTTTCTGTTTCAGATATTTCAGCCGTAAATTTAATTGCAGGGTAGTGCTTATTTGCTTGCTCAATGAACTAACGTTCCAGAGAAAAAGAAAACGACCTCTATTAAACGTTTCCAAACGAGCGGTTTTATCACGCTTTGGCTAAGGACGTCTGTTTCAACTAATTTGCCATGAAAATGTTGGCAAAGGCAAAATGCCATTTTAGTACCAATGACGGTGCCGTGTATCTGTAGAAAGTTTTTTCCATTGAATTAGAAGGAAATTTTCTGTAGGATAAGCCTGAGCGCTCGTCCTAGTAGTGGCGTGGGGATGGGAATTTCAGTTTGATAAAAAGAGACGTGTGCTCTGCGTAGGGCTTGGATTTCCTCTTCTTGTGGTATATTTGTATATAGGCTCGTGACGTCCATTGAGACATATAACGCTTTCTCTGGTACCTCAGTTCGTTCGTTGAAGTTAACGAAGGGGGTTGTATCTTTAAGGTACGACTTTTGTTGTTGTGCAATACAACAACAACAACAACAACAACAAAACCTTTATTTAGACACGATGGGGTGAAAAGTTACATAGCTTGTGGGGTCGTGTGTAAATAAAACATTAATACTAGTAGATAAAAACATTAAACTATATTGAGGTAAAAAACGCTAAACTAATCGCTAAAAATAGATAAATTGCTAAAATTGTTACAACGATAAAAAGATAAACTCTTACAATAGAGGTTATTAAAATCGGTATTTTTAATTATGTTCGACGTGTTCATCATTTTCAGAGTGCAATAGGCTCAAGTAGTTTGTTAACGAAAAGCTGTTAGTTTCTCTGTTGGACCTTCACACCCTGATATACTAGCTCTGCCGGGTGGTACTGGTTTGTGTATTTCTGTTATGGTGTAGAATATTGGAATTCACGGCGGATCTGGTGTTTGACAAAGGCACGTTTTAGTCATTTATTTCATGTATGTGGTTTTTGCGGTAGAGTTCGTAAATGTTCGTTAGAGCTCGTTAGAGTAGAGTTCGTTAATCGATCTACCATACTCCCGCATTTGACCTACTCTCACACAATATGGTATTTTTGTAAACTGACCGACAGGCGCAAGCTTGAAAGGGTACAGGAGCGTGCTATGAAAGCCATTTTTAACTCAAAGACAGACACTTATGCCGCTTTTTTAAGGCGTGCAAGGCTACCGTCTCTCTACAACAGGCGTCTCCAAGACGTAGCCATCTTAATGTTCAAAGTAAAGAATGGAGAATGGACTTGTGCCTGATTACTTATTGGATAGTTAAAAAAATCGAATAAGAGCTATTGAGGAATGCTGACTTGGATCGGCCCAATTCCCGCTCAGTCTCCTACGGCAAACACTCTATCTGATTCTTAGAAACATTATAAGAGAAAAAGACCTCGCTGTTTTAATTAAGGATACTTGTTCCAGCTTGTTAACTTGTTCAAGTTTCAGAGGGAAACGAATTCTTAATTTGTGACGATTACGTTACAATCGATAATTAATGAGAGAATTACGTTACAATCGATAATTAATTGTAATTAGTGACATTGCGAACGACAATTGAGATTACCGCCGGTTTTCCTCCCGAAGGTAAAGAATTAAATAAGAGCCATCGGGTATGTAAATATTCAATCATTCAACTTTGGCAATGTTGTTGTGTATAATTATCGTTGTGATGTTAATACAGGTTTCGAAAGACTCAAAGCTGTAAACCAGGTACAACCCTATACGAGACAGCAAATAAACTGAGAGTCCTTTGACACGTTGGTGAACTTATTAACCGCTTCGGTCGAGGAAACAGTATATGTACCCCTGTTACTGTATGGATTTTTATTGTCATCGTCTTAGGGTTTTAGTGTGATAGACGCTTTTCTTCGAACTAAATTAGCAATTTATTAATTTACTAATCGTACTTTT